>OU611752.1:14259101-14666601 GCA_914767535.2 Dunaliella primolecta
TCCCCTGTAACACATGTTCCTCTGTAGAACACATTTCCCCTGTAACACATGTTCCTCTGTAGAACACATTTCCCCTGTAACACATGTTCCTCTGTAGAACACATTTCCCCTGTAACACATAATTTCTCTGTAACACATGTTTTATTTGCATCAAGGCATGTGCTCATTGAGGGCGTCAATTTCGTCATCTCTTTTCCTGATCTTGAGCTGGGAGGGGCTGCCACCTGTGTGAGGGTGCCCCTTCTTTCCTTCCCCTTTTCTTTCCATCCTCATGGACCAAACTGCTGCCTGCGTGCTGGTACCACATCTGTTCCCACCCTTTCACGTTTCAATTCCCTCCTTTCCTCAACTTTTCCTTCACCCTCTTTTCACATGCAAGGAGCGGTTTGCCACCTGTGCTCACACCACCACCAGCACCAAAGACCGAATTTCTGCCTGTGCCTGCACTGCCACAAATGACCGAATTCCTACCTGTGCCCACACCACTTGTTTTTTCCTTCTCTTTCCACCTTCAAGGACCAACTTGCTGCCTGCTGACATAGCTTATTTTCTTCTCCTCATTCTTTCAACCTTCCACTCTTCCTTCTCCTCCTTTCCTTCGCTCTTCCTTCACCCTTTTTTACCTGCAAGGAGCGGCCCGCCACCTGCGCTCACCCCACTTCTTTCCTTTCTGTTCTCCTTCTTTCTGTCTTGCTGCAGTGCTGTCCCCCTTTCTTCGTCCTTTCCTTGCTCGCTCTGTGTGCAGGCAGGTGCTGTCAAAACCCTTGGCCCAGTACAGAGGCAGACCCTTTGTTGACTCCACCAGCTGCGACATCAGCATCAGGGTAACCTTCTCTTGCTTTCCTCTTTGTGCAGGCAGATGCTGTCAAAGCCCCTGGCTCAGCACTTGGGCAGACCATGTGTTGAATCCTCCAACTGTGACATCACCGTCGGCGTGACCTTCGACAACCCTTTGTCGTTGGAGGAGCTGCACGCGCTGGCAGAAGGTGGCTGCTTCAGATCTTGTGCAAGGCAGGCTATTTACATGCTGCAGGTTATAGCAGCAAATTGCCTCCAGTCAAAACGACTGACTGCTAGCCTTGTGGGAGGACTGGCTGTAAATGACAGCTCTTATCTGGGAAGTTTGCTTTCAGAATCCATCGGAACAAAACTGACCCGGCGGCGCCAGATGTGTGGGGTGGGCTGCCGCCCTTCAATGTAAGGGATAGGGTGTAGTGAACAGAAATGATGGCTGCCAACCTTCGATGAGTGGGGTGGGGTGCGTTGAACGCGCGACAGACTTGTGCCTCTGGGCGAAATGTGTGTACTTGTATAAGCATGTGCCACTCCAGCTCAATCCTACAAGGCAAGCGCGGAAGGCAATTGCAGTACTGCACCATTGAGAGGGTGCTGAGCATCCTCATAGGTCTGCATGCTCTCCTTACATAAATGGAGCATCCTCATAGGTGTGCATGCTCTTCTTACATGAATGGAGCATCCTCAAAGGTCTGCATGCTCTCCTTACATAAATGGAGCATCCTCATAGGTCTGCATGCTCTCCTAACATAAATGGAGGCTTCTGTGTGTGTGTGTGTGTGTGTGTGTGTGTGTGTGTGTGTGTGTGTGTGTGTGTGTGTGTGCTCTCATGCATCCATGACTTGTCACTAGTGCGGTGCATTGGGCCGGCCTGTGGCAACTTGCTGGATTTGATTTAATGGTGGATGTACACGGTGAGCTGCGTTTGTTTGTCTGTGGCCACCTCACTCAATGGGCACTCACCAGCATTGTGCCCCTGCTTAGTGTGGACGTGTATGCCATGGTCTGCAGATGAGCTGCGCATGAAAGGGCGCAAAGACGACAGAGGGTCCAAACAGCAGCTGCAGGGTAGAGGCAAGGGGAAGCAGGGGAGCAGGGCCGGGGAGCAGCAGCACCAGCAGCAGGAGGGGTGTGAGGCACATAAGCACACCAGCATGCAAACTGTCGGGGGGGACCCTGCAGGGGTGCTAGCAACAGCTGGAGGAGCCACAGCTGCAGGTGATGGTGGGCACGCTGTGCAAAGCACTGCATCTGCTTTGCAGGGGAGCCTCATGGGCAATGCAGCACCAGCACCAGCAGCCGCAGCGGCAACAGCAGCGGCGGCGGCAGCTGAGTCCATGGAGAGGGCAGTGAAGGAGCTGGTGGCGGCCATGAATGTGGACAAGGTAGGGGTGTGTGGATGTGGGGCCATGAATGTGGATGTGGGGCCATGAATGTCGGCAAGGTAGGGGTGTGAGGATGCAGGACCATGAATGTGGACAAGGTAGGGGTGTGTGGAGCCATGAATGTCGGCAAGGTAAGGGTGTTTGGATGTAGGGCCATGAATGTGGACAAGGTAGGGTGTGTGGATGTGGGGCCATGAAAGTGGACAAGGTAGGGACGCAGGCGTGGACAAGGTTGGGCATGCATCCTTTCATCGAAATTACGTGGTTGGGGCAGGGGGAAAACTAGGAGCATGGCTTTGGATATCAAAAAGGATAGGGAACAGGTGTAGAGAGGTTGCGGCACAGGCACGGACAAAGTGGGACAATGTTACATTCATGAAATATACACAGGGCCGGGGAAGGGTAGGAGAAATTAAGAGGCTGGGTGAAACAAGGACAAGGGTGTGGAACAACAAGTTGCATGGATGCTGGCGTCTCCTTAGTTGATGCAGAGGGAGTTTCCTCTGCTTACGTAATTTCCTTTTTTTCGGCTAGATGCGGGCAAGGTAGGGACGATATATGGCATGGATGTGGTCAAGTTAGAAGCACATGCGTGGCCGTTGTAGCACAGGCAAGCACTTGGGAGGGACAAGTACGTGCGCAAGGGACTTTGCAAGGGGACATGATGAGATGTAAGGTACTTGAGCAAAGGGACATGAGCAAAGGGACATGCGCGTATGCAAGGGAGGAACATATATGTATGTCAGGGACATGTGCACAAAGGCACATGTACATGCACGAGGGATAAACATGCGCGTACGCAAGGGACTTGGACGAGGGGACATGTAGGTATGTCAGGGAAATTTTGACAAGGGGACAGGTACAGGTACCTATAGGAATTGAACAAAACGATTGAACAATTGAATTGAACAATTGAACAATTGAACAAAACAATTGAACCAGGTACCTATAGGAATTGAACAAAAGGTTGGGACTCGTTGGGACTCGTTGCAAGGGGACATATAGGGGAATACAGGACTTGGATTTGTGAGGGACATGGATGAAGGTCAGGTTTGGGCTTCTGCTACTACACGCTAAGCAGTTACAGTGGGGCTTTGGTTTGTGTGCATGGTGACATGTTTCCAGCACAGTGGGGCTTTAGTTTGTGTGCATGGTGACGCGTTTTCCAGCACGCCAACAATCTTGCTGGCTCCACTCGTCACGTGGCTCAGACGAATCTGTCAGCACACCGGCACTCACAGGGGCACTTTCTTCAGCACAAAAATCCACACTGCTCCTGCTCGGTAGGTGGCAGCCCAGCTGAGCTGCCTGCCAAGGCAAACTTGCTCTTTGTGAACACACCAGCATCACTGCTTCTGCGGCAGGTGGCAGCGCAGCTACGGAGTTTGCCCAGGCATGTGGCTGCGAGGCTCCTGAGCTGGCCTCCAAAGGGACGTACACTGCCCTGTTGTGTGAGGTTCAAGCTCGGCAGGGCGGCGGTGCTGCTGGCAGGGAGGTGAGTGGGTGGGGCGGTGTTAGGCTGCGATCATGGATGCACGGTTCCAAATGTGTGCGTTTCTTTTCTCACAATAATGCGATGGCGGTGCTACTGGCAGGGAGGTGCGTGGGTGGGGCGGTGTTAGATTGCAACCTTGAATGCGCGGTTCCAAATGCACGCGTTTCTGTTTTAATAATGCATTGGCGGTGCTGCTGGCAGGGCAGTGGACGGCGAGGCAGTATGAGGGTGTCAAGGACTTGTTTTAGGTCTGTGTGCGCAGGCGGTACGAGGGAGGCTCGTTCGTTGAGGCGGTGTGTGGGGAGTGTGTGTTGAGGTGTTGTGCTTGTGCAATCATCTTGGCTGTGTGGCTCCAGGTGTGTGTGTGTGTGTGTGTGTGTTTGTCTTTGCCAGGCTGGCACCACAATGAGCCTCTTCTAAATTGCATAATGGCGGAGCGTGTGTGTGTGACATACACACACGCTCTGTGTGTGTGTGTCCATATATGTGTGCGTGTGTTTGTGTGTGTTTGTGCTGTCACATTATGTTTGTGTCATGACATCTCCAAGGCACCAAGGAAAACCACTAAAGAATGAGCGTCACATTTCGACAGAAACGCAGATTGAGGTCGATCCTACTCCCCTAGGAATGTGTGTTGTGGACCTGTGCTCCAGGGGTCTACGTCTTTGGCATCCATGCTGCCACTCTCCAATCCTTATGTGCATTCCTTTTAAATGTTTCTTGGGTGCATCTGCAAAGCAACCAAGTGTGGCAGAGGCAGGCGTCTGCGCCTCCGGCATTTGAACCATGCTTCTTGTTAGCCTGCATTTCTGGCACCGTCACGGTGTCACCCTCCAATGACACCCTCCTGGCACCCTCAGTGGCCCGTCCTGGTATCCACAGTGGCACCCTATTTTACCTGTGTCACTGGGGTTGAAGGGCGTCCCCTGCGCGCAACTGACAATACTTGCCACTCCAGCAAATTACTGCAGACCACTCAGAACCGAACAGAGCACTGCCTCTGTGCATGCACCCCAGAGCCTGGCAGGGGGTCTTTGGCCAGAATGCGCGCGCGCGCGCACACACACACACACACACACACACGCACACACGCGCACACACACACACGCACACACCAGGCTTCATGTTTGTGGCTTGGAAACATTGCTTGTGGCAGGTACCTCAAATTGCAACGCAACATGCCTCAGACCAAGTGGATAGACCAGGCCACTGGCAAGCGCATTGGAGGCGTTTCTCTGGCGGAGCGCATCGAGGCCTTTGTGCTGCCCGTGTACGGAGCAGAGGCCTCCAAATTCATTTCAGGTGGGCTTGCATGCAACTCTCCAAGATCTCAAATGTTAAGATTGCATGCTCTAGCCGACAAGATCATTTTGGCATCGAAGCCTTTGTGCTGTGCCTGTGTACGGAGCAGAGGCCTCCAAATTCATTTCAGGTGGGCTTGCATGCACCTCTCCAAGATCTCAAATGTTAAGATTGCATGCTCTAGCCGACAAGATCATCTTGGCATCGAGGCCTTTGTGCTGCCTGTGTACGGAGCAGAGGCCTCCAGATTCATTTCAGGTGGTCTTGCATGCACCTCTCCAAGATCTCAAATGTTAAGATTGCATGCTCTAGCCGACAAGATCATCTTGGCATCGAGGCCTTTGTGCTGCCCGTGTACAGAGCAGAGGCCTCCAGATTCATCTCGGGTGGGCAACCATGCGCTGCTTTGAATGTGCAGTGGAAGCGAATCGTGCACAGGGTTGGCCAATCCCGTGCATGTGTGCCAAATGCCTCGCATTTTTTCCTTGCAAAGAAGGCGTAAATAAATGGCATGTGTATACACGGCACTGGCCAACCCCACTCATGCACTGCTCTTGACAGGTTTGAGCATGCTTCAATTGACGAGATCATCCCAGGCATTTCTTCGCGCACAGGGTCATGTGTACTGCCTGTGCTTGGACTAGAGGGCTCCAAGTTTATCTTGGGTATGGGCTCATGCACAGGTTGCAGCATCATGCATGCTTGCATCCACATGAGGCTGAGACCTCCAAATGGACACCTCAGGGTGAGGGCTCACACACCGTGTACAAGGTTCAGCATGCTGCAAATAGCACATTGCTTGCCTGCACAGCCGACCATGAACCTGCTCGTGATTTGTCATCCACTAAAGCGCACATGCCCCGCGCATGTCCCCCTTTAATACACCATGTGAAACATACAATGCAAGATAACTCATTGAAAGGTATGTGAGATGTGAGGGGTGCCCTGCTCAGGTCCCACTTCTACAAACCATGTGTAAAATGAATGCAGGATGAGTATTGCAAGGTATTGGTGTGATATATGGTGCACGGTTTATGGTATATGAGATGTGTGCAGGGTGCACTGCTGAGGTCTCTCTTCCACAAATCAGATCAAACATGTATGCAAGATATGCATCCATGCATTCAATGCATTACCAATGATTGGTATAGGGTTGCCAAGGATGTCCTTCTGAGGTCTTCCTTCCACAAATCAGAACAAACATTTATGCAAAATATGCATCAATGCATTGGTATAGGGTTGCCAAGGGTGTCCTGCTGGCTCCGCATCAGAGGGTCAGGTCTCTCATTGACATTGATAGATATAAATTGGATTTTAAGGTGATGATTGCGAGGCTCAAGAGGTGTGATGGGTGCCCTGCTCAGGTCTCTCCTTCTCATTTTGTGTGGTGCATCCCACAAAGGGTTGAGAGAGTGCCTTCTGGAAGGATCTGCTAGTTAGCTACTGTCTGACTTCACACACACACGCATGCACCCTCACACCCTCACACACATACACACCCTGCGCAAGGGTGCTTTTCTGCACACTCTGCGCACAAGCCTTGGTGATTCGCCCCAAATCGCTCGTGGCCAGGAGAATGCAGGGAGATGCTAGATTTTAATCTCAGTCTTGCAAGGTCGTATCCAACCCCTTTGTGCAGGTGGTCGTGAGGATGCAGATGTGCGCATGTTGGGCGAGGGGCGCCCGTTTGTGATGGAGATCATGAACCCTCGGGCAGGCACCCCAACCGAGGAGCAGCTGCGTAGGGTGGAGAAGGACCTGGCGGCGGCGAACAAGTGCGTTGGGTGGGCAGGAACCTGGCTGCTGCAAGAAGGCTGGGTGGGTGTGGAGAGATGGCTGCTAGCAGTTGCACACAGTGTAGAGGTAGCAACAAAAGAAGGAAGGCAAGGGTGATAGCAGGTGCACAGCGTGGAAAGGGAGCAGAATAAGTGATGAAAAGACAGCGCCAGCTAAGATAGGCAGCGTGTATAAAAGAAGGTAACCCTAACTAGCAAGCTAGAGTGGGTCTTACCAGACAGGGAGGGAGCAGGATGCAGCATTCATACCCATCATATCATGCGATGTAAGGCATAGGTGTGCTCATTATACAATGTAAGGCGGTGTGCCTTGGCTGCCTGCCTAAAGCTGAGGAATTTCAGAGGAAGTGGCAGAGTGGGAAGGGATGGACTGCAGCTGTTATTTGTATTAAACCTTGTGAGGAACAAGCCATGAGCAAAGAGACAGGACTATCTGTTGCAGCAACAAGGCCGAGGAGATGGCAGGGGGTGGAGAGGGGAGGGGCTAACTTGTGAAGGTGCGAGCCTAGAAAAAATTAAGAATGAGAAAAAGTGTACAACACAAATATATGTGAGATTGTGCTGTTCATTTCCGCTGTTAGGCAGCCAGGGCTCCCATTGGGACCATGCAGGGCTTAGTGAGGTGTCCCATGCACATGCAATCAGCAGCACAAGTACACTAAACCAGACATTTGCATGCAGCACGAGTATATCAGACCAGACATGTGCATGCATGTGCAGCAGCACGAGTATACCAGACCAGACATTGCATGCAGACATTACAAGCAGCAGCATATGTGTTTCAAACCAGGCAGGGTTAAAACACGGCATGTGCACGCAGGGCCGAAACAGGGCATTGGCAGACATTCACACGTGTTTACTGCAGCAAGCAATCTCCTTTTTGGTTCCAAGTGACACAGATTCTATCCACTTCTACAAGTGTTTAAAACAGGCAGGGCTGAAACAAGGCTCATGCTGTGAGACCCCTCTGTATAGCAGGGTGCAGGAGGGGTGCTCATGCACGCATGTCATGGCCAGCAATGAAGCTGAGAGGAGGCTCAAGATATTGCAGGCCTCACTGATTTGCATGCATCACTTGGTCCGTCTAGAGCGTGCACCCTGCCACTGTACTATTGGTATTTCCTGAAGGAAAGCCAACATGGTCAGAGAAGCGCCCTGAAGGCAGTAAGCCTGCAGCGCTTTCTGTAAGGAACATGCTGGTGGGCAGGGAAGCACCCCCTGCATCACCCAAGGAAGGAAACGACTGCCTGCTAGCCTGAGCACACCCGACATCATCCGTGAGAAAAACAAAACCGTGTGGATCAGAATTGCAGCCTTCTGTGTCCAGTCTTTTCTATGCAGCCTGTCCTGTCTTCAAGCGCCAGTCCGTCCCTTCAGTGTTTCCTTGCCGGCAGTAGTCAAGTCCTTGCCGGCAAGGAGGTCAGGTCAGGAGGTCAGGTCAGGTCCTTGCCGGCAGTAGTCAAGTCCTTGCCGGCAAAGAGGTCAGGTCAGGAGGTCAGGTCAGGTCCTTGCCGGCAGTGGTCAAGTCCTTGCCGGCAGTGGTCAAGTCATGGGGCCCAACAGCCGGCTCAGGCCTCATGCACTGCATTGTGCCCCGCAGCATTGCAAGGTCACCAAAGCAACTGCAATCGTCACTCCCCTCCACCTGTGGCCTGTACACTGCTGCACCATCAAGTGCCATGGCATACGCATTGCTTTGCCGCCATCGGACTTTTAGAGTGCCAACTGAACCCTGATTGAGTGTATTGCACCACCACCACCACAGTGGGGCGCAGGTCCTGGGGCTCAAGCCCTGCAGCAAAGCCTCGCTGCTGAGGCTCAAGGAGGCAGAAGAGAGCAAGGAGAAGACATACCAGGTAGATTGTGTGTGTGTGTGTGTGTGTGTGTGTGTGTGTGTGTGTGTGTGTGTGTGTGTGTGCGTGCGTGCGCGCGCGCCTCTGTTGGGGAAGGGGGGGCTGTGGGTGGGTGTGAGGGACTGGCATGGGCACAAAGTGCCCGCAAATGCCAGTCCAAGTAAGTGCAAGTGGCCCCACGCTGGGACCTAACCAAAGTTGGAGCACAAGGGCGGGAGATGATTAAAGGTGGGGCCACAAAGGCAGGATGATTTCCTGTGTGGAGCTGCACAACGCTTGCGGCAGCACAGCATTTGCTTGCATGTCACACTTCCTGGCATTCTCGCATACATGTCACACTTCCTGGCACATTCGCATACGTGTCACACTTCCTGGCACATCCGCATGCATGTCACACTTTCTGGAACATCCATATACATGTCACACTTCCTGGCACATTCACATACATGTCACACTTCCTGGCACAGGCTACACCTCTTTAGATGCACCAAGGCTGCTTGTCAAGATCTGCCTCGGATCTTCTGCCACAACCACACACCTTGCCCTCTTTTGTGCCTCATCCTTTGCCCTTAGCAACCCCTTGATGCAGGGTGTGGTTCTGCTGCTCATATCCTTCTTTTTAATGTCCTTCCCTGTCCTGACAAACCCTCATTCCTCTGCCTAGATCACATACACATACACACGCATACACACACAGGCGCTATGCTGGTGTGACCGACCGCTCACCAGCGAGGACTTGGCGCAGCTGCAGGCCATCAAGAACCTTGAGGTCATGCAGGACACGCCCATAAGAGTCCTTCATAGAAGAGCTTCTAAGGTGAGGTGAGGAGCACTGGGAGGTTGCTAGTGCTCTTCACAATTGCAAGGTGGCAGACTGGAACCAGGTGCTCCCTGAAAAGCAAGAATGAAACTCATTTTTGCCAAGCTGATTTTGCAAGACGTAGGGAACCCTTTAAGACTAAGGTTGCCATTCCATGGAAGCATTACTTGGCTTTCAGTAAAAAAAAGTGGTGATTGTTCCCCAGTCAACCATTTTTGGTTTGGCATGCTTTAGGCCTTCCGGGTTTCAAGCAGCTGAAACTTTTGCTTTTGAATTTACGTATAATTACGTACAAGATTAAATGGTGTACGTCCTTACGCATACGCTGAATTTTACAAAAGGGCATCTCTTGTGAAAAGAATTTGTCAGCTAAGGGCTGAGGAAAAGACGAGGCTGAGCTGAATTGAAAGCCGGGCCATGGCGCGGAGCACCCTTCCTGTAGGCAGAAAAAAGGAGGGAAGCTTCTCCTCATATTCCATGATTCTGTCTGATGTAAGCTAGACAATTTAAATAAGTAGAATTGGCCAGTTCCATAGGTGTGTCAAATACATAGAAAATGGGTATAGTAAAAGATCTCCCCTGTAGCCATAATCCGAATAACTCCGTACATGCGGACTTAATACATATTTTTTTAATGTATTATACGCTGGGGTTCGGCTTTGGCCTATAGCGCTATATGTCGCTATAGAAGACATGCATACATCGCTATATGCTGATCAATAGGGAGCAGCATCAATAAAAATCTATTATCTTATAATGCTATATAACGCTATAAAGCGCTGGGAAATGTGACGTATAGCATTGTACCGTTTGTCCACGACCAGTTCGAATAATAATTAATTCTGGAGCCAAAATTCGAATTTTATTATTATCTATTGCCAGGCGTTCGAACCCATTCGAATTTGGAAATTAATAAATTTTAGGGCTGAAAAGGCTTCAGCAGAGAATGGCCTCCCAGGCCCCCAACCCCTTAGCTAGGTGGCTGAAGCCTGTAACCCCCTCCCAGCTCTTAGCAAACCAAGCCAGGGCCCAGGTATCCAAGAAGGGACAGCCAGCAAAGCAGAACCCGCTGGGGCGCCTTCCAGGTGACAGCTCGGTTGGTGTTGCATGCATCAGCTCCAGTATGTGTTTAGCACCATGTCACAGCTTGTGGATAGCTTGGAATTGCTTGTGTAACTCCACTCCTGAACAGAGCTCCTCCAGTCCCATCCAGCAGCAACAGTCCAGCAGCATAGCTTCCATGCATCAGAATCAGGCACAGGAGCAGCAGCAGCAGTAGCAGCATCGGGCACAGCAGCAGCAGCAGCAGCAAGGATTCGAATTGGGTATTTGAACTGAGAAATGAATGCCAGTCATAAGCCCATTGAACCCATTCAAATTGAAATATTAATTGTGGGACCTCCATTTGAGCTAAGACCAAAATTTTAATTAATTTGTTAGTGAAGACCGTTCGAATTGGTCGTGGACGAACGGTACATGACAATCCCCGATCTTACGGCAAATGCTCAAAACTTCGACTGCCATCGACGGTTAAGTCAGACTGCAGTCTCACAGGGAGCATGGGCAGCTCCACAGCTGGAGCTCCATCAGGATATGAGAGCTTAGCAGCAACAGAAGCAGCACAAGGCCCAGCTCTGGGCTGTGGCACTGCAGCCCTTGTGTGCATGCACTTCAGGGGGTGGAGAGGGAGGGGGCGTTGCAGGGGGAAGCACACGCGCTCACATGCAGGGGGAAACACACGCGCTTACTTGTAAGCACTAGTGCATGTGCTCATGCATGCACGCATGAGTTCGAGTTTGCTTGTGGGCGTGTGTGCATGTGTGCGGTTGGGTGTGTGCGCGTACACATGCATGCATGAGAGGGTGTGAGAGCATTAGTGTATGCGTGTAAACCTACCCTTGCCTTCCCATTGTAATTCCGTTGAGCGCTATATTTTGTGAGCATCATGTACACTTTGAAAGCTGCATATTGACCCACCTATGATTCCATTTGGGCCACTTTCCAAATTGCGCGAAATGCAGGCTTTATACGCATTATACGTTTTAAATACCGTGCAGAATTTATATCACCGCGCATAAACATTGTTTTTTGCCCTGCGGGGTGACTGCGTGCATGAAAAATAAATATTTATTTTGGAGATGCGCAGTTGCAATAATTGACATCTCGACAGCAAGAGGGCCATGAGAGGTCAAGAATGCCCTTGCGCGGTTTTGTAAAATAATTAATTTTGGGATGCGCTGTTGATGCGTTATTGCAAAACTAATTATTTTTTCGGGGGTGCGGGATGAATACAATTCTGCACGGTACAATCATTATAGGAATTGGGGATTCTGGCATACGGATTGTCCAACCCCGTAAGGAGACATTGCCTAAGGTAACTTGCGTTTTCAAACAATTGTTAAGTTGGTAGGTCTCGCTATTTTTATAATCATGAAGTCCTAAATTGGGTGCCCTGTTTGACTGTTTAGAACCTCTCAGCAAACTCAGGTCAGGCCTAAACCTACCTCCAATCTGTTTCAGAGTTACTAAGCCAACACAATGCCCTATACCTAATTTTATCGTCTGTAGCTGCATCAGAGAGGGTAGAGACGTGGGGGGTTGAGTCAGTCAGGGACAACTTTTTATCACCCAAGGCCGCATACCAATTTCCCGTGAAAGTGTAACTTAACAACTTGTCGAGACATGGCCTACACCAAATCCTCCCCAGACAAGCCATTTGTTCTAATCTCTATCAGCGCAAGTGCCAAGTGGTGTCGATCTGAAGTCTGGGGCTCAAACATCGCATCCCTTTTCAACACCCTGCAAAGTCTCTTGCAGTTCCTGCATGTTGGCCACAATTTTGAGGGAGTGTTTCAGAATAAGCCCAGCACTTTCATCTGTGGTGTCAGGATGAAAGGGGTGCATGCCTGAGGATCTCTCCATGGCACACCTCGTTTTCTCTCGGTGTTTGGCTCCTTGATGCCTTCATCTAGCCACGCAATTGTTTATGCCCTTTGTTGCCTCCAAGCAATCCTCATCATTCCTACTCCCTGCTCATGCATCTGCCTGCCTTGAAGCCAGCAAGAGTCACACTGCATGGCTCCTTGCTGCCTGCAACCTATCCACATTATTCCTGCTACCTCATGCATCTATCAGCCTCAAAGTTATCAAGAGAAAGCTGTCTCTGGGGCTTGAGGTTCAGGACTAAGGCAACCTGGTGCTAGGGTAGAATCGTGCATGACCAGGGCTACTTGGTGCAGGACTAAGGCAGCCTGGTGCTAGGGGAGAATCGTGCTCCTGCAAAGATCGTTTTCTGGTTTCCAGGTTTGGAAGCAGAGCACGCACATTGAATGAGTAGGCAGAACGCTCTGGCGTGCTAAACGAAAGAGTCATAAAGGGAGAAAGGCATAGGAATGAAAGATGTTGTATCATCTGGCTATGACAATTTTGAGGCAAGGCCCGCCCTACAATGCCATTGCTATTTGGTTGGCTTGCTCCCTCTCCACTTCTTTGTTGTCTCGCCATGAGGAGGTCGAGCCAAGGCCTCACCTGCTAAGCAACCATCATCACCTCACCTGCGCGTTGGGTGTGACGTCTGTTTCAGGTTTTTCCCGGCATTTGTAGTACACACTCTGTTACGCATAGCGATTTTTCACATGCGGCAGATCAAGCCCCAGTATTTGTAAAACTCATGCAACTTTACTCAATCGCCACATGGTTTGTGCCCTGCAGATCAGACCCAAGTACCTGAGCATCGAGGCAGCAGAATGCTTGCCTGGTAAGCCTCAGTACTTCAGTCTCAGGCTGCGTACTCAGGCAGGCACGTACATCAAGGAGTTCTGCCACGGGTGCGTGCTGCATACTCAGGCTGCATAGGCATAATGTTGCTGCTGCTGCTGCTGCTGCTACCCAGGCTACGTTCTCAAGCCAGCCCATACGTCAAAAGAATTATGCTGACAAGTGTGTGCTGGTGTGCAAAGGACTCATACCTCCTCTCCAGATGCCAGCAAGGCATTGGCCTATATAGCTTCAACAATACGCGCCTTCGTCGTGCCTCGTAAAAACATAAAAAGGCTGTACAGGGCATGCGGCTTAATGCAAACTTTGCGACTTTTATCAAGGAAAAATCTTCCTATTGAAGGAGTCTGCTCTGTGGGAACACACCCAGATGCTTTGTGAAGCAGACATTGTTCTAGTTCCCGAAGAAACACTCTTGTGCTGAAAGGTAGGGAAGGAGTAAACGCCTTTTTCCTGATGTTGTTACCAGGGTACATCGTTATCCCAGAACGTTTCAAGCAGCTTGCCTCATGTAGTTCGTTTGTGTGCTTGCTATGTGTGGATTCCTTCATGCATGCGGTCCATTGGATTGCATAGCCTTTCCTTTATATTTCTCTCTTTGTATGAAGCCCTGCTGGTGCTTGTTCAAACCGAGGAACCCACACCAATTCCAGTTCCAGGCAAGCTTACCTTAAATATTCCCTTTTGAATTCCTGCAAGTGCTTGTTCAAACCGAGGAACCTTTCCCTTAATGCATGTATCTGTCTCATCTGCCTGCGCAGCTGCTCGCTCCTCTTGTCCTTGCAGTCTTTGACTAAAGCGTTGTTCTCATGTACTGCAGGGATTTTGGCCGCTCGCATCCGAGCTTGGCCAGCATCTTGGGTGCCACCAGAGCCGAGATCCTTCAGCTTGACGTCCTCGCTGTGCACATGGGCAATTGGCCATGATGCTGTCCAGAACTACTTGACACTCTCTTGTCATATCACGTTTTTGACAGAGCCCCACTCATGGTGCATGAGCCCCTTGGTTTGTCTCCTCCTGGTAAAGTTAACACCAGGCTGCCCAGACCCACCCAGCACACCCCCCACCTTGGACTTCTGGCCACCCAAACAAAGCTGCTTGGCAGCCTTGCAGTGTCAGTGGGGCGTGGGAGGCAGTGGCTGGTGCTACAGAAATGTTTGCAACGAGTTTTGCAGGCAGTTTGAGGCCAGAGCCAGCCAGCCCACCATCCGCTCTAAGACGTGGCATGCAGACCAAGCAAAACCTTTTGTCGGGGCAGCCATGTTTGGTGGCTTCCAGTGCAGTGGGCAGAACTGCAGGACACACTATCATGTTCGCCAGCTGAGAGAAGCTGGTCAGTTGCTCCCATCCAGGCCCCCGGAACAGATCCAGTCAACACACACTTCATCAACACACTTTTGTGGATGCCCTTGCTGGCTCTGGGGTCTGTGGATGCCCATTCCGGGGACATTGCAGTCCACTTGCAGACCATTCCAGCTTGCCGATGACCCAACAAATTTGCATAATTACGATTGCGATATTTAGTTCTTGTCCTTGATGTGCACCGCGAGTTGAGAGGTGAGAGCACTGAAGTTTGCATGAAGTTTGCAGATGCGATGTGGAGCAGGACCTGCACCCCCTGCCCTGGTGTGAGGATGAGAGAGCCTCTGGTGTATGGCCTGCTGCTGATTGTCTAATTGGCGCAAGTAAGCAATGCATGGCAGGAGCAGCTTGCATGGCGCCCACTCAGCTATGCATGCATGCATGTGTAGCATTTGTGAACAAGGCATGGTCTGCCGCAGGAAGGTCCTGTTGTTGCCCCAGGCACTGCATATCAATGTCACCTTTGTGCCAGGAAGGACTGGCTTGGCCGATATTTCAACGTCGCTTGCGAGGCTTCCTTCATTTGTCTTTGAATTGTATGGCCTCCTGTTGCTCGGGCATGCCTAAAAACGTGCACCGTTCCAAATGCATGCCAAGATGATGATGGAAAGAAGTGAGGTGTTGGCAGTTAGCCAGTTGATGTGAAGAGACAGTAAAGCAACAAGGCTATACTTGATTGCCTGGAGCTGAGGTGCTGGTGGTCTCCGCATTGGCTGACAGCAAGGCCACAGGCTGTAACCCCTGTCATGTTGGAGCAGCATGGAGCAGTGGGTGACTTGTGTCCCAGACAAACGAAATAAGTCTTGGTTTAAATTTTAATCTGGGGCAACAGTGGGGACAAGAAATGTGTGTCCCTCCCTTGATAAGAATAGGCGATAAAAGTCGGAAACAGAAAACCAAAAGTGTCGGCGCAAGCCAAAAGGCTGTGTTGACTAATTACTTTAGTCTTTTCCAGCAAGGTACTATTTTTTACATTATTTGGAGATATAACTTCTTACAGGCAAAGAAATGAAGGGCGGTAAAATGTTCCCTGCATCAATCTAGGAAGAGGAGATGCACTGGCCGCAAGGGCCATATGTCTCCTTGAGCATGAAGTTGAAAGCAGATTAAGTGGGGACTTGGAGGGAAACTCTGGGGAGTCTTTGCTCAGCAGGCTAATTTGAGAAATTCCTTGACAACCATAAAAAAGGGGGAAGTCGTGATTGCACAGAAAGTGGCAGTCAGTTTATCTCAAAGAAAAACCAGACGTTCACAAACAGAGCAACAAAGAAAAGAAAAACAACATAGGCAGTGAAAGCACTCCCCACATTTAATTGAAGAAAAGAAGATACCTAGGGCTGAGGCATCACATGTCTCCCTCCACCAAGAGAAGGATAAATATCTATGGGGATTGGCAGGGTTACTAGCAGTACCCCGTGCCTGATCTTGTTGACAAGACTTGAAAGAAGTTTTGAAAACATCATAACAGCAACAATGCAGTCAGCTGTGCAAACAACTTGAAGGTGCCGAGATCACCCTCCACGCATTCCCCTTGGGTATGGGTGGGGCAATCTGTACTGCCCATACCTTGGATGAACTAAAAAATTAAGGGATTAGCCTGCAAAGGTCTACCAAGCTTGCATGATAGCTCCTGCCCATTGGATGCGATTTGTGCAGGAACTCATCTCAACCAGGTGTGCCATTGATAACGATAAAGCACCCATTACAACCCTGGTGCCCTGGGGCCGTGTGCTGCCAGAAGCCCACCAGACCCACATTAGCTCCCCCCTTGCCCTCTGGTGAGGGAGACTCACGGCTCTTTGAACCAATATGTCTCCTTTTCCTCAACTGATTTCAGGAGTGTTCTCAATGCCTACGTATTTTTTTTCAGAGCCTCTGAAGCCTCTGTGCTGAGCAAGTTTGGTGGCTTTATGAGTCTTGAAGTGTGGGGGGTGTGGGAGTCTTGATTGAGAGTATCCATCACCCTAATCCTGCACTCCTTGCTGTACCCTTGCACTCTGCGTTTTTACAACTTGTACTCGCTTACTAAGTGCAACAGTATCCAAAAAGGTCCTCCACGCAGACATCAGCCTTAGCTCCAGAACTGACTCTTGTTGGACACACACACACACACACACACACACACACACACACACACACACACACACACACACACACACACACAAAACACCTCTTGACTGCGCTGGATGGTCTGGCACACTCGGACCTGATGAGACGTCGAATTTTGGCTTGTGACTCTGTGAACCTCAGTCAATTTGTGGTGGACCTAAGAAGTAGACACCTTAGCTACTGGGATCAATTCACAACTCCTGATCCCAGAGTAACAACAGTAAGCGGCTGATGTATCATCAATGGTGCACACTTCCTGTCAGAGCTGCTCATACCATTCACCCTCCTTATACCCTGCCTAAATACATGTACTTAGATCTTCCACATCATGTCTTTCGCAACATTGCCAGATTCAGGCTGCGATTCGGAGATCACACTCTTTAAGTCGAACAGGCTGTTTGGTCCAATAGTACTTCTCCAGTCTGTGATACCTGTGATTCTGATGACAAGATGAAAAACATGTGCCGTTCAAGGTTTACAAGGTTTTACAAGGTTTTACAAATTAAGCCATCAGTCAAGAAGTGCGACTGCTAGGCTGCTCATGTGAAAAACTGTATTATAAAATGTTAAGGAGTGTTTGTGTAGCCCATGCATGTAAGTGTACAAACAAAAACCTTGCCAAGAACAAGGGAAAAAATTTTCCACTGGTGTTTGTATGACAAAGCAACGGCGAATAAAGATCAGGAGTTTGCCAGGACCAACCGACTGCAACAAAAAAAAAGGAGGAGAGTAACATATATGTGTGTTCGTGTGGTAACTGAAGGAAGAAGCACGGTCTGTCACACTGAGCATGCCAAGAACGAGGGGGGCAAATAAGTACAAATAAAATTGACGTAAGGAGGAGCAGCACATGCACAATGAGAGGGTCAGGAACATCAAACATGGTCTGATTCATCACCCTCTTGCTGCGGGCCCTGCTGCTAGAAAAGCTTTGAACCAGCACTTGCCTGGCTTAGACTGTAAGTTGTTGATTAAAACACCTTGAAAAGCATGTGCCGTTCAGTTGTTCCAATCCCCAGGTCCGCTCGCTTCGTCAGAAGTATGCCTCACTTTTTGTGAACAACTTCTCTATTCTTCATCTCCAGGTCTCCCGCAGGATGCCCTGTCTAGGCACCATTCACCATGCGAATTTTCAGGATATAGGATTTTTTCTAAACCAGGATAACAACAAACTTCTTTTTCCTTCATGATCTCATGTGTCTTTATGAACAGGCTAGCAGTCAAACGTCTTGACTGAGGCCTTTTTCCCTTGTAACTCTTGTACCCTTGCAAATTGTTCTGCGAGCATTTCTGAATGAAGAAACGTCATTTGGTTTATCAGCTGTGTGACCCTATCCTACCTTGTAATGCTGTTTATAATTTTCTGCGCGTCATGCGGTTAAAAGGTGTATTTCTAGTATCTGACACTGCAACCTGATGGAGTTTATGTGCATTACTTTGCATGCTTGTTTCATGTAGAGTGACTGTGCGTGTGATTCTTTACAGCAGTTTACGCTTTTGAACTCAGCACAAGGCTTTGTTTCCATATTCTGTTGACATTTGTACATTTGCCAGCCACAACCACTCCACCTCCTTCCATGGTCCGTCATCCTAGTCAGCTCCTTCCAGGATAGAGGCACGCCCATCTCGTGGAGGTCAAATACTGTGAAGACACCAGGCCCAAGAATCAGCTGGAGGCCTCCAAGCAACAGCACCGCGACCTCTGCCGCGATCTCTCAAGGGCCTCAGCTCAAGTCAACCTCCATACCATTCTGTTAGGTGTGGGAGGGGTCATCTACACCCCAACACTCTGGAGCCTCTTAAAGACCTTGGTCTTGACACTCAT
This sequence comes from Dunaliella primolecta, assembly GCA_914767535.2. Taxonomy (NCBI): domain Eukaryota; kingdom Viridiplantae; phylum Chlorophyta; class Chlorophyceae; order Chlamydomonadales; family Dunaliellaceae; genus Dunaliella; species Dunaliella primolecta. The sequence continues at coordinate 14,277,621 of OU611752.1, forward strand.
ACAGCCACCAGGCTTGCTTTGAAGCTTCATGCCCATTCCGTGCAGTATGCTTATAAACTTTCTAGCACCAGACGCGCTCTTGGGAAGACTCCTCTCAACTCTTGTCACCAAGATCAGGCACGGGCTACTGCTAGTAACCCTCCTGATCCCCATTGACTTCTTTCTTTTGTTTCCCTTGGTGAAGTGGATACACGGTGCCTCGGCCCTAGGTATCCTCTTTTCCTTAATTGATGTGGGGAGTGTTTTCACTGCCTGCGTACTTTTTTTTTCTTTTCCTTGTACACATGTGGTTTGGTTACAGGCACCTTTTTGCTTCAACTAAGCAGCCCGTGTAGGCAGGCACAGCTATCATAGGATGATCCTATCCTATCCTATCCTACCCTTTCCCGAATTTGGGGTATGCGCAAATGTATGCTTTGTTGGAGCTACACATACGTCTGCCAATCCTCTGGTTGCTGAACACGGTACTAATATTGCTATCCTGGCAAGCATGGAGCTGTACATGAGTGTGGCCCGGTTATTCGAGAACAGGTTGAGCAACTTCTGCGCTTCCTATATATCTCTGTTTTTTGGGGAGCAACGCAAAACAGTTTTAAACTCCAAGCTTTACTTTTTAGTTTCAAGCTTAAATCTGGTTTGGTTGCAGGCATCTCTTTTAATGCTAAGCTTCAGCTAAGCTGCCCTCGTGGGCAGGTACAGCCATGTATCCCTTGCCTTGCCTTTCCTATCCTTTCCTTCCTTCCCTGAAACTACCTGAAAACTACTATGCATATGAATGAGGGTACTTTTTATCCTTTTCCTGCATGTTATTGTTGCACCTCAACCGGTAACTCCGAGTTATGTAGAGTCTACATGAAAATTTTATTTTGTTCACCTGTGTAGGGGATCTCATTGATGGGCTCTGCTCCAACACACTGCAGCAGGTGTTCTAGGTTGTGCTGAGGATGTTTTTCATTTATTGCAGAAGCAAACTAATGAGACTTATCGTCTTATTTCCAATCTCATGGATCTTTTTTTGCAGTTGGAACAGTAGAGCAGGCCGAGCAGCCAGACTACCTGGCTGAAGGTCGAACCCCATTGTAACTTAACTAGGTTGTGCTGCATTTACAACCAAATTGAAGAACCTGTCAAATGATTTACAGAAAAGAGGGTCCAAGGACAGAAAATCAAACCTGTCACAGAGGTTTACCCAAAAGCGGCAAGCTGAACTTCAGAAACAGATAACCAAACAAGGAAGTTGGAAAACAACGTCATGTCTCCCTTAATTCCAAGCAAACAGAGGGCACTTTCCCACCGCAAGTTCCAGTGCCATTACTTAGAGACCGACCGAAGACCTAGCTGCGGGCAACCAGCAGCTGAGCATGCTGCGCAGCAATGATGCTAAGTATAAGCATGGGGAGTGCAGGCCACCCACGGTGCGGGCTGGATCAAAAGTCCAAATTCCTTCAAGATTGTGATTCATGTACAAACATTGCATCAAGAGCCTGATGGACAAACGAACCAGCAAGTGCTGCCTCTTCTTCCCCTACTGAAGTCTTGAAACCATGTCCCTGACTTGCTGCCCTACAGCAGTCCTACAGCAGTCCTACAGCAGGGCTACAGCAGGGCTACAGCAGTCCTACAGCAGGGCTATAGCAATTCAAGGCAGGTACTTGCTGTGTGTGCCAGATTGACATAGGAACACACACACACACGCACACAGTGTGCTGTGCACAGGTCACGTCGTAGTCATGTTGTCGCACAAGGCGTAACAACAGCAAGCAAAACAGCCTTGTTTTCCTCATAGGAGAAGAAAAACCACATAGGCAGAGGAAACTCTCCTTACACCAAGTAAGGAAAAGGAGACAGATGGGCTCAAAAGGGCCGTTAGCCCCCTCCACCACAAAACTAAAGAACAGAGGTTTCACTCACTTCTCTGAACTGCATCTGACTTTAATCGTTTTAACTGCTGCTGGTCAATGCCAAAAGCGCACCATGTGCAGCGCAGGCAGCTATGCTATCAGGAGCACCAGTACCACCAACGAGTTGGGCTCAGTACTTGTTGATGCCAAAAAAGCGCACTTTGTGCAGCGCTGGCAGCTTTGCTATCAGCAGCACCAGCACCACCACCAAGTTGAGCCCCAGGGGCTGCTTCCTAAAGTCAGTGCCGTGGGTAGCCAGCACAAACAGAGCCACAGGCATCAGCGTGAAGAGCTTGCGGTTGCGTGTGCCGTACACTTGGCTGTCCACTTGCTCCCAAAAGGTCAGGAGGTCATACTTGCCCTGGTCTTCCTCTACCCCACCCTGTGGGCCACATTGCATCGGGGGCCCAAGTTGAGCATATGGTGAGAAAGGGTGGAGTCTTGGATTTATGCCTCAAGGGCAATCAGCTGGGTCATGCTTTGGGGTCCTGATGTGCTATGAGAACGGTTGAGAGGTATAAAGGTGGATAGCAGGGGTGGCAAGAGAACAAATGATCCATCGCTTTAACCGATGAAGGGAAGGGTGCAAAGTGTCTGCTTACCGAGTTTTGGGATAAGCACTGAAGGTTGGACCACCAGATGCAGTTGTGCTCGCGCGCGCGCGCGCGCGCGCGTGTGTGTGTGTGTGTGTGTGTGTGTGTGTGTGTGTGTGTGTGTGTGTGTGTGTGTGTGTGTGTGCGTGTGTGTGTGTTAGTGATATGCAGCAAACTCCTGGGGTGATGCTCTGCTGCTTCCCACTGTTTGCTATTCTAGTCTAGATTGCAGGGCTTGTGCTTTTGTGCACATGTGACCATGGCTTTGCAATGCAGGTGCATACGAGCAAGTGTGTGTTCATACCCATGTGCAAATCAGCATGTGTGCAAGCAGAATGCGCATATGCATGCATGCGTGCGCGCGCGTGTGTGTTTTTGTGTGTTCAGTGCATCCCTGCGTGCAAGCATGCATGAATACTTGTGCACGGGCGTGTATGGCTTTGCAAGCATACAATAAATTGCCAAAACTTGCTTTTGCACACATCGTGATGCATGAGAACTCCGTGGCTTGCTAACAGCCCAACTCCTCATAGGAGCTCTGAGCTTGTTCTACCACAGGAAAATCCTCAGGTGCTTGTGCATTTTCATCAGTTACCAAGCAGGCCCATAACATTGTCCTTGCTTTCGACAATTTTGGTCACTACTGACTTGCAGCCAGCTACAACATCCCTGCACCTTTACCGGACACAAGGTATGGACTCGAAGGGTTGAAGCACACATAAGAGCTACACGCCCTCATTGCAAGCTAGCTGTCACAATGTGTGTTGCATCTTGCATGCTCCTTTGCTGCTCTGAATGCAACTCCAGCAGGTGGCAACAGCCACACAACAGCCAGCGGGTGGCTACCTCGATCGTCACAAGTCTCAAGCGTCTCAAGTCAACACGTAGCAGGTGGCTGCCTCAAGCATCTTAAGTCTCAAGCATTCCAAGTCTGAACAAATACTGAGTGGCTGCCAAGGGACATGCAACCACCAGACCGTGGACGTGCGCACATGAAGGTAAGATCTTGCAGCCTCTAACAAGGACACCTCGAGCCCATACAGAGCTCCATCCCAGATCCTGTGACTAGCAGCTGGAGCGCACATAAAGGCAAGACAGGCGGCCTGCCAACAAGGATGACTCCATCACATGCAAGGTTCCATCCCACTTCCCGTAACTGGCAGCAGAAGTTGTGAACAACTGGTGCTGCTTCTACTGCTGCTGCTGCTGCTCACCTTGCAGTAGTGCAGGAGGTAGTAGGTCACCACTCCATGCACTAAATGCACGTACGTCCATGCCAAACCCGCATCATCCAAAATGGCTGAGATGACCAACCAGCTCAGAATCTGCAGCCACACGAGCAGTTCCAGGACTTTAAGGATGCGCAGGATGAGAAGTTATGGCTGCAGGCGCAGAAAGGCGCTTGCTGGGATCCAAGTGAGGGCGCCAGTGTGGTGCATGGCCAACTCATTCCAGTGCTCAACATGTTCCCCCTTTGGCTTTCAGATAGGAAAGCATACACAAAGATGAATCACTGAGTACATGAGGCTGCGATTGGCCGGGCTTGCATTGGAAGCACCTGGGTTCCCCACTATGCTTTGAAAGGCAATATGCACCTGCTCAGAGCTGACTGCCCCTGAAGCACACCCATGTTGAAAGCTCCTTCATGTGCACACCCATGAGCGCTACCAAGATTGCATGCCTCTCCTGTGCAGTGCACCTGTAGCATCTCTACACACATACGTGAGCGTGCATGATGCAAATGCGTGGTGGAAAACCTGTATGCGCACTGGGCATGCTGAGGCAAGCAGTTCGCAGCAGTTTGAATGTTCCATACTTTATGGGCCACTCCTCAGGTAATACCCTGGTGCTTGAGTGTGCGCGGCACAGAGCAGCTTTTACTTGCAGCATGCAGGCCACCACGCAGGATGTTTTTTGTGGGGATGGAATGCCACGCTTCTACAACTGCCTATCCATTTCCACGGGCACCAAGCTTGCTCTCTGTACATGATCATTTCTGCAAGAAAAGCCCCTTTATTTGACTGCCTCCATTTTGCAAATGCATGTCAGGGCGGCACACTTAACACATGCATGCTCAACTTCTGAACAAATTTGCCTTATCACTCCATAATGCAGAGCAGGGTGCATGCATGCATAAAGCAAAACTTGCACAAGGCCAGAGCATTGCGTACTACACATTTTCGGTAGCACCTCCATGCGCAAATGTGGGAAGTGAGAAACGCAGAATGCAGGATCACGACGGAGCACTTACCACTGTGCCCAGATACCAAGCCCACACAGCAGGCGTGCTGAGCCAGTTAGTGTTCTTATTGAGGTTGACATAGCTGGGAGACCGTTTATGAACCATTGCAGCTGCTCTGTGCCGCACAGCAGCTAGGGCTACGTGGAAGCTGCAGGCAATGCCTTCTTCCAGTGCTGGTTCTGTGCTTGAGGGGTAATGGAAAGGTGCACTACTATGACATCCTCTGACTGATGCTCCTCCGGGTTCTTGTTTCCAATGGCCTTCACTTTTGACAGCACCGGGGCGTAATGTGCGGGCCTACAAGATTTTGATAAGTAAAATAGTCTTACTTAACAATTATATTTGGAATATGCAGATCGAATGAACACGCATCTCTGACATTTGAGTCGGAGGCCTCCAATTTTGAGTCGGAGGCCTCTAGGGACGGAAGACGAGTGGTACTGTAGTCCAAGATACCAGGAATGCGTGCGCGTACTAAGGGGCCACATCATCTGTCACACACACACACACACACACACACACACACACACACACACACACACACACACACACACACACACACACACACACACACACACACACACACACACACACACACGCACACACATATGCACGCACGCACGCACACACGCACACACACATATATGCACACACACATATGCACACACACACACACACACACACACACACACACACACACACACACACACACACACACACACACACACACACACACACACATGCACGCACACACACACAACCCACGCACTCACACACACATATGCACGCACACACACAACACACGCACTCACACTCATGTGTATACAAGAGTCTTAACGCAGAGGCTCTTGTGTTTATGAATTTGTAATGGTGCGCTTGGCATGAAACACACCACCAAACCAAGAAATCTTGCACATGTTAGGCTCTGGCGGGCGACCATCTGTCACCATATTCATTGGTGGTGGGTACACTGACGCTTACCCTCACCTCTTGTTCTTATTGCCAGACAGGCCTTGTGAGCTGTTGGAGGCAGCGTGAACCAGGAGCTATAAACGTGTGTGAAGGAAAATTGTGAGCTCTGGCTGCAAGGCAACTGAGTTCTACGGCTGAGCTGTGTCCATGCCCCCTCTCTTGCGTACACTTGTGTTGTTAACTGCAAGCTCATGTCCATTCTTCATTTTCCATTTATCATCGAGATTCCACCACATGTGGTGAGAGCTCTGACCCCAAGGCAACAATTGTTGCACAGGCGTCATCACAAATGTCAAGCTGGCAGCTCTCATCAGCAGCTGTGCAATGCGCAAGTTCCACCATCATTTCCCTAGGATACATTTGCTGATGCTGAATGCTGTGCCAAGGGTCGAGTGGCACACAAGCATGTTGTACTAGACGGCTGCCTCAAATATGTCACTCCTCATGATAATACTTCCCTTTTTGATCAAAAAAGAGGCAGGCGACCTGTTTACATGCACACGTGGGAACAGCTGATCGAATGATGCATGAAACAAGGAGCACATGCTTGGCCTCAAAGTTGTAAGCTTGAACAAATTCATGGCCAGTATTTAAATTTGCATCAAGAAGAACAAAGGTTACAGGTTACTGAAGCAAGAAGGCTTCCAGTCAAAGCTATTGACTGCTAGCCTGATCATAAAAAAGAGAAAGTTCATGTAAGAAAGGATAATGCCTGTTGTTGTTCTGATTCGTGAAAGAAAACATATCTAAAGTCTTTTGTACATGGTGGATGGCAAGCAGGTAAGGAGCCATCTGAGGAGAAAAGTGGGATAGGTTTTAGGTTTTAGGTTTTACAAATGAAGCCATCAGTCAAGAAGTGCGACTGCTAGCCTGAGGCTGCTCATGTGAAAGACTGTATTATAAAATGTTAAGGAGTGTTTGTGTAGCCCATGCATGTAAGTGTACAAAAAAAACCTTGCCAAGAACAAGGGAAAAAATTTTCCACTGGTGTTTGTATGACAAAGCAACGGCGAATAACATCAGGAGTTTGCCAGGACCAACCGACTGCAAAAAAAGGGAGGAGAGCAACATATGTGTGTTTGTGTGGTGACTTAAGAAGCACGGTCTGTCACACTGAGCATGCCAAGAACGAGGGGGGCGAATAAGTATAAATAAAATTGACGATTGAAAAGTGGGATAGGGTAGGGATACATAGCTGTACCTGCCTACAAGGGAAGCTTAGCTGAAGCAAAAAGGTGCCTATAACTTAACCCAAACCAAACTTGTGTTTAAATGTCAACTCAGTGTGGAAACAATGTTTTGAGCTGAGCTCAGAAGTGTTTACTGCTGAAAGAAACATGCACACATTCATTCTGCGCGAAATGAGCATGTGAAGTTAAGCACAAATTCCACCAGGTTGCACTGTCAGATTCTAGAAAATAAACTCTCTTGATGCCACATGGTGCGCAGAAAAATAGAACAGCACAACTAAAAAAATGGCCCGAGAGGCATGGCAGACATGTTCATGATATGCTTCGCACTTCAATTCTCAGCATCCACTGTCATAGATGCCCTGCAACGGTTCAAGAAAGGTGACCGCAGCAACAGCCTGAGTTGTTCACATATCAGCATGAGATATCAGGCGAGAAAAGTGGGAGAGGGAGGAGAGGTCCAGAACAAGGAAGCATACTTGAACCGAACAGAACAGACCTGGGGGTGAGTGCATTTGAATGTAATATATGTACAACATGCTCTTCATCCTGCACGTGTTGATGGGCATCACAAAGATCACAGATCGGAAAACCGGAGCCATGCCATGTGGCTTGCTCAAGAAGTAGAAAGTACTTTGTGCGATTAGGCCTTTGAAAACAGGCCTCTGGAAAGCAAACAGGTTGTCTTATATCCTCCAGTTTCACAAAAAAAGCCATTTCAGGCAATATACAAAAAAACAGGGCAGTAAAAATGGGGAAATGCTATTCCCCCATTAAAGAGTCAATTCTTTGAAAGTCCAAACACCAAACCAGAACTTACACACAGATGGAGTGACAATTGTCTGTTTTGTGTGCATAGGGCGAGCAGCGTTCCGCACAAAATCAATGGCAAGTTACGCCACACAGCCCGCTCCCCCAAACACCTTTGTCAGCTCAGAAGCTCATAACCCACCCTCTCAACTTGCCAACACAGACATCAGCAACTCCTTTTGGAATGATCCAAAGATCACCCTTAAACATCAGATTAATGTATTGAAATTCTGCATAGGAACAGTTTACACTCAGAAACATGCCATCAGATTCAAGGTGTCCAACACCTCTGCGCGCTGCCCATTATGCAATGAAATGGACAGCATTAATCACATTGCCCTTAAATGTATTCACGCAAGTTAGAACCAAAAAGGAGATTGGCTCCAGGGTGGTCTCGGGGAATGTAGGCTAGCTTTTCCTGCGGGCTTGCCAATAATTGGCCGTTTGAGTCCTTTACGAGGGCCTTATCGTAACTGCAGCTTGATGGGTTCCAAGGACCTTTGGAGGGTCACATCTGGCTATTCCCGAATTGATTTTGTTATTAGATGGGCACTGACAGTGGAGAGACCCGAAGAACGGAGGTGGTGTTGGAACAGCTGTAGCCCGCACCCCCAGCAAGCGTGGAGGGACATCTTGTAAATAATTCAAAAATTTTTTGTGATTTTTTTGAGGCCTGTAGTGGCCTGCATGGAGAAAACCCTTTTTACAGGGCACAAAAGCGCACTAGAGTCTCGGGGGGACGTCAGGACGCAGCAGAGGAAGGCAAGGCCTAAAGTAGCTGCAGGTTTTCAGGGCACGTAGCCAGCAGCTCTGAGCAGGGAGTGCTTGGCCCTTCCTGGTTTCCCCCTTCCCCCCTCTTAGTGCCTGGGACCCCAGCACAAAGCCAAGGATGAGCACCACCAAAGGAGAGCGCAGGGAGTGGCTTGCACGCTCACGGGAGGCTATCAACCAGGTGAGGCAGGCTAGCTACCCGGTGTGCTGGCTGCAGGGGGGGGGTGAGGGGGGTACCCCAGCACTTGCTCCACGCTGCACGTTGCAAGTGTGCTCCCCACTTCCTCGCGTCCACCCGTGTGTGTCCACCCGCAGCTTCCCCTGAACGAGCTGTTCGAACTGCCTGGACGCCCTCACGTCGTCTACCAAATCCGGAGCTACGCCAACACCGGCTCGTCGCTCGCCGAGGCTGCGAGCCAGGCGCGATCGGACATGCCCTTCCTGTTCAAGGCCTTCGAGACAGGGCAGATTGGCCCCAAGCGCATGGCCAAAATGCACGGCGGCAAGCCTCGCGTCGCCACCATCCACGAGTACCTGGACTGGACGATCACCGCGCAGAGCTCCACCGAGGATGATGAGCTGGTACGGAGCTGGTGGGCATCCGTCTGTCTGTATTCAGATGCAAGCCTGCCCCAGTTGCACATTGCTTCAGACCACCTTTCTCCTGCACTCCCTACTGACTATTTACCTTTTGAAATGAATGAACTGCAATGCAAGCGCACAGCCGCAAGCTAAGCAGCCCTCACAAAGCACCCCTCCCGAGGCCCATCACACCCCTCTATCTTCCTGCCCGCCTCTCTTGGCAGGATTTTGGGGGCTTCCGAGTGGTTGTCATCCTGCCCCGATACGTGTCCCCGTGGCCCTACCCGGGTGATCCTGGCAATTGCGAGGGCAAGAAAGCACACCCTGATCTGGGCGGCCCCCTCCCACCATTCCCCCTCCTGCAAACCCATGGCCGCCCCATGTGCGCAGCAACCATCCGCTCAGGCCCTGGCTATTTGGAGGTGCCCTTTGTGGCCACCCAGGAGCACAAACGTGGCAAAGGTTATTGCAGGTGTGGGGGAACGTGGATGTCACACTAAGGATTGTCAATGGCTGCGTGGTGCGCGCATTCAGTCTTGCTTCGGGTCTGGACAGATGTGTCTTTCTGCACCAGCCCTTTACCTGCAGATCATGGATGCTGTAGCTCTCGTTTGATGTGTATCCAGCTCCAATCCTCAAAAGCTTGTTGACCCCAGTGCTGCTTTCCTTGCTGTCCTCATCGAGGCGCATGAGGCAAGCATTTCGTCAAGGCTCTTTAAAACTTTGCTTGCTTATGCACACTGTGAAGCGCAGCCTGGGCTGACCATTTGACTGTTCCTCTCTCTTGCAGGTGCCTTGTGGAAGCCATAGAAGAAATCGCACGTGCTCTGAAGCTGGAGAAGCTCATGCTCTGCAGCACAAACGACCCTATCGTCAAATCCACCTGGCACCACCTGAACTTTGACTTTGCGAGTGAGGAGGAGATGGAAGCGTGGGACATCCCCCATGCTGATCTGGTGTACCTTCAGAACACCACACAGGTATGACTCTCACTGATGGTGGCCACTTTGTACTGCGGTTGATTGAGAGGGGCTTCTGTGATTCATGCAGTCAGTGTCAGCTAAGGAGTGCTCTAAACATTTTTGGAGTTCTGCATGCTGCTGGCTTGGTAGTAGCTGCTGCCTCCAAGTCCCCACAATGGTATGTGGACAAGTCAGCAGATGACCTTCCATGTGCCTTTCATTACTGGACGCTTCATTGATTTTGAATTTTTTGATGGCAAGGCCCCTCGCATGCCATTTGTTGGATTGCAACTGCCGATTTGGCTCACTTCTGCTTCACTTAACCGCTCATTGCACCACCCCCAAAGCATTTCATTGCAGGCAGTTCAAAGCGCCTCTCTGCATGCAGAATGAAATGTGTTAGTGCCCCTCTTCCTTTTTCATTCTCTGTCCAAGGCTGTGTCCTTTAAGACTGGTTGACCCTTGCACCTTTGTCCTCTCAGATGCACAAGGTCTTACCCCCTCCTGGCCAGTACCGGCCCATAGTCATCAAACACAAGGACTTCAAACAGCGCACCTACGCAAGGCTGGATCCAGTTGTAAAACGCCCCAGGTATGCTAATTCCTGTATGGATGCAGCTGAACTGTTCTTAGATGCTTGCTCCATGTGTGTGTGTGTTTTTACGTGCGTGCGTGCGCACTTGCATGCAAGTGCGTGTGCACGCATTTTGAAAAATATTAGCATATTGTGTATTCCGTTTGAAAAAAGCGCACTGCAAGAACTAAGGAAGGACACCTGCAACCAAGATTTAGCAAGGGCAGCTAGTGTTGCTCTTACTTTTGCAGAGTATCCATTCTTAGCCCATGAGCGCATTCAAAATGCATGTGCTCCTACTTTCAACACACCCAATTTGTGAAGCAGATACCCGCTAACCAGGAAGTCCATTGCAGCTACTGGTAATGCAATCACTCACACTCCCCCATGCACATCGCAGGCTGCATACAGCCCCGCCCAAAAAGAATCCGCCCAAGAAGCCAGCCATGGGGAAGGGCCCCCCCGCCTCTGCAGCTGCCCCGACTATGTCCACCGAGCCCCCCAACTCCCAACCATCCAAAGGCCCCCCCCAGCAGCAGCCCCCGCACCAGCACGCGCAGCAAGAGGCCATGCCAAGCTGTCAAGCCCATTCAGGAGCGTCCCTGGGCAGAGAGGACACAGGCGCTGAAAGCAGGGATGGGGAGGAGGTGTTGTTGGGGAGCACTGGGGGGCATGCAGGGTTCAGCAGGGGAAGGGAGTCTGTGATTGAGGAGGGGGGAGGTAGCCAGGCTAGGTCCCGGTCGAGGTCGCGGTCTAGCCAGGCGGAGGGCAGTTGGCTGGCGGCACACCAGAATGGCGGGGGTGGGGATTATGATGGGGAGCAGGTGGGGCTGGTGGCGGGCGTGAGTGGGAGCGCGTGGAGCCAGCAGCCAGGGGGCACCTCCAGCCAGCAGCAGGTGAGCGACTGGCAAGTCAGCAGGGACTCAGGTTGTCAGGGACTCAGGTTGCAAGTGCTCACTGCTTTTGCAATTTCAGGCGAGAGTCAAACCGAATGTGCATCAAGTTTAAGGTCCAGGTGGGCATCAGGGGGGGGCATGGGGCGTAGAGTGCCCGGAATGCAAGTGTGCTTACTGCACGTGCAAGGTCAGGTGAGCATCAAGTCTGGTGCAGGTCAAGTGCGAATCAACTGCAGCAGCAGGTGAGTGTCAAAAGGGGCAGGCGCAAGACCGCGCTGCATTCGGAAGCCCAGGTGAGCTTCAAGGGAGGCTCAGGGGCTCGGGTTGCAGGTGTTCACTGCATATGCAAGCTTGGGTGAGTGTCAAGTGAAGTGCAAGTCAAGTGCAAAGTTCAAGTCAAGTGCAAAGTTCAGGTGAGTGTCGAAGGGGGTACGGGTGACAAGCGGCACTGGTTGCAATTGATCTCTGCACCCACAAGTTCTGGTTATTTGTCAGGTTAAGTGCAAGACGAGTGCAAGGTTCAGGTGAGCGTCAAAGGGAGCTCAAGGCACTTGCGCTCACAGCTGAGTGCTTTGATGAACACAAAAAGTATACTTTTCCCAGCCAACAAGGGTCAGCTCTGCACTGCTGTCACTGCTGTTTTCTGCATGGTATTGACGCAGCACACTTGTCACCCAAGAATGGGTTTGGGGTACGCTAAGGTTGCTGGGGGAGGGGGGTGGCACCATCGAGCTCCAATGGATGATGATGCTGGTCTGAGATGGTTTGGACCGGGGCTTGACCAGGGGCGTTGTTGAGCAATTCCTGGGCAGGTGCAGGGCACCACGATAAGGAAGGCCATGCAGTGCAGTACCATGTGGCCTCTTCATCATTGAAAATCACATCGCCAGAAATCAGTGCCGTGCCGTGCTGCAGGTTGTATTCGGTTCCATCATAATCAGGCATCACTGGTACATCCACATTGCAGATGGCATTTGGTCCTCCAGGCAAAGGCCGACCCACCCTGCTGCCACCCCCACCTGCGCCTCCTCAGCAGCAGCAGCCGCAGCAGCCAAATGTTCCCTCACAGCATCAGCCAGGTGTGAAGGCTGAACCAAGCAGTGCAGAAGCAGGCCTCCAGGGACAGCAAGGAGCCGGTGAGCAGGCACAGCATGTGCTGGCAGGCCCAGGGGGAGGCACGAAATCAGAGGGACTAGAGGGAGGCATCAAGTCAGAGGGACCAGGGGGAGGCATCAAGCCAGAGGGTGTGAAAGAGGAGTTACAGGGACAAGGAATGGGGACGAACCACGAGCATTTAGGTGCACAGCCACCGATGCATGGGGGCAACCCTCTGCAGCCGCCCCTGGCTTGGGGCGGCTGCAAAGGGATGGAGGCGGCTCAGGGGCAGAATGGGAGGGCGCAGGGCCATGAAAGTGGATCGTGCCCCAAAGGAGGGCAGCAAGGAGGGGGGCATCCGTCAGGGGAGGGAGGGATTGCAAATGGGAACGGCAACTATGCGAGTTCGTTTGCGGGTGGCTTGGGCTCCTCGCATCATTCTCAGCAGCAGCAGCAGCATGCGCAGGTGATTGCCAAGCAGCTGCTGGCCTCACAGGGGGCTGGGAATGGCAGCCAGGTCGCGGCTCTTGTGCAGCAGCAGCAGCAGCACCTCCAACTGCAGCAGCAACATTGTCAGCAGCTGCAGCTGAAGCAGCCAGACGGCGGACCCGAGAGCATGCAAAGCTAGTGCGTGGGATCATTCCTTACAGTTGTATACTTATTCGGATTCTTTCTGATTGACTGACATTAACAGCAGATGAATATAAATATTGGGCTCACTCATTTGACTCCGAATTTGTTTTTGTTATTGCGCTGTCTTGGGCTATGGACATCCTCTCCTGCTTGGGCATAGAACCTGTGCCGACCTTGGTGAAAGAATTTCGCCACTGGTGAAAGACTTGCCACCACCGGTGGAAGCCCAGTGGTGGTGGGCCTGGTGGTGAAAGCCTGGTGGTGGTGAGCTGGATACCCACTCACCGTGAGCCCCTGAACAGAAGCCTTGACTTGGGCTTGCATCATACACGCTCCATAATAGGCTGTTGATTTTTGCCAGGTGGTTACGCTGCTTGACTAGTGGTCTTGCCGCTTTGCTGAAGCTGTTTCAATTGAAAGGAAGCGATGAGAACTTAGCGACTTGCCCGGCCATGCCCCCTGCTCTTTGTGTAGCGCACCCAGAAACACCAACACACTGCTCAGGTGCACACACCCGTTCAAAATAAGGTGCATATCAATTGTCATCATCAAGCTGTTAGCCTCTGTGGCACAAAAACCCTCAAGCTAGCCTTAAAATATCTCCTCCTGCTCCTGATTCATTGCTTTGGATAGTTTCTTATGCACGCATGAAAGATTTAATCTACGACAAAAGTTCTTGGTGAGATAGTGTTCCCTGGAGGGTAGGTTCAACCAAAAACCCCAGTCACATGAATTGACAAGATTGGGAGCAGGAATAGGACCTCACAGAGGACCAGCACATCACCCACGCAAGACAGTCTCACCATCTGAGAGCAAGCTGGTGGCATCTGCACTTGCCTGATATATTAAGTATTGTAGGTTGCAAGGTTACAATGGAACTGGGAAGGCAAGGTTACCATGAGATCTGACCTTTAGCCATGTAGTTTGGCTGCTCGGCCTGCTGGATTATGCCAGTTACCCAAAATAAATTCCATGTCTTTGGTAATGAAATGATAAGTTATGTTTGCTTCTACAGAAAATGAACAATATCAACAGAACTAGCTTGACAAAAAAACGTTCTGTGTTTCACGGGGACATCAGAGAACATGTGCATGAATTTTCTGCTAATAGGACACATAGGGTAAGATAGGATAGGGGTACATAGCTGTACCTTTATGAGGGCAGCTTAGCTGTAGCAAAAAGTTGCCTGAAACCAAATTAAGCCAAACCAAACTTGTGTAGATGTCAACTGAAAGAAGAAACAAAGCCTTGTGCTGAGTTCAGAAGTGTCAACTTCCAGTGCACAAAGAATCACACGCACTATCACTCTACATGAAACAAGCATGCAAAGTCATGCACACAAACTTCAATAGTTTGCAGTGTCAGATGGTAGAAAATATACTTCCGTTTTACCACGGAATGCGCAGAAAATCAGAAAACAGCATCACTCTGAAAATGGAGTAAGAGGCCATGTCAGATATGTTCATGATATGCGTTGTGCTTCAATTCTCGGCGCCACTAGTCATGAACACGCTGCAAAGTTTTTAAAAACATCAACCGCCTAATCTTACATGATATGTGCACATGTAAGCATAAGATATCAGGTGCATTACATCGCTTCTGCAAACGGGTGTAATAGGACACATAGGAGCGCAAGATCAGAGGGGCAGAGCATGCTCTTGTCTTGGAGCCCTCTTTCGTCTTGTCTCACCTAAAACATTCAGATGCATGCTCCTAAAGTGGAGTCTCAACTCTCAAGGTGTGTGCATGTAATCAAAAGAGCGCTATTTTCTGAGCATATGCTTGCCTAAGCTAGCTGCAAACACCTAGGGACAGAAAAGGCTGCGCCATGAACAGACAAGGGTTACAAGGGAAAAAGGCCTCAGTCAAGACGTTTGACTGCTAGCCTGTCCATAATAGCAAAATCATGAAGGTAAGTTTGAAGTTTGTTATTTTTGTTAAAGAAAAATGTTCATGTCCAGTCATGGCCGAGGACACACACGTGTACCAAGGTGTACTAAGGTGTACTGCTTCAATTTTAGAGCTAACACTCTTCCCCAACTGTTGTATGATGGTGAAAACCTGCCCTATACTGATTCTTTTAAATATCTGGGTATGGTCTGTGCGGTGTGAGGCAGCGGGCCTTCACACATTAACCAGGAGGGTTACAGAAACAGAAGGCCTCAAGTCAACTCCTTACTTACGGCAGGGCGAAGAAATGGACATCATGTTGCAGAAGTGGATCCTGAACGTTTTGCGAAATCTTCTTGGAGTAAAATCCACAACACCATCTTGGAGCATTTTAAGAGAATGTGGCATTGGACCTTTTCAGTTCAATTGGTTTCGTGCCACTATGCGCTTCTACAGCTCGCTTACTAAGTGCAACAGTCTCCTTCTCAAAAAGGTTCTCCATGCTGACATCAGCCTTAGCTCCATGACTGATTCTTATTGGACGTCCCACCTCTTATCTGCGCTGGATGGTTTGGCTCACTCGGATCTGATGAAACGTCAAATTATAGCTTGTGACCTGTGAACCTCAGTCAATTTGTGGTGGACCTGAGATCTAGACACCTGGGCTATTGGAACCAATTCACAGCCCCTGATCCAAGAGTAAGCAACAGTAAGCGGCTGACTTACCATCAATGGTGCGCTCTCCCTGTCAGAAATGCACATGCCATTCACCCACCTTATACAATGCCTAAATACATGTACTTGGATCTTCCCCATCATGTCATTCGCAACACTGCCAGATTCAGGCTGCGGGTACACGCTCTCTGAGTTGAACGGGCTACTTGGTCCAATAGTACTTCTCCGGTCTGTGATATCTGTGATTCTGATGACATACAAGATGAAAAACATGTGTTGTTCAGATGCTCCAATCCCCAGGTCTGCTCTCTCCGTCAAAAGTATGCCTCACTTTTTGAGCACAATTTCTCTTTCCTACACCTCCACATCTCCCACAGGATGTCCTGTCTAGGCACCATTCACCATGTGAATTCCCAGGATATCAATACTTTCCTAAACCAGGATAACAACAAACTTCCTTTTTTTCTTCATGACCTCATGTGTATTTATGAACAGGCTAGCAGTCAAACGTCTTGACTGAGGCCTTTTTTCCCTCGTAACCCTTGTAAGCTGTCCTCATAGGCAGGTACAGCTACGTAACCCTTTCCTTCCCGTTTCTTTCCTTTCCGTATCTAGGGGGATCCTGTAGTTGATGTCACCCAGGCTAGCCAGTGAAACTATGGATGAGGAGACATGCATCTTCCAGGAGTCCCAGTGAACACGGAGCATTGCATGGGCGTATTTGAAACGAGTGCTCACAAACCATATGCTGCAGTACATTGTTCATCAAATGTTGGGAGAGTATTTATCTGATCCAACAGCTTGAAAGCCTTTGAGCATATTCTACCTCGAGCTATTACAATCACCAAACGCAACAAACATGTTTTTGTTATCTCTACTTTCCAGTCCAAGTTTTGTGAGTTGTGCATTTTTAGGCCAGGATTCTGGTTACAGGCCTCAGTGTTTCCGCTCAGCTGCCTTTGTAGGCGGATAATCTTGACTGTTTTTGGGATAATGGTGTTGAGGTTGCCTGCTGCCAGAGCTGTTGCATTGGAGACGGGGCTGCAAAGGTCCCTGGCTGAGCCTCTGTGTTGTGCTTGCATGCCTGACATCTGTTTGTCCCAACCCTGCCTGAGTGTAGACCAGGTCAGTCCGTGGTGTTGCCTTTCTTATCAACTGCTCTCATGGGGTGCATGGAAACCTACTCATCAACTGTGACCAAGTTTGTACCTGCGTTTCATGTGTGTAACCAGTGGGGAGTATGAAGGTGTCTTATGTGCAAGCGCATGGCAGGCTCAGTTATGGACTGGGATTTGTAGAGATGAGGCTGCATGCTGGCCAGAGTTTTTGCGTTGGAGACCGGGTTGCAAAGGTCCCTGGCTGAGCCTTTGTGTGTGCATGCATGCCTGTATATCAGCTGCCAGTGGTCCTTGCCCTGTTTAAGTGTAGGCCATTTGCTGCTTGCTGCTTGTATTCCTTTCAGACCTCATTGACCTGCTTGTTGCATGCCTCAAGACCCCGCACATTGAAACCTCAAGAACTTGTTGCATGGCTCTGACATTACAGCTGTCTTTCTTCTACGATGAACCTCCTCTTTAGTTGGACCAAGCTTTTTCACATGGATATTATGTTGGCTGGCGAGGACCACTGGCAGTCACAGGCCAATCAGCCGAACAGTCTGGCTGAAGGTCTCTCCTTTAAATCTGTAAATCTGTAGGCGGATAAAGCGACGTAACCTTGTTGTAAAAACTTTATTGCATTAGATGGACAGACATGTGTTAGGCTTTTTGACTGAAGGCCTTCATTTTATTGAAGCTCTTTTCGTTTGTTCCTGAGCTTATGGACATTATGTTGGCTGGCGAGGACCAGTCACAGGCCGATCAGCCGAACAGTCTGGCTGAAGGTCCCCCTGTGTAAAATCTAAATCTAAATCATGTTATTGACATCCTTTCCATTTTAAGGCCCCAGTCACACAAGGCCAAGTTGGAGTCCAAGTTGGGTATTTTTCTAATGATAATGTTTGACAGGAGTTTCTCTCGCATCCTCTTCATTCTCTATGGCTTGCGGGGGTCCCTCTGCGCCTCCCTGTTAGTGGCCTAGTCTGGGATAAGGGCATACCCAACTCAAAACCCCAATCGGCTCCCCCTCCCCCCACTTGGAAGATCCAACTTGGACCTCAACTTGGACTCCAACTTGGAGCGGTCACACAACCAAATCGTCACCGCCCCCCACTTCCTTAGTGTGACCAGGGCCTCAAGGCAGCTCATCATTGCGGTCCTCGTGACGCTTGTCAGTTCAGGAGGGACTTGTCTAAACACCTCCTTTACCAGGCAGATTTCCAGGCTGTTACATTCCTTGGCAAAACCGCCCTCGTTGAAGGGACATGCTGCTGCAGTGCAACATGTGCTGACAGTGGAAGAAGCCAGTTCAAGATGAACCGATAGCATGCTCACCACGTGTACAGAGATCGTAAGTTTGGAATCATCCATGGAACCGCAGCAAAACATTTGCGCATTCTGTCCCTTCAACATAACTGCACTGACCAAAGCTGAAATCTGGTGAATTTTGTGCATGCAGTCCACAACGGCGCATTCGCCCTCCCATGCCAAAGGGGCAGGTAAGGTATGTCCCAACGATTAATATTGCATGAGCAAATACAAGAATGGGCTAAGTCGATGGTCTTGACTAAAGGGATGCAGCTTTAGTGAAAGCACACCAGAATAAATTGCTACACCTTGCACCAATCGGAAATCCAGGTATGTATCGTCAAAAAGCAAGGACACAAAATGCCGCCCTTCAGGCCATAAGCGCGTCAACACAACCTCTGAGCATGCATGAGCATGCACAGCCTCTCTAGAACCTTATTCCTAACCTTGAGCTGACACCTACTTTCCCTCTCTTCCATGCTGCAGCTGCTGGGTCAAATCAACGTCCATGTGCACCCAATCCGCACCCCTGCCAGTAGGCAAACAAGTGCCTTCCATCGTGCTCCATGCAGGAAACTTTTGATGCGTGCACTGACAGGAAGCACTGAAAAAAAGACAAGAACAGACTACTCAAGCCAGGTCCTGCTGCATGCACGAAGGACAGGCTCCCTAGCTGGCTTGCTACAGCTATAGGACCTCAACAGATGACAGGAAGCACTGGAAAACAGAGCAGGCAATGCAAGCCAGGAAGTGCTGCTTGCACGAAGTAATGTGAAGTAATGCAGACCTCAACAGATGACAGGAAGCACTGACCCTCCTATACAGCAGGGCACCCTGAAAAAACACGTTTTCCTTGCACTCCTCTGTGTTCCAATGGACACCCAGTAAATGTCCGCGACAGTAAGTGGAATGCCAACACCAGCATTTTGAATTAAAAAATGAGAAATATCTGCGCTCTGTTGCCACCTAACCAGGCTCAGCAGAGAGGCAAGGACCTTTGAGAACGACTCCCACTCAGCTTGTCCATGAGCTTTTACTGTCACATGCTGCTGGCTGGCCAGCAATTACATACCCCAGCTCAGGCTGCGGCTTGGGCTCCGACAAGAACTCTGTCACTCAGCCCTTCCTGTCCTTACCTCCCTCCTTCACTCCTCTACCTTACCGACTCCGGCTTGGGCTACGGCTAGGGCTCCGTCCTTTGGGGGGAGGTGATCGGGAGCGGGAAGGGCTGCGGCTGACCGAGCGTCGCTTTGGAGGCGGCGAGCGGGAGGGGGTGATGGAGCGGCTGCGGCTGCAGGGGTGCAAATGAACACATGTTCCCGTGCCGTCAAAGAAAGTGTGCGGGGACATCAAAATGGAACAGAACACACGTGCGTGTGTGTATTAGTGTGAAATGATACAAGCTCCTTGCCTCCTCAACCGTTCTGCCTGTTCCCTCACTCAGCATTGATCCTTTATAAAAGGTCCCACGACACCCATCCTATCCAACCTGCTCCCATGCAACTTGCTCCCGTTCTGCCCCCCCGGGCTCCCTTGTAACCCACCAAGATTCCTGCTTTTCATAGCCCACTAACCCAAATAAGGAAAAAACACTGTCCTGGTAACCCTTGTAACCCTGAGAACGCTCGATGCAACTGCCAGATCCATACATGCATAATGAGATGCCAAGCCCTCCCTCTCACTCCAGTGCCTGCACAGCAAACTTCCATGCAAGCATACCTCCATGCACGCGCAATGGCGTACCTGCGTCGTGGCGATCGGCTCACAGAGCGTTCGCGCACAGGGGAGCGCGAGGGGGTTACGGATCGCCCGCGCCTTGGAGAGCGGGAGCGAGAGCGTGAGGGAGTGGGGGAGCGCCCGCGGCGGCGGGGTGGGGAGCGCGAGGGGGTGGGGGAGCGGCCACGGCGACCCACAGGGGAGCGACTGTAGGAGCGAGCGCTCCTGCCGCCTGGTGCCTGTGTGTGTGTGTGTGTGTGTGTGTGTGTGTGTGTGTGTGTGTGTTGGGTGTGCGTGCCCTGCAGACAGACCTTGGGCACTACGATTGCAAAGAGCAAAGCAACTGTATGTCAAGCAACATGGGCGTCTTGGGAGCATGCTTTGCCACCGTGTGTAAGGTAAAGTGGATAGTTGAACTCACCGCTCTTTACAGTTCCATCTTTACGCTACTAATGACTGAGCAAATGCCGGTCTTTTTCCTTACACGCTCTGTCTTTCTATCGAGTGAGCTTATAAGGAAAAAGACCGGCATTTGCTCAGTCATTCGTAACTTAAAGGCAAGAGGCGTCTCTATCAAAGAACATGCTTGGACAAAGCCTGATTGTGGGAAAGGCAATGACAACAGCAGCTCCTTGCACACAACTGCAGCCTTCTTGCCTGCCTGAACCTCTCTTCAACCCAGGGGGATCATCCCCACTGGTTTCTGCAACAAAAAGAGGAGCAAAGGCTTTTTGGAATGCATGGTTTCCATATCCGCCTCCAAAAGCAGCAATTTAGGAAATCTTTGGTACATACCCATCACCTTCTCTAACAATCGCCATGAGGTATGAAAGCAGGCACAGAGGCAGACTTTTTTCCTAACTGCAGTGTAAGGTTTGGACGTGCAACTCAAAAGTCTGCTACTCTGCCTTCATCTGCAGATCCAGCCCATAGAAGACACCCCAAACACACTACATCTTTCGCCCCTGCCATCATAGGAATGCCTCAATCGCGGCAGACACACAGCAGCAACAACAGCAGCACGTGAGTCTGCAAGTTCATATGAAGATGACTGCACTCACAGTGGCAAGAGTGTGGCCTTGCCAACCTATAACTATAACTAACTATAACCAAGTGTGGCATTCACTCTGCTACCCAGGCACCAACCCACCTCATTTTGGCAAAACTCCACAGTGATAGTGCGCCCCAGGAGCACGGTGGCATTGGTCTTCTTCAGCGCATACTCAGCATCATCAATGGTATCATACTGCAACCAAACAGAGGGTGAGGGCGTGCGCCCCAGGAGCACAGTGGCATTTGCATTTCTTGGCGCAAACTTCGCATTGTGAAGGGTATACGTGCAGTGTAAGTAAACTGAAGGGTAAGGGCATGCGCCACACTGATGCAAAACAGAGCAGCTAAGATGAGGCAATCAGGGAGCGGAACAGGCAGGCACTGCACACATGAAAAGGGGGGCATAGTAAGCCAACCCTTGTAACCCTTGAAAGGGGGGGCATAGTTAAGGCAGTTGTCAGGCACAGCATGCCAAACCAGGGCAGCTGTCAGGCAACGCACACCAAACAAAGGCAACAGTCGGGCACAGCACGCAGAGCACAGGCCGTAGGCCTTGGTCTGATTTGAGCATGGAAAGGCTGGCGCAGACTCATTCCAACATCATCCTGACATTTAAAGCAGATGGACCAGCGCACAGGCATTTTGTAGGCTTAGCACTGCCACAAAGATGATCGCAGTATTTGCCATCATCAAGGTTGGTAATGTCACACACGAAAAAAAAAGGTTCTTCCAGATCCCAGGGCCAGTAGCAAACATGTGTCAGGCCATCAGGCTGAGCTAAGACTTTACGGAAACGGCACCTGGGGGTTTGGCACAAATTTGTGCATTTCCACAGAGGAGTGCGAGGAATAAGGTGGAAGCACTTCCCTCAAACAACTGTGGCTTGCATAGAAGCAAATATTCTCTTGACCTCTTATCATCCCAGACGGCACTCTCAAAAAGCACTTGCAGGAAGAGGGAGCACTTCAAGAAAGCACACTTTGTCTCACACAAGCACTTCAAGAAGAGTACAAGGGAAATCACAGAAAGCACACTTATGACCACACACTTGTTGGAAGTGCTTGCAGCTTTGACCTCCAGACTTTTTCTGTGAAGTGCAAAAAAGTTGCATCGTTACCACGCTCCATCCATACACACAAAAGCAGGGATCCTCACCTGTACAAAAGCGTAGTTCCTCTTGATCTGCGGTCCACGGTCAAAGTGAGTGACATGAAACAGATCAGTAAGCCGGATATCGTCAATACTGTCAGCATGCGCGTGCGTGTGTGCTTGTGTGTGTGTGTTGGGTGACCTTGGACAAGCACCTGCTCTAAGCAAAACAATTTGCACCACAATTCCTCAACAAGGTAGCTAGCAGGCTTGTCAACGATCCTCTTTCCTCCCACCTTACTTCTGCAAACAGAACAGACCAGGTCATGTGCACAGCTACAAGCAGAACCACACAAGGTCCACAGCAAAACCCTGCCAACAAGCTCCCTAACCCCAACAATTGCTTGCAAAAAACCATTTGTCTTGTCTGCTGCGAGGCTGACTAGAGGAACCATTGAATCCAACCATAATCGCTTCAGGGCCCATTGCATTCAACCGTAGTTGCATCTAACCATAATCGCTTCACAGCTGCAGGAGGACTCACCTCCACTCGACGCAATGGGCCTGCGAGCATACGGAAGGAGGTAAAAATCGGTGCACAGGAGGGAACTTCAACCGTTCCCCTATTCAAACCAAGGTTTTGCTGGGGGTATCTGAGGCGGGTCATAACCGGCAATGTGCACAGTTAGCGTCGGTGCATGAGTTTGGTCGCCTCACGCCTCTTCACAAATATGAAATCTGTGTATGTTTCCTCTCAGAGTCTGCAAAAAGCTGAAATGTACGGCATGCAAGTTACAACATTGACCAATACAACACATGTGCTGCCGTTGGCTGCTTAAGAGGTAGCCCAGATACGCGCAGTTCCTTTGCGCATGCAGTGCTGCCAAGGCTCAGGTTGTGTGCTCTTGCACAGCAGTACCATGCTGGGCGCAAAACCACCCAGCTCAGACGTCTTTGACCTGAAACCTAAGAAAAAAAAGCAAGCCAATTCTGACTAGCCATGTCCTGTCAGGATAAAACAAGGAGAGGCTACATTAGGACAGGAATTCAAACACACACATACACACATGCACACACGAATCTGTACCCTAACACCCTCACGGTGAGCCCCCTCCTCTTTCTGCCTGTGCTAGGGTCTGCCGTGACCTAAGCAGTCAGGTCATTCCTTCTGCCTTGCAGTTGCTCAGAGTGATTCTTGAAGTGCCCACCTAAGACAGGGCCTGTCATGACCTTAATGGTTTCAAACTGCCCGCCCATATTTGGGCCTGCCCTGGCAAGGGTCAGCCAACCCCACATAAGTACGTCATGTGTTTTGTTTTCTTTCTGCCAAACAGTGGGAAAGCACGGGATGTACATGCGGAATGGGCCAGTCGTTGTCAGGGCCCAAGCGCTCCCCCACTGTTCATCCGTTTTCAAATCGTTTCTATACCTGGGCCTGTCACAATTCAAGTGCTTACCCACTGTCCACCTTTGGTTGACTGTCACTGTGCTTGTCATGGTCCAAGCGGTTTTGCAATGCTCATCTCAGACATTGCCCAGTAGGCAAACAGGGGAGCTGTTGCAGGCCTTGGCGCGCAGGCGTCTTACTCAAATTTAAACAAAGCACTGTGAAGCGAGTGCACTCACCATACTTCTCAAAAAGGCGCTCCAAATCGCGAGTACGAGTGCGGGCAGCATCTGCACACGCACAGCACAAAGTTGTGTAGGCACTGGGATGTGAATAGAACTGTTTATGTTAACTCACTTGCCACATCCTTGTTTGTTGAAATCCTGCATACAAAAGTGCACAGAGTCCCAACCAGGCCACTTGCGTGTGCATTATCAGAAATCTGAGCACAAGCACGCGCATCAAGAGCGCAAACATGAGTGTCATGATCTGTAATCATTGCATCTGAGCACAGCTCGCATATGGTGACCAACTGGATGGTTAGGGTATATGACGACCTGTCTTGCACATGATGAACAACTGGAAGGCTAGAGCTTGCACAGATGGCAGCCACCATACCCAAGACAGCATTGAGGTTTGTTCAGGCTGTGTTTAATAAGCGGCAGTTCTGAAGGGAATAGCATGTGGAAGCACCAACGTAGCACGTGAAACATAGCACATGAAAGCACCAGAACAAGCGCCAAAAGCATTGGAATTCACGTGGACACGTGAAACGTAGCACCTGAAAGCACCAAAACAAGCATCAGAAACACTGGACATCAGCCAGTATCTCGCGCGCACTCAAGCTGCAGCATCTCTCATTACAAAAAGGAGGAGGAAGAGCAGCAGCAGCAGCAGCAGCGTCAGCGGGAGTACTTACCAAAGTTGACAACAAACAAAGTGGTGGTGGGCCGAACATGGCGCTGGCGGTCTGCCTCCTTCATCTGCAACCAGGCAGAATGTGCTTGTTTTCCTTTACTAACTATTTGATGTATCTTACTACATGTAGAAGCCCAACATTGGCAGTTTGGCCAATTCCATGTAAATGCGCCACAAACTTTCACTTTCTCCCTGCCAAACAGTGAAAATACGGCACACAAATGTATGGACTTGGCTCACTCTACACAGCAGTGCTAGCACTATTTTTGAGGTATTAGAACTGCTAGCAATTTTCACAAAGCGTTTCCCTTTGTGCGCAACCATGCCAATGGTAAAAAAGCAAGCAAGCAGTGAAGATGTAGGAATTGCCAGCAATTTTTGCTTCTCAGTTTCTTCCCCACATCTGCAACCACGCCAGTAGCATGGTCGCAGACAAGTCCGACAGTAAATTTAAACAGAGATGAATGTGCGATGCGGGATCTCTGAAGGCAGGTTGTGTTACGGATGGCTGTGGGCGCACGGGCCTTTCTCGTAACTGCCTTGAAATGGCCACTGTGCACACAGGGCGTGAGATGGAGAAACTCTCTACAAAGAGGCCTGTGCCTTGATCCATGCTCGGAGCGCACACCCACAAGTGTTTGCAGGCAGATGCGAGCCTGATGTGGCGTGGTGAAGAGGCCTTTAAGGCTTAAGTGAAGCCTGGCTTGAGGCAGGTACCCATGCTTGGAATGTACACAGCAATGCTCTGCAGGCAGATGCGAGCCTCATGTGGCTTGGTGAAGCCTTATAGAGACAGGCATGACGCCTGATTTGAGGCAGTTGCCCATGCTCGAGAGCACGCAACTTGTCTATAGGTCGATGCAAGCCTTCACCCGTCTGTGAGAATGACGGCCTGGGACTGTGTGTGTGTTACAGATGCACACCCGTACACGCAGCCAAGCATATCAGAGGAAGACCCTTCTGAGGGGGCCCTCGAGCAAGTGCTTAAATTGACTCCTTCGGATCAATTTTGGCATGCAAGGCAAATGAGAAAGCAAAGGTGATGTCGGGTGTTCAGTGCATTTTCATTCAAACGACGAGTGGTTGGCGCTCGCAAGGGGCTAACACCCTCAACCAGGGCTAGAGAAGCTGGATGAGCACAAGCAATGTCAAGCCTCAAGAAAGGCGTAGAAGGGAGGGGAGGGGTGCTGGCTGGGAGCCATGAACCAGAGGAGCTGGGTGCGTTTGAGCAATATCAAACCTTGAAAGAGACACTAGGGAGGAAGGTAGGTGCTGGCTGGGTGCTCAGGGAGGGAGGAGCTGGGTGCTCACGAACAATGCCAAGCCTCAAGAAAGATGTTAACCAGGGACTGTTGCAGCTGCTGGAGAGCACATCAGCTATCAAGCTGCCGAGGAAGAGCGCACAAGCACAATGCACGCACGCAACACACAGGCACACGCACACACAGCGACTGACCTTGCTCCACTGCAGGCGCAGTGGTCGCTTCTTGTAGCCCCACTCCATGCCATCCAGCTTCCGAATGGCATACTCCCCATCCTCCTCGTACCTCATGTACACAAACGCATAGCCTTGCTGCAGGGGAAACCAAGCGCGGGCAAGGCAGCTTCAGCGTGAGGCCCAAATGTGTGAAGTCCAGATAAAGAAGTGGGTGTGCGGCACATCAAACAGACCCTGAGAATGTGTCGGAGGGACTGCAGGGTTTCTGTGTCTGCCCCATTCAGGACAAACACAGGCAGATATTCTGTTAAGTATCCTTGTGAGGGATTTTACCCATGCTTATCAACCAGAAACTCCTTAAATCAAAGCCCTTCTATGAAATGATGAGAAAACAATTTGCAGAAACATCCAGGTCACATTTACCCAGTCTTGTGAGCATGCAAGTACAACACACAAAGCAGACACCACTAAAGTGTACATTTGACAACAGGTGTTTGGATGCGCAGCACTGTTGCGCCAAGACAAAAGGAACACAGTAGCAGGTTTTAAGGAGAGAGCATGCGCACACTTGTGTGCGTCCCACTTGGTGGTGCTCTCACAATCGCGTGGACGGCACATGGTGTTGGACAGTGTAGCCGACAGTGTTGTCACATGGGTGTCGACAACTTATGGGCGTGGACGGCACATGTTGTTGGACAATGTAGTCGCACGAGCGTGGGATGTGGCTCGATGGCAGGCAGGATGTAGTCAGTCGCACAGTGAGTGTGGTAGGTACCAGGCCAGGCCAAACCGATGGTGGGTTGTAGGACAACGCATGTTCCCGTGGGTGACATTTTAAGGTAGAGGAGGCAGCGGGCGGCGGAGCCATGGGTTGAGCAAACAAGGACATCGGGCGGGTTGGGCGGGGGGTGGTCCAAGGGTTGCACACACAGTGACAACAGAAGCCATAGAGCAGCGGAGCCATACGTGGCGCACACAACGACAACAGCATCCATATGGCGGAGTCATGGGTTGAGCACAGCATGTGGGTCAGAGGTGCGGGCAAGGGCCAACCGACGCGCAGGGGAGAGTTCCTGCTGCCCTAGGAGGGCTCGCGTGCGTGTGTTGGACTGGCTGGTGGACTGGACTGGACTGTCTGTTGCCAAGGCACAGTCATCAGAAGGAAACGCGCCATGTGATCGAGGTGGGGTCATGATGCCGTTATTGTGGCGGCGGCAGTCAGTGCTTTTTACGCTGAGTGCACACAGCCTCATTTGGCATACGCATGTGTGTATGAAGGTGTGCAATCATGCATTTGCAACTTGCAACATTTGTAATGACAGCCAGTGCTTTTGATGCTTGGTGTGCGCATGATGCACGCATGAATGTGGCGACAGGGATGGTGATGCATAAGGCTTAGGGATGCCAGATCCATGCATGCGTGCATGCCTACAACAAACAAGGCCAAGCGGTTGCACCAAAACATTCAGCAGGGTACAACTGTCACTTGATCAGGCAAAGCCCACCCTCCCCAGCACCATGGTTTTTCTTGTGCATATCCCTCATAGCACAGCCTGCCCTTGCTGAGGAGGCAGCATCCAAAAAGTCAAGTGAGTATGGAGACAGGGGCATCGACATGAAGGCGTGCTTGAGCCTTCAGGCCTTTGCTGAGAAGGCAGCAATTAATAAATGAATCTAAACTCACACGTTTTCCCAACCGTGCCTGCTCGTTGTGGACTCAAGGCTCAAGCCCGCACCTTCATGTCGATGCGCTCCACGTCTCCATACTTCTCCATGAGCTTCTTGATCTCCCACTCCTCTGCCTGCAAGCACCCATGCACGCATGCAAGCACTTCTGATGGTTACCATTGGGAAGCAAGACAATGCGAGCGGCAGGGAAGAAGGGGGCAGCCACACTAAAAAGCAACCCCGCAGCAAATGATTGAGCATTCTTCCCTTGCACTCGCATTCCTCTCAAATCACACTCCTCTCCTGTTAAGCTTATCCGTTAAGCAGTGTCATGCTTACATATAACTTCATGCTTACATATAACTTTTATCATAAGACGGGTACATGCGCATGCAACACATGGTGCAAGCCATGACACAGGGGACAACCGCGTGTACAAGGAATTTTGCACATACATGGTCTTCAATGGAGGCAAGCTTGCACCTCAAAGCTGAAGATAATGTCTCGTGAGCAATTCCATGCTATTTGTTGTGCAATGTGAAGCAGGAATTGATGCTCCTTTGCGATGGAATTTTGCATCATGAAAAGTTGTATGTCATCCTTTACTTCATCAAAGGCATGCATGTTCCTGGGCTTGCCAGGTACATGCTTCCACAGCAATGATGCCGCCACAAGCAACCCACCTCATACTCGAAATTGCCCACCTGCAGTGAGGGCGAAAAAAAAGGAGATGAGCGCAGGTGATTTCCTGGAGAGGTGGACCAGAACATGCATGGGGGCTCCCACTGGTGTCTACACACTTGTGAGCAAAATGGAGTGGCAAGCTTTCTCTGCTGAGTGCCAAGAAAACAAACGCTGTGCTTGGTTGTGCAAGTATGGTGCTGCCAACAACAGTGCACAACACTCACATAAACAGGCCTGTCGGGCGCCGTTGGCATGCTTTCAGACTCAGAGGGCGCACGCTCAGGGGGGCCTGCACAGTGCACAGCGCATGGGCATGAGAGAACACAATTGTGCCTCCTTTCCTCCCAGGGGCTTCACAAGTGCCTCCTCTTGCCTAGGAGAGAGAAACCCCTTTCCCACTTGGCAGGGGTTGTTCCTCCCGCTGCTTGCTGTAGCGGCGCTGCTACAGCACAGCAAGATGCCCCACAAACATTGGCAAAGGAAGGGGTCGCGCTAGACACAGGGAGGACAGGCAATTCGTTCGCGGGGCACAGGATAGGGCAGGCGAATGTAAACATCAGTTCGCCTTCTCACCTTCTGCAAGTAGATTAACAAAACCAAATGTGCAATTCAGTTTTTGCAGCGCTCCTTATGCTCTTGGCCTGGCGAGCTCAACCGGTTGGCACTATGATCATGTTTCATTAGCGTACTTTCATGTTATAATCTGGATTATTGATATATCCAACATGATCAAAGAAGGATCCCCCTCCTCAAGGGAGCTGGTCAACATGTCTTGACCTGCAGGCTCTTACCCCCCTCACTGGGTTAAGGCATGGTCAGCACAGCTGCCCTTTTGCACACTGTGAAGCAGTGTCTCAAACCTCTCACGATGCTCAGCGCAAGTTGCTATGAACGCCTTCTGACAAGACAATGCGCCACACGGCTACACACAGCTCCCCTCCGCGCCTTCTATCAGCACCAGCAGGCACAGCCAAATATCCCTGAGCAGCTTTCACCCCCTGAACCCCTCGGTACTAGCAGGAATGCCCCCCTCTCCACAGGTACCAGTACCGGTGCTCCTAACACCGAAAGAAACCGCTTGGGGTCCTTTTCTCGCGCGCCTCGCACACGCCGCCACTACCAACGACAGCCCCCAGCAGGAAGATTCCCCAGCGTGGAGCAGTGCCATGCAGCTGCCCAAACGCCTCCTGCTGCAAGGCCATGGCATGCTTCCCTCGACCCTCTGCCTCCTCAGCTACCATCCGTTTTGACTCCAAGTGCAGCTCAGCAAACGGATGACCACACGGCACAGCACTTACCAACAGCACTGATGGGAGGTGACCAAGGTATGGGGAGCAGCATCGCACAAGTCCAGGCTTCCATCTTGTGCCCCAGCGAGGATGCGCCCCAAGCACAGGCAACAGGTGACAGGTTCCAAGGTCGACATGACACCAAGCAAGGTGAAGGGGCAGCAAGCCCACAGGCAGGCGTCGCAGCCGTACCTCCCGGCCCCGCGCGTAGAAGGGGCAGGCCCAAGGGATCAGGGGCAGGAACAACTAGCACCAGGACCAGCCAAGCCCGACCCTCCGCAGACCGCTTGCAGCATGAGCAACTCCATGGTGTCCCAACTCTCGAGGCCCAAGCAGCCCATGCCACCACCCCCTCCAATTTGCAAGGGGAAAGTGCGAGCAGTGCTGCAGTTCCAAAGAGAGGCAAGGGGGCCTCAAAAGGAGGGGCGCACGGGAGCCAAGGCCACTCTCACCCTCGGGTGGTGTGGTTCCCGGCTGTGCGCGTGCTGTCCAACGCAGCAGAGGGGGTGCTGGAGATCTTGAAGGACAGCCAACCGGACCCATTTCAGACCTTTGAGGAGCTACAGGTGTGGGGTGGGGGCAGACGGGGTTGCGTCTTTACCTGTGCATCTTTGTGTTGGGTGGGGCGGTTTGTGACTGTTCCTGTGCATTTGTGTGTTTTGGGGGGGCAATTTGTGACTGTTCCTGTGCACTTGTGAATTGGTGGGGGCCAGTAACAGAGATCCCTAGATGTAGGTGGGTGTGAAACACCTTGCTACAGTTGCGTTTGCTCAGGCAACAGGGGGGATGTGGTCACATCACGCATGTCAAGGTCACATGAACTGAGTCACATTGTGGATTGTTGTGTGCCCAGGGTCTCAAAGAGGCAAATTCTGAATGCTAAGCACGTGTGTGTGTGTGTGTATGTTTGTGTGCGTGTGTGCGCGCGCGCGTGCGCGCACGTGCGCACGTGACACAACCTTCTTTGAGCGGGATTCCTCAAAAGGCGCGGAAGTGCTCCATACAATACATTTCATGCTCAAAGGGCCCACGCGTTTTTGTTTGCATGTGTGATTGCAATGAAGGACCAGCTGAGGGTGAGCACCCCATCCAACACGCATGAGCCTGCAAGTTGCACCCACATGCACCTGCATAGGTTCCAGGTTTCAGGACAAAGGCCTCTAATCAAAACAACTGACTGCTTGCCTGTCCAAAAAAAATGAAGAGATCATGTAAGAAGGGATACAATTTATTGTTGCACCTACATGGACGCGCTGGATTTGATGCCGTCGAGCTGCAGCTGCAGCGGCTGCAACATCATTTGCATTTGATGTCATTTGAGCACTTTCCCCATAAAGCTGTAGCTGCAACGGCTGGGCCCTTAGGAAAGTGCTTCTGTGCAGTGAAGTAAATTCATGCGCTCTGAAAGGTTTGGCCTGCCAAGATAATCTCTCTCTCTCTCTCTCTCTCTCTCTCTCTCTCTCTCTCTCTCTCTCTCTCTCTCTTTCTGTGATGCACACACAATGTGAGGCACGTATACATGTAGAGAGATCTCTCTGGTGCATATACGCCTGCGTCAGTGACTTCCAGTTATTTCAATCAGCTCCGGTCTGTTTTGTCAGTTGCAGGTATCGCGTTTGCGTATCATGGCTGTCCAGCAGCAGCTTTAAGTCAAGTGCACTACAGCACTGTGTGCATTGTGATCTAAATCATGCAGCAGGCTATGCATTGTGCCGCCTGCATGCGACGCAGCGCACACTGCATGCTGTGTTGCAACACCTTGCACACTGCACTCTGGCAAACCATGCAGCATGATGCATTGCACTGCACACTACAAACTGCACTGTGACAGCATGTGCACTGCACCATGCCTCTGGTAAATCATGCAGCAGGCTGTGCATTGTGCCGCCTGCTTTGCCAGCGCCCACGCCCTGTGTTTCAAGGTTTGGTCCTGAGCACGGCAATGCTTAGATTGCTGCACTCTTATGCTACCTGCATCGTCAGCGCCTGCGCCCTGATTTTCAAGGCAGGGTCTTGTGCGCTGCAATGCCACGCGCGCCGCACTTTTCATGCTACCTGCATCGCCAGCATCCAAGCCCCGTGTTGCAGGGCAGGAACCTGTGCACTACAATGCTATGCGCGCTGGGATTCTTTTTGCATGTGCACTGCAATGCATGCTGCACTTCTCATGCTGCCTGTATGGCTAGCGCCCTCGCCCGCAGTGACTTGACAACAGTTAGGGATGGCCAATTCTGTGTGTGTGTATGCTCCGCATCTGCCATGCATCTTGGCGTGCATTTAGTGCCCATAATCCTGTGCGAGAATACGCTTAGATACGTCTGCGTATCTAGTGTCAAGACTCCTTTGCATAAATACATTGAGATATGTTCAGGTACATGGCGTCAGCTAACTGCTGTGGCCCTTGTGCTGCTGTGTGCCTGGTATTTATCACCATCGTAGTGTTGTGTGCCTGGTATTTATCACCATCGTAGTGCTGGTGGTGAAGCCCGATCTAGCTTGCTAGTCAGGGAACATTGATGCATGCAGCCGGACCTGGCATGCGTAGTCTTTCTTTTACACCATGGTTTTGCCATGTAACAGCCACAGGATTCACAGAGCTGCAGAGGGAAAGCTTTGGTGTGCTTTGTAGAGTATGCTGCTCCATTGGCCCAATTGTTGGCATGATTTGCTCCCTTGATTTGTGTGCCCATCTGATTTAACACTGTTAATGCCTGTTCCATTGTTGTTGTTGTTGCTGTTGATGATATTTTTGAGAGCATAGCCAACATTCTGCGCAATCTTATACACAGCTATAATTTTGGGAACCATGACCTCCTGTCTTGAATATCAACTTGCACACAACAAAACACACACGCCCACACGCAGACGCACATGCACATACACATGCGTTTGTGCAGGACTTCTTGGGGCTGCAAAAGGACACGCTGATGGACCATCTGCTTGAGCTCCGCTCCCACGGCCTCATAGACCAGGCCTACATCCTGCAGCTGTGTGGCATCCCCACTGGTGTGTGTACCGTATGTGTGTTGCATGTGAGTGACAGGGAAAACAAAGAGGCTTTGCTTGGCCTGTTGGACTTTGCCAGCCAACTGTCAGCCAAAGATCACGAGCAAGTATCAGGCAAACCTCTCATTAGGGAACAAGCCCAGGAAAGAGACAACGGCAGGCAGATTAATCGCAACCTCAGGGGATTGTGTGCAAAGCAACGGATTTAAGGAGTCAATGTATTGCTTTGCACACAACTTCCTGAGGTTGCAGAAAGGAGCCTGATGTCCTGAAAATAAACTCTGCATGCCCACCAAAAAAAGAGCAGGTACCCCAAGATATGCCATGATCAAAAAGCAGTTCTTCATCTTTGTGAGCATTTTTAAAGAAAGTAATTTCTCTGGCAATGTGTTTGTTAGAGCACGGGTAGGCATTCATACCACTTGGACCCAAGGGCTCAGACTTGAGGTTGGGCATCAAAAGACCATGCAGCTTCCCATAGGCAATCTTGTCTTCTGTGATATAGGCACCATAGATCAGGCTCCCCAGCTTCCAGGCGACGTGTCCGGAGTGAGGCAAGAACGCTTCTTCGGTTGTTGACCTTGGTGGTTTTCTGCATAGGAGAATCCATGGAGGCCTCCTCCAAAACGCTCTGGTTCTGCAGCAAACAAAAAAAATGAGAAAGATCCTTAGTCGGATGCCATGCAGGCCTCCTCCTTTCTTTCAGAAGCATCTTTACCCCTGTTATTAGGTGATGTTCTTGTTTGCGCACCTGGTGGTGTGCCTCGCTTTTGGGGAAGGTATTTTTTGTCCCATGCAAAAGCAGACCGTAGCGCCCATGTGTATGGCATCCATTATGTTTCACCCAGGCCCACAAATGTGGGCTTGCTATTGGGCTAGATTGAATCATATACCGCATGGCATGCCAAGTTGTCATTCTCTGTGCATGACTAATGCAAATCAGCAGCCAAGCTTGCAGGCCTGCCCTAACAGATACAAGCGTCCATGCTGCTTTGGATGCAGCTGGGCCCTTCTGAGCACCACAGCATTCTGTCTTGCAGCCGTACAGCCTGTGCTCCAGATGCTGCACAGAGCAGCAGCAGCAGCAGCAGCAAAAGTTCACAGGCTTGCCCAACTCATGCAAATATGCAAGCCGCTGTAGAGGCTGTGCCCTATATGCTGTGGTGCGCACATGTGCTGTGGTGTGCAAAGCAGCAGCCGCATTTGCAGGCCTGTGAATTGATGTACACACTGGTGTCCATATGCTGTGGTGTGCAGAGCAGCAGCCGCACTTGCAGGCCTGTGAACTGATGTACACACTAGTGTCCATGTGCTGTGGTGTGCAGAGCAGCAGCCGCACTCGCAGGCCTGCGAACTGATGTACACACTGGTGTCCATGTGCTGTGGTGTGCAGAGCAGCAGCCACACTCGCAGGCCTGCGAACTGATGTACACACTGGTGTCCATGTGCTGTGGTGTGCAGAGCAGCAGCCGCACTCGCAGGCCTGCCCGACATACGCTGACATCCAATCTGCCCTGGATGATGTGAAACCAAGTGGTGCCAAAAGGAAGTGCACGCAAGCCAAGCACGTCCTCGCGCTGCGGCATGAGCAAGCTGTGGCTGTGCTGGGAGAGGACAAGCTGGACCTGCAGGTACGTTGTACCAAAACGTGGTGTACGCTGTTTTACAATGTGCTGGTGTTTATGCAAGTACTCATTGCATTTAAGTCCGTGTGCAGTGGACTTGTGTGTGCCGTTTGTGGGGGGTGGCAACAGTGTTGATGCATGCCCTATCCACCAACATGTCTCGGCCCTGTGTTTCGGGCCTGGAGCCCCTTGTGATTGTTTGTCTCACATGCGTTTGGATGCGTGGCATGTGTTAGGGATGCATGCTGTTTTTTTGCGTTGCTTTGTTTTGTGGTGGCATGTGTTGGGGATGCGTCTGGCAGCAACAAGTGAAGCTTGCTGTAGTGGCTAAGGAGCATGCCAAAGGATGGTGGCACTTTGCTGCGCAAATTATCCAACATCGGGGTTGTGTCTCCTGGAGTGCAGTTACATGCTGGTGTCTCAAAGTTGATGGCAGAAAATTTGGTGATTGAGACTTCAAAATGATGAGGGGAAGTGTGATCCAGGTGTGATCTCCAATCATGGGTAAGATCCAGCAGTGGCTTACCACGCAAAGGCATGGTCTTTGGTCATATCGGAGTCGCTCGGCTGCTGCTTGCAATGGAGAGGCTTGACCTTTTTTTGGTCACAAGGGGAGTTCAGCAGTTGCTTATGATTCACAGGCGTGGTCTGCAGTCATGGGAGTCGTTCAGCAGTTGCTTAGGACGTAAAGGCACGATCTTCAGTTATGGGAGTCGTTCAGCTGCTGCTTACAATGCAAAGGCACGATCTTTAGCCATGGGATTCGCTCAGCTGCTGCGTGCAATGGAGAGGCTCGACCTTCGATCACAAGAGGAGTTCAGCAGTTGCTAAAAACGTAAAGGCATGGCCTTCAGTCATGGGAGGAGTCCAGCTGCTGCTTACACTTCAAAGGCATGGTCCTCAGTCCCGGGTTTTCATTCATGGGAGAAGCGCATGCATGTGTGGGCTCGCAGGTGCAACTTGTGCACAAGATAATGATGGAGGAGCAGCAGCAGCAGATGCTCGCGACGCAGCAGCAGCTCTTTCTCGCTTCTAACATACATGGACCAGGTGCGCAAGGGGTGTGAAAGGTGCAAGGTTCTGACCCTATGCTAAGCATGCTGCAACTCTGTGAGCAAGTCTGCTTGCTTGTAAGTTGTTTGTTTTTTGTTGTGTGACTGCTGCTGTGCCCCAACCCCAACTCCTTTCTGCTGGTGCTGACATGGCCCTGTGTGTGTGAATGCAGGCCCAACTGCTGCCCCTTACATGGCCGGCCTCAAGCCTTCTGTGGCCAAGCGTGTGGCTGCGTACCTGGAGGGCATGAGCTTGCAGCAGCTCAGGACTCTCAAACCAAGCGGCCGGAAGGACGTGCTCTCGGTAAGGCTCCAGGTTTGCGACACATTATCTGCGCATTTCATCCAGAGTCGCATGGGGCCTGCACAAGCTGGCAACAAGGGATTCAGGGGATTCTTAAGATGTGCCTATGCCAGCGGGTTTTGCTCTGGGTCAGGTTGCTGCTTTGCAGAAACCAGCAGCACGGGGGGCGTAAATTTGAGGCTCTTGTGACTTCACTCGTATGATCCTGCAGCAATTCGGGTCCCAAGCCAGGCAGCCACAAAGAGTGTTTTTTGAAGAAGAAAACCCAGCATTGTAGAGTCAGCTGCACTTGAGCTTTGATCTGGGGGCTGGGCTCTGTGCTTTGCATGAGAGCTTGCAGCAGCTATACGGATGCTCATGCCACCCAGCCACAAGGATTTGTCTTAGTGCGGCGCAGGCTTTGTAAAGCAAGCAGCACCTGAGCATTGATCTGGAGCTCTTTGCTCTGCGTGAGGTTGCAGCAGCTGCATGGGTGCTCATGCCACCCAGCCACAAGGATTTAATCTGTGTAGGGTGCAACAACAAGGACGTGCGTGTCTTTGCTTGTTCGCGTCTTTGTGAAGCGTAATCGCTGGACTTTGTGAGGTTCCGGGGTTGTTACAAAAGCTGCAATTGGGCTTTGATCTGGGGGCTGGGCTCTGTGCTTTGCATGAGAACTTGCAGCAGCTATACAGATGCTCATGCCACCCAGCCACAAGGATTTGTCTTAATGCGGCAAGGATTTGTCTTAATGTGTCCTTGTGCGCCCTGGGCATACCAAACCTCAGGACCTGCTGCTCAGCACCAAAATACCTCATTTGCATGGCTTCAACAACAGTGCGTGCATCCCCTGCTGCTCTGCAGGAGAACACGGTGGAGGAGTCGCTGCTGGATGCCCTCAAATCTGGAGTGGTTCTGCCTGTGGACCGACTGACACAGGACTTCAAATTTGAGGGAGGTGAGAGTTTGAGGAGTATTTGAAAGAGGCTTGGCTTGTGTGTATGTGTGAAATCGGGCATGGGGTTACTCCCGTGAGTGAATGCATGGGGTATAGTGCGCACGCCAACGTGCTAGTCCGGTGCAGGTCTGCATTTGGATGCCTCTTTGTCAAATCACAAAAAAAATACCAAATTGCCTTTTTGGTCATTGCTCATTTTTGAGGGGGTTTTCAGCAGTGTGTGCTTCTTTTTCATGCAGAATTTACACAAAGCCCCAAACTTTGAAAGTTAAGGATTATGACAGATATGTAATGTGGATGATTTTTGGACCTCACTGACATTCCTTTGAGGGTGCCAAACAAGGCAGGTGCATGCTTTGAATCTATGGCATATATATATGTATATATATATGCCTTCAGACCCCCTAGATATTTTTACCTCAATGCTTTTCATCGCCATCATGGGCATATAATATATATAGGGGGGGTCTGAAGATTGAGAAGAACGGTGAGTAGAAAGTGTACGGCTGTCAAATGGAGTGCATAAGTTCCACGCAACGCAAGAGTTCAGATGCATTAGGATGTGCTGTGATTGGGCAGAAAATGTGCTGCGATTAGGCAGGAGGGAAGAATTTTTTTTTTCAAGGAAGGCGCGTGTACATTTTGGTCTGGACCCACCTGACCCCCTCCCCTCCCCAAAACCCCCCTTCCAGTGCCCCTACCCGGACAACAAGGGTACCAATCTGCTCCTTTTTTGATTCCCCATCCATCTGCATACTCAGCACAATGAAAAGTTGAGTTGCAGCAGAATGATGGGGCAAAGACTGAGCAGCGGACGCCCATGCAAACCTGCCCTTCCAGGCACCCACAACTGGCTTGCAAGTCCACAAACTGCTCTACTGACTTCACCAAGCAATGACATATTGTATGCTGTTACTATCCTGTAAGTTTGGATTGGTTCGCTGCACCTTTGCATTTGCACAGCCCCTGCTGCCCACACCCGTCCGCGCATGGCACTGACTCCCAGCCATGCATGCAACCCCTCCCTTTTACCCAATTTGCACCAAAAGGGTGCCAATCGACAGGGCTTGAGCTCAGGAACCCGATGACATGTTTACAATCCTGTGGAACTGGCCCAGAAAAATTCTGGAGGAGGGGTCCCAAAAAGTCAACCCCCCCCCGACCCCCCCACCCCCCCTCGACCTCCTCCGATTGGACCCAAATATATACCGATTGAAAGCTCTCGACTTCAGGATTCCGAATGTATAGTTCTTATAATGATTGACACGTGCCGTCCAAAAGCTACACGAAATCTACCCTCTGGATTAGGCAAAAAAAATATGCTGTGATTGGGCAGAAAATGTGCTGGGATTAGGCAAAGAAAATGTGCTGTGATTGGGCAGAAACAGGCCAGCTTGAAAGGCCTGGCTGAAGATGTTGCTCATGCTAAATTTACATTATTGTGGTACTGTGTGCTCTTTTCTTTAGCTACCATACCACTTGGGGATAAAGGTTGCGCCATCAACAGCAGCCACGTACGCCCTGCATGCTCACCGCGTTGTAGAATGGTTGTCTCCTGAGCATCCAAGCCCCACGTTGCAGATGCCCAATTTGTGCTCTCTCTCTCTCTCTCTCTCTCACTCTCTCACACTCTGTGCTGTCAATGGTTGACAGTTGAATATTTGAAGAAGCGTGAGGGCATGGAAAGTGGGTTCCATGCTGCGCCAAACCTCTGTGTGTGCTTGTGTGGGCAGCACATTGCGAGCTGAGCAGAGGGTTGGGTGAGAGCATTTGTGTGGTGAGCTTTGCCGTACAGAAGCCTTAACTGTGATGCCTCGAGGGCACACCTCTTTGTGTTCTGACCAAAGTGTTACTCTAACAAAAGTGCACACCTCTTTGTTCTGACAAAAGTGTGTTTGATGCACCTCAGCTCGATGCAACACGCCATGCGATCTCTGTCTCGTCATGCGCATGAGTGAGGGTGAGGTTTTTCGCTCCTTGATGGTGGTGCCAGAAGAAAGGAAAAACGGGGTGTTAGGTGTAGAGGTAATGTTGGAGAAGGAAATGTGCATTCGCCATAGAAGTACATGCGTTTTGGTATGAAACACCAGGGATGAGTCATACATGATTGGAGTGTATGGCAAAACCTGCCGAAAAAATACGTTTTATACATGTCTTTTATACATGCCTGGCAAATTATGAAGTCATTACTTAGCAGCAACAAGTGCGTATGAGTACTCCAATGTTTGGGCTTTGATCAGATATATGACTCTGGCAACTCCAAAAGCCGAGCAGCAACAAGTGCGTATGAGTACTCCAATGTTTGGGCTTTGATCAGGTATATATGACTCTGGCAACTCCCAAAGCCGAGCATAAGCTTTCCCTGTGGAAGACATTATGTGGAGGCACCATACAGCCTCTTGGTTTAGACGTTTATTGTTTAGTTCTAGGGTAGTGGATTTATGGAAAGGGTGCACAAAGGGTGGGCAGTGTGCCAGATTGAAGGCCTTTGAAGGCCTGAGCTTGGAAGGCTTTAAGGCCCAAAGGCTAACAAAGGTTGCCAGTGACATACAAGGGCTGACAGGGGCTTACAAGAGCTGCCCAGGGCCAAAGGTTAAAGGCAAAAGAAACTTGTGGGCTATGAAGGAAGTCACGCAAGGAGGCACGGAACGAGCAAGCAAAGTCAAGCCATGCCTTACTTCCCTCAACACGCACACACACACGCGCGCGCACACACACACACACACACACACACACACACACACACACACACACACACACACACACACGCGCGCGCGCGCGCGCACACGCGCACACGCACACACACGCACACACACATACACACACATATACGCATGTATTGCCATGCAGGGCCGGAGGGCTTGACCTTTGAAGAGGTCCAAACTGCTGTGGGGCAGCATCTGGCAGAGGCAGGGTTTGTGCATGGATACATGGGATATTGGGCCGCCCGCGAGATCCTGCTGTCCTCTCACCTTCAACGTGAGTCTGCCCCTGTGTGTGGGTTTGTGTGCATTGGGCTGCCTGTATGCGGTGATGCTGCCTGTGCGTTGGTGTCGGTGTGGGTGGGAGTGTGCTGGGATTGGGATGCCTGTGCGATGGCAAGGCTGCCTGTGTGTTGGTTTGGTATTGCTGTTAGTGCGTGCCTGTGTGTTGGTGTTGCTGTTAGTGTTTGCCTTTGTGTTGGTGTTATTGTTGGTTTCAGTGCGTGCCTGTGTGTGTGTGTGTGCCTGTGTGTTTGTGTATCATGGTTGGTGAGTGTGGCATGGAAGTGGGTGCATTGGTGTGTTAGGGGAGTGAGGGTGTGGGTTACATGTGTTGCAGGCTTGGATTTTACTCCGTGCTGTGAGTGGGCGATTTCGAGTTAGGGCTTAAGCATGTCTGCGTTCATGCCTAGAAAAGGTAAAACAACGTATTGTTCCTGTTTGTAGTGGAGGGGACTTGTGGCTCTTTTGAGTCAATGTGGATCTTAGTCTTGTAAGGAGATTGGTGTAAGGAGATTTCTGTCTGCCTAAGCATTCTGGTTACATTACAGCACCCTGCCCCATCAATCTTCTAGCTGAAAGCATAAATGGTGAACATATTATCCCTTGTGAGAAGTTATGCCTTTATCAAATCAATCAAAGAACTGCGTCATCCTTGTGAAAACGCTCTCCTTGCTCGCA
Organism: Dunaliella primolecta; assembly: GCA_914767535.2. Taxonomy (NCBI): domain Eukaryota; kingdom Viridiplantae; phylum Chlorophyta; class Chlorophyceae; order Chlamydomonadales; family Dunaliellaceae; genus Dunaliella; species Dunaliella primolecta. The sequence continues at coordinate 14,317,640 of OU611752.1, forward strand.
GACAAAGTGTTTAGACAAGAGGCCAGGCTGGGGGACCACATCACCTTCAAGCAAATCAGGCTGGTGAGCTACTTGCATAAGCTGCGGCAGGCAATGCAACAGCAGCAGCAGCAGGAGCAGCAGCAGCGGGTGGTTTTTCTTGCTTCCGAGACTTCTGGAAGCCAGGCTCCTCTGCACACTCAGCCAAAGCAGCAGCAGCACCAGCAGCAGCAGGAAGAATTAGATGAGCAGAGAGGAAGGCCAGGGGATCACCTCTCTGCTGAACAGCTGCGCTTAGAACAACAAGGGAGGGCAGCGGGCATGGTAGAGGAGTGGCCGGGCAAAAACCCTTCAAAGCCTCATGTGCGGTTGAAAGCCCGGAGGGTTCGTCGTGCTTAGCTTGCTCAAGTAGCGACTGCTAGATTGGTTCTTCAATAGAATTGATGGGGGTTTCCTTGAAGACCGTGTGTAGGTAAATTATTAATTGAAGGGAGCCTCGCTGTTGCCATATTGCACTGCAATGTCGAAACATCACAATATGAAGATGTGGTCATTTTTTTACCTCTTTGTCAATATCATTTGTTTTGTTGCATGCATTTAGTCCAGGCAGCGGCCAAACTTTGTCGCTTAATTTGTTTTACTGCCCTACTTTTAGCTTGTAGGCAGCTGCCAAACTTCAAGTTGTGCTGTTAGATGGTTTCTATCCAACAATGCCCTCATTTCCGCAAAATCTCCTCCCTGCCAGCAATACTGTCACACAGTCTCTATAAAGAAAAGGCTGCGTCAGCCACAAGGCCGCGTGCATTAAGAAGGTGTTCCAAAAAGCAAACAATTGAGTCCGACAATCGGCAGCCGAGTTACTTTAAGTCCAAAAATAGTCATGAGAAACTGTTGAAAGGTCGGTTTTTGCAGTTTTGTCTCTTTAGTTTGTAGCTCTTGTTCTGTGTGTCTAGCCTTGATGCACACTCCACATTCCAAGGCGTGATCTTAAGTAGACTCTGGTGTTGGACATTATTGTAACAACCATAGATGCTACTTCAACTAAGCCGGCAAAGGCAGACTTTGGCTTCTTCATGGATGCCTGCTGCCATGAAGAGCTCCTAAAGCGCAACACGGGAGTTCCTGATGGGAGCTATCCTATCACAATTCAAAGTGAGGGCGCCTCCGGGGGGCTTGAGGTACCGGGCATGCGGTGTTTAAGGACTAGAGGAAGAGAGTCCAGATGTCCAGGAGCATGGTGGACAAACTGGCTTGCCCTCATGACAAAGGAAGCCTATGCATGCAGTGAAAACACTCCCACATCAATTTAGGAAAAGTGGATACCTAGGGGCAAGGCACTGTGTATCCCCTTCACCGAGAGAAAGAAAAGAAAGAAGTCGATGGGGATCAGGAGGGTTACTAGCAGTAGCCCGTGCAAGGCTCTGATGCTGGTTGAGCATGTTTCACCAGCGACCGAGCAGCCAGAGTCTCGGGCTGTAGGCCATTGTAAACCCTTGTAAACCCTTGTAGCCCGTGCCTGATCTTGGTGATGAAAGTTGAGAGGAGTCTTCCCAAGAGCGCATCTGGTGCTAGCAAGGTTATAAGCGTACTGTACAGAAAGAGCATGAAGCCTCAGAGCAAGCTTGGTGGCTTAATGAGAGTTAAGACCGAGTTCTTTAGGAGGCTAAAAAATGTGAGGGGTAAAGAAAATCCCGCCCACACCTAACAAAATGGTATGGAGGGTGACTTGAGCTGAGGCCCTTGAAAGATCGCGACACAGGTCACGGTGCTGCTGCTTGGAGGTCTCAAGCTGTTTCTTGGGCCTGGTGCCTTCACAGTATTTGACCTCCACAAGGTGGATGTGCCTCTGATCTGGAAGGATTTTAACTCATTGTAACTCATTGATCTGGAAGGAGCTGGCTAGGGTGACGGACCTCGGAAGCAAGCGGAGTGGACACTGGCACCATGACAGTAATGAACAACAGCAACCAATCCACAAACTTCATAGAGCCTTGCCAAGCACGCTGCGAGACAAACTACGCGCTTGCACAGTCCAATGAAAAATAAATACAGGAGCTTGCTGTTATGCTGCACTCATATTCCACCACAAGTGACTCTTGCCACCGTCACTATCACGCTTGTGACTCTCAGAAATACAAAGCAGAAGCATATGATCACGGCATTGCATTGTCCTCGTGCACAGCGTCCGAAAGCAGGGCTTTTGCATCAACTCAGGGCCCTTTAGAACATCCAGAAATAATATGTATGTTTGTGTTGCCATCGGACATGGAACTGACGGGAAACCAGCAGAACCTCCGTGAGTAAACGCTCCTAAGGATGCCAGGGTTTTTGGCGCCACCTGGGAAGGTTGCAACACCGTTAACGTGCCACCAATACAGGAGGAAGGGCCAACCTGCTTCCCTTCCCTGCATCCCTCATCTGCCCTTTGTTTGTATGGAGCTTCATGCTAAGTTAGCTATACTGAATGCAGCAAACCAAGCAAAATCAGGGCAGTGCCTTGTCGTGCTGCATTGTGTGCGCCCCACTGAGGGCCTCCTTGGCCCCAGCATCAGTACACAGCCGACTCAGGTCGTTGGAGCGGGTGAAGCTGACCTGTGAGTAAGCCACCACCAAACAATAGTCAGGTGAAGGTAGAACAGATGAAGTGCACATGGCCACCAGACGACTCATACCCCCTGCAAGGATGCCACCACAATCCATTGTCAGGTGAATTGTCAGGTGAAGTTTACTGGCGCATAGACCGTGCACTACGCATGTGTGAGGCGGCAGATATGCACACACACTCTGCCATCAAGCACACGAGAAGTTTTAATAATGCTGATCTGTAAGCAGACTAGGTGAGTAAGCACCTGCTTCCAGTGTGAATCCCAACTGGATACATCAGCCAGATCCCAACTGAATGCAAACCTGCAAGGCATGTATCAACCCAAGCCCTTGCACGACAACGAGTGCTGCCTCCTTGGAAGTCTCACAGGATGTGTGCGGCAGGCCCAGAAACCAAGTCCTTTCCACAAGAGGATAAGACAAGTACACTTCACTCCATCAACTGCAGCTGCCACAAACGCCTGATGTAAAAGAGTGCTTTCATGACTGCAGCTGGCAGGCGGCTGCCGATGACATGTTCCATCCCACCCATGCAAGCATTATGTCTGATACATGCGTGCCTGCCCATGCATGTTCCATCAACATGCCCCTGCAAGCACACATGCAGCAACATCTACACTATGCCTGTTAAAGCTTACGCACGCACCATGACTGCAACGTGGAGTACCAACAGGTACAAAAAGACCAGCACAATGCGCAGTGGCACGATGCCCAGCATGCGTGCAGCAGCAGCACGGCCCTTGCTCTGAGGGCCCCCGCGGGAGGTGGGGTTGGACTCCAGATCAGAGCTGCCTGTCCCTTGGATAAGTTGGCTCAGCTGGCCGTCCTTCAGGCCGAGGCCTGGTGTGTGTGTGTGTGTGTGTGTGTGTGTGTGTGTGTGTGTGTGTGTGTGTGTGTGTGTGTGTGTGTGTGTGTGTGCGCGTGTGTGTGCGCGCGCACGCGCGCGCAATGGTGTGTGCACAATTTCCCTGATCATTTCCCTCATAGACTCCTTTTCCATATGTTTGATCTTTTTTAACATCAGCCCCCATTCCCTTACGTTTGGTCCTTTTCTCTTACGTTAGCCCCTTTTTCCTTACGTTTGACCTTCTTCGATATGTTTGCCTTTTTGCTTCCTTTCTGCTTCAGCATACAAACGCAACTGCTCTGTGCCTGTCACTGTCACTGGCAGCATCAGTCAATGCCCTGTGCCTCTCTGATCAGTGCAAAGCTCTCATCAGTGCCCTGTGCCTCTCACTACCACTGGCAGCATCAGTCAATGCCCTGTGCCTCTCTGATCAGTGCAAAGCTCTCATCAGTGCCCTGTGCCTCTCACTACCACTGGCAGCATCAGTCAATGCCCTGTGCCTCTCTGATCAGTGCAAAGCTCTCATCAGTGCCCTGTGCCTCTCACTACCACTGGCAGCATCAGTCAATGCCCTGTGCCTCTCTCATCAGTGCATATTAACGCCACCTCTCATCAACGCCATCTCTCATCAGTGCCTTGTGTCTCTCACCCTCAGCATCAGCCACTATGCATCACCTTTGCTTCGTAAACATAATTGACAAAATGAGTGCATGCAACACCTGATCGACAGCACATCTTCTGTCTGTTCTGTGTGCACCACAGACACAGAGCACGATTGCTTTACGCTAAACACCTCAGAGGGGGTCAACTGGCTTACATTGTCAGACATGCTATCCTTTGTGTTTCTTTCTCGAATCTAGCCTTGCCAATCATTATCATTCCACAAAACATGTATGTACAAACCATGGTGAACATTGAAAGACCCCAGAGCGCTCTCCTGGCCTCAGATCACCCTAAAATGGCCCACAGCTCCCATCTGGGACATTTTCACTCCTCAAACTATTGTAACCTCTATAACCGCTATGCTAAGATCGTGTGCATTTAAAAGAAAGAAAGAAAGAAAGAGGTAAAAAAATTGACCTTTTTGGCACCCCCTGTGCTGGTTATTAAAAGAGAAGTGCAAGGAAATGTTGGAGTTCTGTATCTTATAAACCACTAAGCCTTTCTACTTTATTGCTCTTGCAACGATAAAACTTGATAATTTTCCAGGACTCCAAATCACTTTAAATCACCCAACTTGATGCAGTAGGTGGTCCGGAATGGAGATTTGGTGGTGAAAAATAGGGTTCATGCCGCGGCTAATTAGGCACGTGCGCCCAAATCACAATTGAGTAACACAATTTTTTCCAGAGGTACCCAGGTTTGAAAAACGCCAGCTTGGGGGCACCTATTTGCATAGCATGCAAACAGCACCTGTTTTGGGGCCACTCAAATAACCTCCTCTGAGAGAATCTTGCTTTATGAGAGTGCATCTCACCTGCATGACTCCCATAAAAAAGATGCTGTATCAAAAAAAGCAATTGGAAGTGCGATTGGAATGATACTAGCCTCTTCTCCTTCTCCCCCTGTGTTGTTGGGCATTGCATTATATGTGCCTCCTCCTCCTCCTCCTTCTTCTTCTTCTTCTTTCTCTACTTCTTCTTCTCCCTTTGTTGTGGGGCATTGCACCTTTTGTTGTCGGACATTTCATTGCATTAGCTTCTCCTTGTCCTCCTTCTGATGCAGGGCATGTTTTCTTGCGGGCGTTGCATTGCGTTTCACCATCCTTTTCCTCCTCTCCCTTTGTTGCTGGGCATTGCATGGCATCATCATCCTCTCCTTCTCCTTTTTATGCGGGGCATGCTTTGGTGCTGGGCATTGCATGACATCATCCTCTCCTTCACCGCCTTATGTTTTTTTTTCCATTGCATGTTTTGTTGCTGGGCATTGCATGACATTATCCTCTCCTTCACCGCCTTATGTTTTTTTTTCCATTGCATGTTTTGTTGATGGACATTGCATTGCACTGACCTCTTTTTCTCCTTTGTTTGCTGGGCACATTGCATGACATCCTCTCCTTCTTCTTCTCCTGCGTTGCTGTGCACACTAGACGCAGAGCACATCCTCTTTTTCTCCGTTGTTTGCTGGGCATTGCATGACATCCTCTCCTTTTTCTTCTTCTCCTTTGTTGCTGGGCACGCATTGCATGACATCCTCTCCTTTTTCTTCTTCTCCTTTGTTGCTGGGCACGCATTGCATGACATCCTCTCCTTCTTCTTCTTCTCCTGTGTTGCTGGGCGCACCAGACGCAGAGCGCATCCTATAGCCGACAGCACGCCAACCCACCTGACAACACATCCTCTTTGCTTGGCATTGCAAACATGGACATCACGCCGCTGCTTGCACGCAGCTGCTGCACCTCTCCTTCTAGCTCCTGCACCCGCTTGTTCACCAGTGCCACTTCTGCGGCTGCCCTGGACTCAGCATCCCGCACTGTGAAGCAAAAGGAACGCAGGACATGCAAAGTGAATTGGCAAGAATGCAGTGAAGAAGACCTTAGGTGTGTGGGTTGAACCTGACTCCACCCCTCTTGCCTCAAGATTCACCAATCTAACACACAAGCATGCTTTGCACAGGCCCCCGAGGGATCTGGGCTTCATGCAGCCACGTAAAGCCTCAACAGTGAGCAAAGCCTCAATAATTGGTCACTGAATCTTGTGCATCTGGGCTGTCTTTTCTGCAAAGGCCTCAACTGTCTTCCCTACTTTCCCCATGCCCCTCTCTTCGACACATTCACTTTTGCTCACACTTGTGGCATTTGCATCACGCACACCTGCAAGCTGCGCAGATTCGACCTGCCGCTCCGCCGCCTGAAGAGCGCGAGCAGAGATCTCACACCGCTCCCGGTAAACCTGCACCTCCCTTCCTAACGCCTCCGCTTGGGCAGCACGTGCAGCCTGCATTCATTCAGGGTTCACAGGAAAACAGCAGCGGCCTCTGAGTGGCAGCATGTGCAGCCTGCATTCAGTGGTCTCAGCAGCGGTCTCTGCAGCGCTCTCCCATTGGCAGCACGTGCAGCCTGCCTTCATCCAAGAGTAAACTGTTGCAGTTGTCAGGATTAACAAGTCATGGCCGTCAGCATCAGACTTGTTTCACTTCTTACCACCAAGCAGGGACGCATCCATCCTGCATTCATTCAGAATTCAACGGAGATGCAGGGATGCATCCATCCTGTATTCATTCAGGGTTTACAAAGATGCATGGATGCACCCGTCTGGCATTCATTTAGTGATGCATCCATTCAGCAGGGATGCACCCATCCTGCATTTTCTAAGGGTTTTGACAAAGAAAGGGTTGAAAAACGGGTTGAAACCAGGACTGAAGGCAGGACCCAAAGAAGTCCATGGGAAAGCAAGGCAACGGCCTCTCAATAGCTGTGAATGTGGCTCTCATTCAAGTGGCACGCATGGAGCTGCTGCCTCTGGCAAGGCATATGTTCCTCTCCCCCTCCCTTCCCCCTATTGGGACCATGAGCAGTGAGAAGCCGTAGCAAAGCAAGTAGTGAGCACTGTTAAGCAAGCAGCCGTAGCAAAGCAAGTGGTTGTTAGCAAAGCAAGTAATAAGCGCTGCTAAGTAAGTAGCAAAGCAAAATAGTTGTTGCAAAGCAAGTGATAAGCGCTGCTAAGCAAGTAGCAAAGCAAGTAAGGTGCACCGTTCGTTCCCTCCTTTCTCCTTACCTCACAGGTGCTCAGCTTCTGCGTCAGCACCACACAGGAGGCAGCGATCTCTGCAAGTAGTAAGCAATGATGTTTTTCCTCCCTTCTCCTTACCTGACAGGTGCTCAGATCCTGTGCCAGCTTCGCACAGGAGGAAGCGGTCTCTGCCTGTTCTGCACGTGCAGTATCCAGCTGCTGCTGCAGCTGGGTCAGCTGCTGTGCAAGCACCGCGCGCCGCTCCTCAGCTGCATGTGCAGCTGAGGTGGCTTCTGCCTCTCTGGCGGTGGCCCTCCTGGCAGTTGCCTCTGCTGCTGCTGCGACGTGGCCTGTGTGCAGCAATGGAAGGGGACAGGTGACTCCACAGAGGCAGTACATCATGGCGGCGGCCCTCCTGGCAGCTGCCTCTGCTGCTGCCACAACACAGCCTATGTGTAAGAACAGAAGAGAGCTGGCACGTTCAAAAAGGTGCATCTCTCATTTTGTCCTGTGCCTTTCTGACTATGACCATCCTCGCAGCTGCCTCCGTTGCTGCCGCCGCATGGCCTGCGTGCAACAATAGAGGAGGAGAATTAGAAAATTACAGAGAAAATTAGGTGTAAAAATGGCGCATCCTTACGCTGGTCTCTGCCTCCCTAGTGGTAGCTCTGTTTGCGGCTGTCCCTGCTGCTGCCGTTGTGGGACCTATACGCTGCATGGAATTGAGATATGAAGCAACTTCAAACAGGATTGAAGAAACGCAGCACTGAGATGCCCCGGGCCTTTGCTGCTGCTGACGTGCACACCCTTGTGTTGGTCTCTGCCGCCCCTGCAGTTGACTCTGCTTTGCTGCCGCCATGCAGCTTACGCGCAATACTGATAGAGAAAATGTCTGTTAAGATGGTGCATCCTTTTGTGTTAGCCTCTGCCTCCCTTGCGGCCGACTCTGCTGCCGCTTTGCGACCTAAACGTCACGCACCAAACAGAGACAGGCACACAGAGATTAATCGATTTGGAACACATCAAGATCAAATATACACACACATACTTTACAAGACAAACACCCATCATCCATCACACAAGTGCCCGGACCTTACCTGCCGCCTGTGCGTCTGCTGTGCGCTGAGAAGCCTCTATGTGTGCTTCTTCTGCGGCAAACTGCGCGGCACGCAGGTCTGTCCGCACCTCCTCCAGTTCTCGTTGCACCTCAAATAGCTGGGACTGCGCAGCAGCAGAAAGTGGTTGTATACAACTTGCTTGTTTGCTCAAACTCAAAAGCGCCATCTTGCACCACATCTAGGTCTCCTTGCACCTCAAATATCCAGAACTGCACAGCAGTAAAAGGTTGTACACAACTTGCTTGTTCGCTCCAGCCCAAAAGCGGCATCCATCACCCACTCGAGATCTCCTTGCACCTCAAATAGCCGGAACTGCACAGCAGCAGAAAATGTTTGTACACACTTGTCTGTGTACTTGACCTCAAAAGTGCCATCACGCACCCCAACTAGGTCTGTCATTGCACTTTCTCGCTTTAGCTAAGCTGCCTTTGTAGGCAGGTACAACTGCGTAACCCTTTCCTTTCCTTTTCTATAGGGCTCTCCCTGCATGTCAAATATGTGGGACTGCACAGCAGCAGAAGGTGGTCATACACAAGTTGCTTACTTACACTACGTCCTTCCTCTTCTTCTTCTTTAAACTCAGAAGGGGCCTCCGGCACCCCGTCTAAGTCGTTAGCTGCACCTCATTAGATATAGCTTGTGATTGCTTGTGGCTGCATAGCAGTAGCTGCAGCTGCTTGCGTTCAGCCTGTTTGCAGGATCAAAGCTTGGGAGGATGAGTGCGCCTGCCCGTGCCTCCCCCAGATGTTGCTGCACCTCAAGCACATGGACTGCCTCCTCACAGCCAATCCCAGCCTTTCAAGCAAATGGACCGCCTGCCTGTGCCTCCCGCAGATGTTGCTGCACCTCAAGCAGATGGACCCTGTCCGGCTGGAACATGCATTCAGCAATCCCTTTTCACAGAAAACTGACACACTGACCGACACAGGCAACCCCTGCATGCACCCACGCCTAAAAAAGCACCTCGCCCTTCTCTCACTCTAGCTGTGCATCCTTCACACGAATCCAATAGAAGGAGAGTTGGAGCCTGTGTCAGCCAGGCTTCCAATATACACCATGGGAAGGCCTCAGCACCCATCACAGATACACCAAAGCTTGCATCACGGAGCATTGAGACTATGTGTGCATCATACCACACTGAGACTGTGTGCATTGTGCATAGACACACCGCAGCCTGCACCATGGAGCACTGAGGCTGTGTGTGCATTGCGCACGGACACGCCACAGCCTGCACCAGGGAGCACTGAGGCTATGTGTGCATTGTGCACGTACACGCCACAGCCAGCATGGACACTACACAGCCTGCACCGTGGAGCACTAAGACTATGCGTGCATAACGGAAAGTCACTTTTGCCGGCACGAAATGTTCTGTGGAGTACTGAGATCGTGCATGCAATAGAGAGCGCCCATTGCAAGCACTGACACTGCTCAGCGTGCATCATGGAAGGACCTCAACAGCCAGCGCGGACACCCCTGTGTGGGGCCCACGGCAAAGGTGGTGGAGGAAAGCAAACAAGCAAATGCAAATTTAGCAACAGTGACATTGGTAGCTTTTAAGCCCCATGCAGCTTGTCCAGGAAAAGCTGCAACAGCAAGTAAACATGCGCGCGCGCACGCACCCACACCCACCCACACACACACACACACACCTGCAGCTCATCTCGCTCTCGCTCCAGCTGCGATTGCACCCTGCCCACAGCTGCGCGCACAGCATTGTGGAACACGCGCGCGCGCCGCTCCTGCTCTTGCCGCAGCGTCTCTGTTGCACCTTCGGCTTCGGCACGCGTGCTTCGCTCAGCTTCCGCCGCCGCCACAGCCGCATGCGCCTCTGCCTGCAAGGCACCACTTTGGAATCTTCCCTCTTAACATGCGTACATGAGATGGTGATTGTGCCAGAGCACCATTAGCATACAGCTTCTGCCGCCGCACAGCCGCATCCGCCTCTGCCTGGAAATAGTGCGGTCATACCATGCAGATCGGATCGCCTCTAATCAGACCTGTCGAATCGATGAACATTGGCTCCATCAGCACTGAACTCCCTGCCTGCAGGGTAGCTTTGAAAAACGGCAGCAGTTTTCTACCCTCACTTACTTAAGAGCCGGTAACGGGTCTATGGTAAGGTTGCAGGCGCGCCAAGAGAATGTGCACACTGATTTAGCTGCAGCCCTGTCTGCGCGTGCATGTGCCTGCGCTGCAAGCTTGAATTGAACATTTGAAGCCAATTGGAGCCGGGAGTGCGTGAGAGGCCAGGGCCTTTAACGCAAGGACTATGTTTGATTTTGGTGGTGAAGAGGATGCATGCGTCTAAGCCTGAAACAGTCAAATACATCCCACAGGTTTAAATGTTTTTGCTCAGCTCCCGTCAAACCCAAGCAAGCAAGCACTCAAGTGCATGCAAAAATTTTAGCCCTTCTGTGCTGCCATCTATTGACAGCACAGCCGCTAAAAAGGGTCAATGAAAATCCACAAGGGCCAACGTCTGTGGAGGTGAATTTTGTTTCCACTGCCTGAAGCTGAATTGGGAAACAGGGCCTCCGATCAAGCTCCGGGCAAGGCTACATGAAACAAACGGCCACGGTCTGGGCACTTCCAGCGGACTATCCACCCTTCCTGCCTACCTCCTGCAAAGATTACATATCATTGCATTGCCTACCCCTTCCAACCCAAGGGTCAATCACTCTCAGCAGCTGAGAGGAAAGCCCCGTCTGTTGGGTTCTCAGCCAAAACCCACCTGTTCCTCCCAGCGCAGCTTACCTGCTTTCTCGCGCGCAGCATCTGCCTGGGGCCATTCCGTCTTCAGCTCTCAACCCCTTGTGCTTTCCAGTTCAGCTTGCCTGCCTCCTTGCACGCAGCACTGCCAGTACCCACTCTATATTGAGCCGCCATCTGTATCAGCCAATACCCATCTGTGCTGCCCGCACACTATGTCTATTTCCTTGCAACAGCATTTGCCACCACCCATTTGACCCAGCTGAACCAGATGAAACCCACCTTTGCTTCCCAGTGCCGCTTGCCTGCTTCCTGGTGCGCAGTGCTTGCCTTCACCTGTCCTGTCTTGCTAGCGCCAACCTGTTTGTGGGGTTCCCAGCACAGCTTGTCTGCCTCCTTGCATGCAGCGTCCGCTTTGTGTCAGCCAGAGCTCACCTGCGCTTCCCAACGCAGCTTGTCTGCTTCCTTGCGCGCAGCGTCTGCTTGCGCTCTTCCCGCTTCAGCTGCGGCTGCGCGTTCTTCAGCTGCTTCCTGCGCCTCCACTGCTGCAGCGATCTACGAGACACACACACATATAGGTAACAGCAGGCAAAGTTGATGATGGCCACCAGCATGCGCATGCTCTTCTGCTGCTTCCTGACCTCCACTGCTGCAATATCTTGTGACACACACACACAGATCGAGCAGTAGGCAACATTACTGGTTGCCACCAGCGTGCACATGCTGCTCTGCTGCATTTCTCAACTGCTGCAGCAATCTGCACAAACATTGCAAGCCACCCAAGATTGGGTAAGCAAGCTCTGCTGCAAGGTGCCGTAAGCATACACTCCTCTGCTGCTCCCTTCACTCCAGCTTGCTCTACTGCGAGTGGCAAATGTGCGTGCACTCCTCTGTTGCTTCCTTTACTCCTGCTTACTCTGCTGCAATTGGCAAATATGCATGCGCTTTTTTGCTGCTTCCTGCACCCGTTCTATTGCAGTGATCTGTAAGAACAAAGCACACATGAATAATGGATGGAAATTTGCACATGTTATTCATAAAGGATTTTAAAATGGTGCTTGACCTACCAGATTTAATTTCTACATGCATGATCATGCTGGTAAATCAACACATCTTTTCCTTTCCGACAGCAAAGGACGCATGGTGTTATTCTTAGGTACTTTTCACCCTCAAGTTATGTTAAGTGACTATGATGAAGGAGGTCCGTATTATAGATCAGGCTACAACAAAAAGAATGAAAAGTTGGTGGCATGCGCACAGGGGTGCTAGCCTTCCTGATCCCTCTCCCTCCCCTTCCCAATTCCTTTGAGAACCAACAATGGTTGGTAGCACCATGACTTGTAGAGTCAGCTAGTTTGGAGGATGCAAGGCAGCTAGCGTGAGACAAAACAACTATTCAAGGTCCATCCACCTCAGATACAGCCAGTCAGCGAGTATCCCACATATTTCTGCCCTACTCCTTTTATCATTAACCACAAGCCGCACAGACACAAAATTCAAATCTGCTTGACAAACTCAGCATCAACGCAAACACAACCTCAGACAGCTTTCACACAAAACTCCTCGAAGGTGCACGCCTTGAGTACAACTTTCCTCGTTTGACCCTCCACCATAAAGACTGAACAGAGCAACATCTGCGCGGGCCTATCCTCAATGCTGCAAATGATAGCCCGCTCTTGTCCAGCACAATGCCGAATCGCTATGAAGGGCGTGAAGCTGTACCGAAATGTGTAACAGAGAGAGCGCCTACCTTGCGAACTGCAGCTGCAAGCTCTTGACTCAAGGCCTCTAGATGTGCTGCATCGGCTTCCTGTGTGCGTGTGTGTATGCATGTCTGTGTGTGTGCCTGCGTGTGTTTTAGGTGCAGTGTTTCTAACTTAAGAAAGAAATGGAGCACATAGGCCCAAAACAACGCTGCCCTTGAAGCACAGGCATCCATCGCATGCCTGCTCTGTGTGTGTGTGTGTGTGTGTGTGTGTGTGTGTGTGTGTGTGTGTGTGTGCGCATGTGTGTGTGTGTGCGTGTGTGTGTGTGTGCAGTGATAAGAAGTTAGGAGGGGGCGCATGCATGTCCAAAACAACACCATTCTTGCAGCACAGGCACCCACCGCAGGCCTGCTCTGTTGCGCCTGTGCTTGCGCTGCTGCTGCCTGCGCCCTCTCTCTGTCAAGCGCCCGCTTCAAGTTTGCAACCTCCTTCCGCGCTGCCTGCTCTGCTGCGGCCTTGTCTGACAAGGAAGCTTCAGCCGACTGGACCTGCATGCATACACATGTACACAGCAGAGATGGTAGCCCCATCATAGTACACTTAAATCTAATGCAAGCCTTTGTCACATGCTGCCGCATGGGCTTGCACACATACTTTGTTTGCTGAGGACGTGCTACATGCCTTGCTATCATGCAGCCACATGTGCCAGCATACGTGCCCTTTTTTGGTTGTTGTTGTTGTTGTTTCAACAGACATGGCGGCTGTCATGTGGCTGTCACACTACGACATTACAGTGTGTGCACTTATGGCTCCGCTAAGCTTTCCAAGAAAATGTACACAGATACTCACACACAAATGCCACACTTGCTCTTCCAGATTTCCCACATCCTTGCTTCGTTTCTAAGTAAGCGCACACACAAGTGCACATGCACAAAACACCACACACACCTCCTCCAGCTCCCCCACATCCTTGCTTTGTTACACAGAACACGCACAAATGCACTCGTACAGAGACGCCACGCACACCTGCCCCTCCAGCTTCCCAACGTCCTCAGTTGATTTCAAACGGAACGCACACAAATGCACACATACAAGATGGCACGCACAACTGCCCCTCCAGCTTCCCCATACCCTCACTCTTGTGTAAAACAACGCGTACAGGTGCACGCACACAAAAACGCCTGGCACACCTGCCCCTCTGCATCCCCACATCCTCGGTTTGTTCCAAAGAAAAGGCACATAGTTGCACACAACAAAATCCAACACGCACACAGATGCACACAACAGAATCCCAGGCACGCCTGCACCTCCAGCTTTCCCGTATCCTTGCTTCGTATTGGAGAAAATGCACAGTTACACACGTACAAAAATGCAACGCGCACCTGCCCCTCCAGCTTCCCCACATCCTCGCTGAGCCGCATGCACTCAGACATGCTCTTCATCAGCAGCTGCTTCATCTCGCCATAGGCATCTTTCATCTCCATATATGCGTGCCGCATTTCCTGCAGATAACACAAAGAGGTTGGGCACCTTTTGAGTCCAGAATCCAGGTGTGCGTGCCGCATGTCCTGCAGAGAATAGAAAGAGGTTGGCTGTATCAGCATGTGAGCTTGCAAGCAATTTTGCCATAGGCATCTGTTTATCTCCATGTATGCGTGCCACATTTCCTGCAGATAACACAAAGAGGTTGGCTGTATCAGCATGTGAGCTTGCAAGCAACCTCACTATGGGCACCTTTTAAGTTCAGATACGCGTGCCACATATCCTGCAGGGAACAAAAAGAGGTTGGCTGTAATAGCATGTGAGCTTGCAAGCAATTTTGCCAAAGGCACCTCTTTATGTCCAGGTATGCGGGCCGCATGTCCTGCAGGTGACACAAAGAGGCTGGTTGTAGCAGCATGTGAGCTTGCAAGCGCGGAGCTTATTTGCTTGCATCACGAGCACACGTGGCAACCACAAAAGCACCGGTAACGATGCTTGATGGCATGCCCCATGCCTGTACTTGAAATGGCCCTCAAAGGCAGATACAGAGCTATGAAACCGTTTTCTTTCAGACATGCAGGTTGTGCACCTGGAACCCATCCTTTAATCCCACCTTCTCCTCTCTTGATAAGTCCTTACTTGAAATCCTGCACAGCTGGGGTGCGCAGGGTTTGGCAGCCTCTCTGCTGCAACCGAGCATCACTTTCAAAGTCCATCCCTGACAAAGCTGTGTTTGATGCATTGGGCAAGGCGGATAAAACTCCCTTGGCACTATGTCTGCACATAGAACACTTCCTCATGAGTAGTGCAACAAGATTCTGCACCGAGCGTGCCCGTTTGATATAAATGGTCTGTGCGCAGCTCCATCAACCTCTACCTTTCGCAGGAACATGAGCATGCAGTCTGATGCACTCACCTCTTGACTCTTTGGATGATTTTAACAGAATGCTCCTGCTGCTGCTGCTGTTGATGATGACGATTTGATAGAAAGGTGAGCATGAGCAGTCTGATGCATTCACCCTTTGGCTCCTAGAATGGTCAACAGGAGTGATGATGATGATTCAATAGAAACGTGAGCATGCATTTAGATGCACTCGCCTCTTGGCTCCTTTTGGATGGTTCAAACAGAATGCTAATGCTGCTGATGCTGATGCTGATGATTTGATAGAAATGTGAGCAAGCAGTCTGATGCATTCACCCTTAGGCTCCTAGGATGGTCAATATAAGTGATGAAGATGATGATAATTCAATAGAAATGTGAGCATGCAGTCTGGTGCACTTACCTCCTAACTCCTTCTGGATGGTTCAATAGCAATGATGATGCCGATGCCGATGATGATGATCTGATAGAAATGTGAGCACACAGTCTGGTGCACTCACCTCCTGGCTCCTTGGATGATCCCCATCCTCAGAGCCACCTCCCCCTCGTGCTCCGTCCCTTCCTGCAGGGGCCTGCTCTCCTGACACCTTTACCCCCTCCCTCTGCTCTTGCTGTGCATCTTGGCCACCAAACTCTTGTGTGATGTTGCTATCTAGGTCTTCGCGAGGGGCGCTGCTGCCTGCATGTGCGCTGCTGGCATTGCTGGTGGTGGTGGAGGTGGTGGTGGTGGTGCTTGGTTGGGCATTTGCCAGATGCAACCGTGAGGGTTGGATGGGGTAAGAGGATGCAGGGGCAGATGAGAGCATAGAAGGGATGCTATTGGTGTGTTGTGCTGGACGGACATTGGGAGTCAATGATGCTGGCAGTGGCGTGCTCTGTTGCCTCGATTCCTGTGGTCTACTCGCCTGCTGCTGCTGCTGCTGCTGCTGGGGGGGAGGCTGTTGCTGCTGCTCATGTTCCGAGTGTGAGGGAGGGGATGGAGCCAAGTTGGCCTGAGGAGGCAGCTGTGGTGCTGCTGCAGGTGCGGGTGCTGCTGGGGTGGAGGCGTAATGCTGGGGCTGCGTTATGCTGCTGTGCACAGCTGTCACACGGGATGCAGGAATGGAGGTTGGGGGTACAGATTTGGAAGCTGCAGAAGGCTGAACTGTGGGAGAGCTGCGAGGTGTCAGCCTGGTGTTTTTTGGGGTGGGGCGCAGAGGGGTTCTCTCACCTGTTCCACGTTCAAGGCAAGCCCAGGAGAAGGAGCCGGCTCTCGTGAATGCAGGGAGCGTTGACAGGGAAGAAACAAGACGTGTCAAAGCACTCATGTGCTGTGGGTTTCTGTTGGTATTTGGTGATACACTTGATGTTTGTACACAACCTCACCTGCAGCACCAGGAGGTAGCGAGGCAGCAGCCCCATTGGGGTCGATGCCTTTGTGCCCAACACTGCTCCCACCAGCCCTGCTGCTAAATCTGCTGGTGTGTGCATCAGCCCTGCCATCCGATTGTGCATTGCTTCTCAACTCCTTGCCAAAGGGTAGCGGACGTGGTCGCGCTTCTGGCGCTGCAGCAGAGGAGGAAGCTGCAGGCCCTGGATTGCTGGACCCTTGCTGCTGCTGCTGCTGCTGCTGTGCACGTTTTTGGTCCTCTTCCGGCCTGTGTGGGTCCCGGTCAAGAGGGCACACAACCTTGATCGTGTACAAGCATGCATTCCTATTCAAGGTGCATTGCAGCAAGTCATGAAGTGTTCATAAGGAGAACAGAGTCTCCTTGCTCTCCTTACCTCAGGCTCTCTCAAAGCAAATCGTAACGTTTGACAGGAAAGCCAAGGACATGCGTTAATGCACTCACCTGCTGGCATCGTCATCATCAAATAAGAGCTTTTCCAGTTGCCTGGCATCTCTAACCTTCCCAATTTGACCCAAGTCAGCACCAAACTCCGCCAGGCCCTCTGTCAAGTCTTTGCTCAGACCTTGAAACCAAGCCATTGTAGGAGCTACGCAAGGTTTACAGGATCTCTGTCATGTTCAGGTGTTCTGCATTAGGCACCTGACACTATTTTGATTTCCTCTGGGCAACAGGATGTGCACCTCGTCTTCCCCTCTATCAAGCCTCAAAGTTTTAAAATTTATTTCATTGAATTTTAACAACGGCAATCCCAGCTAGTGAGCAGGGTCATCAGGCCTTGAGCCAGAGCTACAAAATGACGATGGATGAAATCTCAACATTGATAAGTATGAGCTACTAAGACTTTTTTGTTAAATTGTGCAAGGTAGGCCTCACATAATTTTTGTGCAGTTGAGAGATCACCGCGACATGGTGGCGCCATTATGATGTGACTGTATGCGTCATTATCCCTCACTGCTCCAAAAGGTAACATGTATTGATTCAGCCTTAAAAGTTCAAGTGTGGCAAACAGCCGCAAGGTATGCTGCAGTTGCGCCATGATCAGCAGCCGCGAAATGCCCTTTGCCACATCTGCTTGTCAGTTGACCGATCTTTGGACTTTGATTGGTGCATTTCCCTCCTCAAGCCAGCAGCTTCATCCTCCAGCTCAGGATCCATCTCACAGGCAGCTGCCATGTCGCGCTCTGCTTCCTGCCGATCAGGGCAAGGAAAGCGGCTGAGCTTGTGCTTTTCAAGTTCTTCTTGGAAGAAGCTTCTGAGGTGATTTGGGATAGATACAAAGTAGGCGGCACGTGATTAAAAGGCTTGCCTTTTCAATGCATCAAATGTCTGTCAGATGTGCTGAAGAGCAGCGCCAGAGGGTGTCAATAATATCTTCTGTGCTTATCACTTGCCCTTTGCACAAGCCAACGCATTGAAGGTGCAATAAACAATACCTTGTTTAATGCGCATGGTTTATTTCAAATCTTGAACCTTGCCTCTACCCCTAAAGAATTGAAAAAGAGTGCTTGGTGCCATATGCTCACTTTTACATGTAGGCATCATAGAGCGGCCTTAGAATGTTCCCTTCTTAGATGGATGTCAGCACCAAAGACCCACCGCATATTCACGTCGTAGGACCAGTGCGCGTGCCCGCAGCATGTACGCTTCCGAGGTCAGCTCCAGTTCCAGCGATTCTGTGCAGTGTGCGGCTGCTGCTCCGAATTGCTGCATGGTGTATTTCAGTTGAGGATACACGCATGTTGGAGCATGATTTAATTTTAGGAATGGAATAGAGGAAGGAACCTCAATGTTGACAATGCTCTGACAGTGCATCCCTAGACTTAAGGAAAGGAGAAGCATTTTTGTATACATATGTGTAACACAGGAAATCACACAAAGCAGAACCAATTTTAGAACAAATTTTGCACTCGTGCAAATCAAAAGCATCCTCCTCAATTTAAATTACCAAAATAATTCAGGTGCTAGCACAAAAACACGCGCATGTAGCCATGCACGTTGAGGGCGCCTTCAAGGTTGCATCATTCATTAATTGTATCTGTAAATAGGATAGTTTTTACTCGCTGAGCCTGTTTCCAATTTTAACCATCATCATGAATAAGCTCTCTGCCTGAGGAGTATAAGATTAAAGGCTTTCGAAGGTAAGCTAAAGCTATTTCTTTTTGGGGGGCGTCCAGCCTTATCGTCAAAATACACATCAAGAGCGTTTGCTAAGGGCTCCATTTCTTTCCCATTCAAAGCCTTGTGGACACCAGAACTTGGGCAAGTTAAGAGAAACCAGTGAACAGTGTTGTATGATGCTTACCTGCAGCAACAGGTGTGTTGATGCTAGGGCACGAAGTGTTGCTGCCTGCAACCAAGATGCAATCGAGGGGCATGAGGAAAGGGCTTATGCAAGTTGAGTAAGGTAACCCAGAGCTAAAGTTTATTTATGCCTGGGTTATCAGAGCTCTGTCCTTTGCCAAGTGGCAGCATATTTGTATTCATATTTGGTTTCTGATGTAGGGGTATTCGTGCATTTCCTGCAGCCACGCTGCTGATGCTGATCACCAACTTCAAGCAAACCACACCCCAGGCCTGTGACCCCACCTTGTTGTTGTTGATCTCTTCCTGGTCTCCTGGTTGCTGGCCCCTCACCACGTTGACAATGGCCAGTGCACGCTCGAGCAAATCCAATGCCTTTGATGGGTTCCCGGACCTGAGTGCTTTTGCTGCATTGTTCCGCTCTGAAAGCTGCCCATGGAACAATTGGCAGACCCAATGCAGCAGAGGACAAAGTGAATGACAACACAGCCGACAAAGCTTTCAGCTCAAGCCTGAAAGCAGAAATTCACTGTGATTTGAGCATTGATTTTCATCAGGAGGTGAATGCAGCAAAGGAGCTCACTCACATGCTCATTCAAGGCCCCTACAAGGAGCTCAGTTGGGAGCACAGCTACAGCTTGGGCCTTCTCCTTGAATTCATGGCTGCTAGGGTTGCTTGGTGCCTGTGACATTGAGGTGTGTGTGTGTGTACCTAATGAGTGG
Organism: Dunaliella primolecta; assembly: GCA_914767535.2. NCBI lineage: Eukaryota > Viridiplantae > Chlorophyta > Chlorophyceae > Chlamydomonadales > Dunaliellaceae > Dunaliella > Dunaliella primolecta. The sequence goes on from OU611752.1 coordinate 14,337,051, forward strand.
CAACGCCCCCCCCCCCCTCTCTCTCTCTTTCTCTCTCTCTCACTCAGTATATAGGCTATATAGATGTCCCTCTCTGTCACAATGAGAACATATTTGATGTGCACTGTGCAACATGCAGTGTTAAAGACAAAATACACCACCTTACAAACAGACATTGTAAATCCTTTGTGCTCATGTTGCCGGTTACATTCAATGGACTATACACCACCTGGAGGTGACCTCCTGCATTCAGACAAAAAATGAACAGGCAGCACGAATCGTGTTGACCGTACTTTGAGATGCTGGAGGATGTGGTACTCCAGCTCTTTGTCATCCAGTGTCCCGTCCTCCAACAGTTGCTTCGCCCGTAATAGAATTGCCTGTGCATAAGGTGCATATAACCACAAGCCACCACTTGATATAGTGAATCACAGAGGGGTATAGGAATACGAGAGATCTCATGTATAACGTTGAGGGAGCTGTGCCGCCATTTGTATTAGGTTCACTCACTGTGCATCATCCTTTACCTGAACACTTGGGTTGCAAGCCCAAGTTGCAATGTCACTGCCCTCTGGACCATTTGCAAAGCTTGTGACCACACGCATTAGCACAGGGTGGTGTAGATAAGGTTCCAGTGCTTGAACGACCTGGAGCCCGGCAGCCTCAGCCTGCGAGGACAGCAGCATCTCTTTCTGCACCAGAAGAGAGATGGAGGTCGATGCGCCTAGTAATTGGCAATGATACAGCTACTAATGTCATATATGTCAACCCTAGACCAGACCTTCTCTTTGAACTCAAGGAACCGAAGCCGCTCGTCTGCCCGTAGCTTCTTCTTGATCTCCTCCTGCTGTGCTTTTAAGACAAGGTGTTGGTTCTCGGGTCTTCTTGCAAACTCTGCAAATGACTTCTCCTGTGCCAAGTTGGTGAGCAGGAGGGTCAGTGTGCTCTGGGTCCCAAGCATGGTTGTTATTGGGGGCCACTTTCAGCGCAGTGGCACTCTTCGCTCCTGCATCGTAGGACTATCATGAGAGACGTACACACCATATTTTCCTGGCTCATGCTGATACTTGGATCCATTGGCACTCAGCAGCACGGGTGATGAAACCTCCTCCCTTAAGAAATCCAGGCAAATCACGGCAAGGTAATTGTTAGCATATAATTCTTATTTATATTTTAGATGTATTATGTTTCATTCTACATTCCTTTCGAGGCACAATTCATCTCTTTTGGACGTTCCGATGAAGTACTACGCCGACCTGGAAGCACCACACTAATCAAGCTTATAGGGATATCTTCCTGTTCTGGAAACTTTTAGGACATGTGCGAGACTAGCACACTTGGACGACAATGCACCAACACCAGATCTCTATATATAGCCAACAAGACGTGGTCGCCTCGTTTATAGAATTCCTTTCGAATCAGATCGTCTCAAAGAATCACCAAGTGCAAGATACACATGAATCTTGAAGAAAATGAATATACTTTTCTTCTGGTTGAGACTGAAAGGTGACACGTTCAAACCAATGCAATTAGCTAGGGAGACGACGAATGAGCACTTCTGCATGGTGACCCTTGGAAATGGTGTGTTGTCCCCCGGATGACTGTCATTCCTTGAAGCAAGCTGGCTGGTTTCCCATGCAGAAAGAAAGGAAAGGGAAGAAAGAAAGAAATTACATAGGCAGGGGGAGCTCTCCCTACATCAATTAAGGAAAAGGAGGCTCCATGGACTCCTGGCCAGCGTAGACTTAAGCTGATCATGTTTAGCAATACCGGTAGACCGCTTTAAGATGTTTGCTTTGCTAAATCCACGACGTATGTGTATATACTCTTCCCCTTTTTGCATGGACTTTCCTTTCAAATTAAGTTAATGCAGGGTTGGTCATTCGTGATTCGTGAATTGTAAAGGACGCTGAAAATGGCCTTAAAATTGTGAACGCTAAAGTGGCTGTTTGGAGTGCGTGGTAAAAATCACTGGTATTTTTTTTTGGTCTTGAGAGACCTTCAGTTCCCATATTCTGTAATCATCTCAAACGCATATATCTACAAATAAAGCATCTCACTGGAACTGGTTTGCTACCCCTCAAAATCCTACTCTGCATCCTCCTCTTTGCTTACCCTTCCCATATGGGATGCATCACTGCTGGACCCCTCCTCCTGCTGACTCCCCTCCTCCTCCCCCTCCTCATCCTCATCAACACCCAAGTGTCCACAGCCAAGAGCTTGCAAGAAGTGCAGCCTGATGCGCATGGCACCTCCATGAAACACATGCTCACATATATGCTATTTAGCTTGCACTGCAAACTGTTCTTCACTTGCCTCACCCCATTCGTGCCTTCAGCTGAAGCAATGTGACATAATCCCACTCAGGGCCCTTCTCTCTTGGCATATTCAAATGTCTATGGCCTGGGGGGGGTTTGGGGCCCCCTACCTGGGGTCCCTCCCACCCAAGACCTCCCTCCTCAAAATGGCCCTCTAAATTCGCGTAAATACGTGACGAACACGTATTCAACACGTGTATACGCGATCGCTATCTCCCAAACCCACGAATGACCCAACCCTGCTGTAATGAATTGGCGAGCAGTTAGCGGTAGGTTGGACTGAAGGCCTTGTGCTTCTGTAACCTGTCCGGATTGATGTAGGTAGAGCTTTTACTGCCAGCAAAATTTTTTAGAGGGGGTTGTCTGAGGCCTGAAAACAGACTTTTTTGCATGGCCTTCATACTTTGTGTTACGTTAATAAACTGGTCAGTTGGAATTCCTGTGAGGTGTAAGATCAATCTTGAATCCTGCGTGTTCTCTTTTTTCGCTCTCTTTTAATTATCAGATGTATATAATCATCAGATAATATCAGATATATACAGATCAGATATATATCTGGTATATATTATCAGATCTAAACCGACCCACAGCAGACTCTGCCCTTTTTGACCTTGAAAGACAAGGCTTTGAAGAGCACCATGATATCAACACTTGAAGGCAGAAAATTGGCACAGAACTGAGCAATAAAGCTACCTTTGACATACATCCCACCAATCCACAAGTAGACGTTAAACCCACAGGTTGTTTTGAATTTTGGCTGCATGCAGTTGACCTTGTCAAGTACAAAGTTAAACAAAAGCCTCATCAAACATCACTAGACACTGTATCACAAAGCCCCCACCCTCGAGCTCCACCTCCCCTTGTTCTCCCAGAAATTTATAAATCGTGCATGGCCTGCATCTACAACACACAATGTGTTGGAATGATAACCCCTAGCCAATCTCAAATTCCTTACATGGCATTCTATAGGGCCAAGCTTGCGGGCTTGCATGAAGCCATAACACATGCTCCTACTGGCTTTGCATCTGAGCTGCAGGGACTCCGAGTGCAGGAGTTATTGCTTGCAAGACTATGCTAGAAAACAATCGTGCTAGCAAAAAGATTAAAGACTCTTTTTCACGGGCCCTGCCAATCCATATCCATACTGCCCTCAAAGAATGGGCCCTGGTAACTCAGGAAAAATTGCCTCCCCGCTGGATCACAACCCACAATACCAACACTACTGGAGCACTGACCCCCGAGACACTCTCTTTGGTGCCCACCAAAGTTCCTTTTCATCCAGATCTTCAGGTTTCTCTGTATGCCATCCCATTTATGTCGAGGACGCTATGACCCAGGCACTGCGTCATGCTATCTACTCAGCCATCCTCAACACAGAGGCCACTGCTACTTTCATGTTCCTCCCTGTCTGGGGACACATGATAACTAACCCCTACTCCAAACTCATAACACAAGGTAAATAACCTCTACTCCAAACTCATCACAGCCTATTCACATCTCTGTTGTGAAATTGGAACCATCGCACGTACCAACCTTTGCTACAACAATCCACAAACTTGCCTTAACCAGGAAACACCTCTCCCTCAGCACACCTGGGATCTACAAATTATTGCAGTCTGGAACACGGCTGCAAGGATCCACCTAAACAATCACAACCTAGCTTGGCTGCAGGGCCTGGCTTCAGCTATACCAGAAGTTAATTGGAAGCTGCACAGTGCTGGCAACCATTCTACTCTCAACATAACGCATGCCGACATACCTGGATTCAAAGAGTGCCAACGCCTCCCCTCTGACAAACAACAACGTCTAGAAACCCACCCTATCAACATATAAGTAATCAGGAAGAACTCTTTATACCTATCCAATCTAGTCCAACCCTCATGCTCAAAGTCCCCGACTAGAGGACATAGGCGTACACTGATGGTAGCTGTCATATCCAGAATGGCAAACAAGAAATTGGAGCAGGCATTTACTGCCCTCAGACATCAAAAAGATGTGTTGAGCCTAACGATGCTGGAATCACCAACACCACATGTTGAGCTGGATTAGCAGCAATTGCTGCTGCCATCACGCACTCTTATTCACACATTGCTTCAGACAGTCTCGCCTCTCTTCATCAAACACGTAAACAGCTTATTTACCCTGAGAAGCACAAACAACACATTCAAGGGGATGTTCTTAAAATCATATCTTCTCTCATTAGCAACTCACAAACCGATATTTGTTCCTACAAAGGTAAAATCTCATACTGGCATTGCTGGTAACGAATCTGCAGATGCTATTGCAAAATATCAAGCAAGCCAAGCCAATAATAATGTGGCTGATACTGGGATCCCTAGTGCAGGCCCCGGTGGAAATATTTTTTTCTCATTGATTTTGGTTCGCCAAGGAAGGGAAAAGAGAACACAATGCTGGCACATCCACAGCCCCTACACCCAATCCTAAAATCACCTACCTTCCCAATCTTCAAAATGCTCTCAAGTCTCATATGCATACTAAACACAGATTTGGATATGCCAACCCTAAACAAGCTACTACTCATACAATCAGAGCTTGTCACCTCACGTTGATAAGAAATTTAGCAATGCCTTTAGAAACATGCCCTGCATATCCTCACCTTTGAAGCGCACCATCTAACAGTAACGCACGGGCACCCTCTATAACCAAAACATGCAGTTCGCTTCAAAAGGTCCACTAACCCATTATGCCCTCTCCAGGCCGTCATCTATTAGAAAGCGCACTCCACATGCTTTCAGGTTGCCAAAATCATATTATCTCCAGCATGGAAACTGAACGCCACAATGTTGCAGGAAGAATGATCATCAAAGCTCTTAGCAAAAGCCCTTGGGGAGCAGGCTTGATTAACATGGACATAAGGAGTGGTGATAGGTTGACGCAGCATAACCTTCAAATCCCTGCACATGCATCAAACGGAATTTTACCCCCTTACCTCTTTCCAAGAAACTTTTCTAAGAGATCTAGACTCACCTCCAGCCGTCCTGATGCTATACTGATTACTCTCTATAAAGCCAAACCCACTTCTTCTTCTCCTTCTACCTGCTGCTCACCATCATGCGTTGCGCAGCAGACACAAACCCACACTGAGGACCACAACAGCCAACCGCGTGAGGCAACCCCACCAACTGAATGTAAACCAGCGGCATGTACACTTGATCGAAATCAAGTACTGTGAAGACACGAGGCCTGGACAGCAGTTGGAGGCGGCACAACGGCAGCATGCAGACTTCTGCAAACTCGTTCATGCAAAAGTTGTGACTCTCCACACCATCCTTTTGGGTGTTGGTGAGACCTGCTACACTGTGAACATCCTTAACCAGTTTAAACAACTGGGACTTGACCACCAACGCGCCAATAAACTTGCTTGCAAATTTCATGCCCATCCTGTTATGTATGCCAATAGTACTTCTCCGGTCTGTTATATCTGTGATTCTGATGACATACAAGATGGAAAACATGTGCTGTTCAGATGCTCTAATCCCCATGTCTGCTCTCTCCATCAAAAGTATGCCTCACTTTTTGAGCAAAACTTCTCTTTTCTACACCTCCACGTCTCCCACAGGATGCCCTGTCTAGGCACCATTCACCATGTGAATTTTCAGGACATCAATATTTTCCTAAACCAGGACAACAAGAAACTTCCTTTTTCCTTCATGACCTCATGTGTATTTATGAACAGGCTAGCAGTCAAACGTCTTGACTGAAGCCTTTCTTCCCTTGTAACCCTTGTATGTCACCAAGCTTGTTACCACTAGGCGTGCAATTGAAAATAAGAATACTTCTCGCAGCCAGGTTCTGGAGCCGGGCGCTTTCAATAACCCTGCAGATCCCCATTAGAATGTTCTTTAGTAGCTTTGTGGTGGAGGGGATTCGAGGCTCCTCTGAACCAATGCGTCCCCTTTTCCTTAATTGATGTAGGGAGAGTTTCCTCTGCCTACGTAGTTTTTTTTCTTACAAATGATCATGTCCTTCCTTCCTTTCAGGTGCTTTTGGCAGCTGCACCTCAATACTGGTTTGCATCCTCAGCAATTGATTCAGACTTTTTTTTCAACAGGCCTGAGTTTCCCCATGCAGCCAGATTTCACCAGTGAGCCTGAGGATTGCTTGAAAATGGGTGAAGGCATCTGCGCATCCATTTCCGGCAATCATGGGACCAGCAAGGACACAAGGAGTATAGGAAGCCTTCTGAAAAGTGTGTGAACATGTCCCACATGTAACATGCACATGGACATGTTCTTTGCAATAGAAAATCACTGACATCCCTTAAACAGATAGCAAGCGGTCCAAATCAATCAAAGTACACATCAACTAAATCCTTAGATCCCCGGAATGGACCAGTGGATGGCTCTGCACGCTTTTCACTGGCCCTCTGCTGCCCCCAGGCGCTGCTGCTGCTAGTGCTATCACCTGGACGCCGCCTACCTTGCCAATGCTGCTGCTGCTGCTGCTGCTGCTGCTGCTGCTGTTCGCCTGGCCTATTGCTGTAGCTAGCTCTTGACCCTGCACCAGGAGCCGACCCAGCAGCTTGAGAGGTGCTCCCTTTGCTAGCAGTCCCAGACCTCTGTGTTGCACCCGTTGCACCCGTTACATCGGCTACAGTGCTGTGTCTGCCACCAGGTGGCCGCCTCCTTGCTCTATCCCGGCTTTCTCCTGCAGGTGGGGAAAGATGGCATGTATGGGATGATACTAACAATTAGCTGCCTCAACGCTCTAGAACCTTTCCACACGACCTTCACTAGTCTTCTCATGCTGGGAAATGGTGCAATAACATGTCCAACCATACAGGCAAGAATGCTTTACCTGGAACAGGAACTTTCACATTATAGACGTGTGTCAGGACGTAAACTCCAAGGCCGATGCAGCCCAAGTTTACAAGTACCTGTGAGGGAAAAAAGGAAGTAACATCTTGCTGCCCAATTGTTGATAATGGCCCCAGTGGCGCCAGTATGGATGGCAGGGCAATGGCACAGGCAAATTGAACATGGGAAACCCAGATGATGCAGTATGACTGCAAGCAGCATGCCGAGGTGATTCTTGATGGGAGCCAAGACCAAGAAGCCACTCACACTGCGCTCAATACATTGAATGCCCCTTCACACTTCCAGCGGCATATTTTACTTAAGAAGGTATGAACGAGCTTGCGCACTGCGCACATATTTTGCAGCATCTGGGGTTTCATACTCACAGGAATTGCTCGCTGTAACAGTGTCAGCCCTGCTAACACCAGCGCTGTGCGTATACTATTTTCCACAGCAGCACGGTCAACATTGAAAGGCGCAATCGGGCTGGCAAGGAACACGTCTGCTGCCCACGCCACAATGGTAGCTGTAGCATTGCAGCCAAAGTTGTAGCAAGATTGCAGCATGCCAAACATGCCACCATCACGTGCCTGCATGCCATGGAAACACATGTGTCAAGTCTAAGGGTCAAAAGCATCAGAAGGACTTATTTACAATACAAACACAAGCTTCTGAAAGCACCTGGATCTCTCTGGGATGCACTGCCCACACGATACTACATTGCGCACATGTTTGAGACAAAAAATTGTGTTAACAATCTGCGCCTCGGACCTGATATTTTCAACTCAGAGCCAATTCTTTCCAACTTCACCCTGTGTGCACCTGTGAGCTGGTTGATGGCCCTGTATCCATGCCATCATCACTGCTGAATGGAGACTGGTGTGAGTAAAAGCCGCTGCTGCTCACTCTGCTGTGTACACGCCTGGTTCGCCTTCCCATGCTTTCCTTACATCCTGTCATGCACATGAACAACAACAGCGTGAGTATGTGGCACTCTTCATTTGTCCGGCAAGCAAAACTTTTCCATCTGCTTGTTTGAAGCCTTTGCACAAACATGCTATGGGTAGCTCAGCGTAGCATACCTGACTCCAGAGGCCTCACAGGAGAGTGCAGCCACGTCTTCCTGGAAGGCCCTTGAGCAGATTGTATAACATGCTCAAGATGTGGAAGCACAGCATGTCCAGCAGGTGGCCTGCTGCTGCAGGGAGCATTATGCTGGACAGGGGTGGTGCCTGCATTTGAGCACGCTAGACCCAGCATGGACAGGAATATTTTCAAAATACAGATAATTATTTTTCTAATAAACTCACAGACCTTGACCTTGGGGCGAACGCATTGGTTTCACCTGGCGAGGAGAATAAGGAGCAGCATTTTGCTTGGAAAACCCCTTAGTAAATTTTAACTTTGCCTTCTCACCGGGAGCTGCTTAACCATGGGTGCGTGGTGGCTAGATAGGTTATTGTGCAGCCTTGCACCCTGGCCTTTCCAGCTCAATGCCAGCTGTGGGACCTGCATGTGCCCATCCAATGTGCTTCGCTTGGAGTTAACAGCACTGGTGGAGCCAAAGGCTTCCTGTGTGTAGTGACACCTGCACGCACACGCGTGCACACACTCACTTGGGCATTGAACCCCCTGCAAATTGCAGGTCGCGTCAGGACCAAGACCGTGAAGAAGGCCTCCCGGGTAAGGACTGAATAACACACATAATCAGCAAGCTGGCCTCCTGGCATGGCAGCTGAGCCCTCATGAATTCATGCACGCACGGAACGAGTTGGCCATGCATGGACGACGACGGCCCCCCCCTCCGCTTGCCGCGCGCAGGTTATCATTGAGAAGTACTACAACCGCCTCACCCAGGACTTCGACACCAACAAGCGTGTGTGCGAGGAGATCGCCGTCATCCAATCAAAGCGCCTGCGCAACAAGATTGCTGGCTTCTCCACGGTAATGAGGAGAGGGCCTGTTAAAAAGCACCATGCGTGAATGCCGTCAAGGGCCCTGCTGCTCGGGGACCTCACAGCCTGCTGCTTCAAGGTGTTCAAACTGTTGGGTTCTCCTGCAATTGCACCATGCAGCACTTGATGAAGCGCATCCAGCGTGGCCCCGTGCGCGGCATCTCCCTGAAGCTGCAGGTGAGCCTCAGGAGCTCTGGGGGCAGGGACCCCAGGGGGGGTTGTTCAGGACACACAGAGAGCAAGAACCCCTGAGAGTCTGGCAACAGAGCTGTTGTTGCCTCAGCATTTGGAGTCTGCAGCCGCATGTAATGGGGGGCAAGCACATGAAGCTCAGGTTTTTTTGCCTCTGGCTGCGCTGGGGGATGCAGCAAACCAACACCATTTACATGAGTGCAGTACCATCAAAGGTCTGGATAGCTCACTGCCACGCGGGTGCCAGTTTTGTTTCCACCTAATGCCCAGGATCTTTCCTTGCTTGGTGCACAGCTGGGCGAGTGCATGAGCTTGATTTTGGGCTGGCAAGCAGAGCCCCCACTTACCTTACATTTGATCGCGCATTTGGTGCTTCGTTAGGAGTTATGGAGGCTCCTTATTTCATTCAGAGTCAGAGTCATGCTCACTCCTGTTTGCCTGGCTATGACTGAGAAAACAGACAGACCCGCTGCAAAAAAACACACACAGGCATGCACAACACGCACACTTAAATGTCCAAGCTCATGAACTGAGCCGCAATTGTGCACAAGATTCATCTTGCCATCCTGCAGTCATGGTTTAGAGGGCATACCTGCTTTTCTTAGTGTTTCAGCTCTGTTAACGGTGCGAGAACGCAAAAGTTCAGCAGGCATGCCTATCCTGTACCAATGGCGGCAGGGTGGCACACCTTGCTTGTTCAGGAGTAATGCAAGGTTTCCCAATTTTTAGCAAACCATGATGCCATTTGGAATGGCAGGAAGAATCCTAGGTATTAATAAATTTCGAAAAAATGATTCAGATCCATGGCATCTTCAGTCATCTATCCATGTTCCCTTTTTTGCGTGCACATGCTATTGCGCAGGTGCCTAATCAGCATATTCAATGCAACAATAGTAAGCGCACATTCACGCACGACACATTATGCCCACGTTCTGCACAATTTTGCTTTGCGCAGTGACCATAAATTTTGGACACTTTCTGTGATCTGAATACCACAGTGCTGCTCTATTTGCATGCTTCATTATCCCTGCTATAAGAATGTGCATGAGGACTGACTCTGCCCTGATGTATAAATGAGAGCGCCACACACGCTTGCAGCTGTTTCTCCTTTTCACACTGTTGATGGTCCATTGAAAGCGTAGAAAAGAAAAGCATACTCCTGTCACACTGCATGGACATCCTCAGCGCTGACGCATGTGTTGCATATGATACTAAGGCCTCATATTTTGCAGGGTGAGGAGCACTCGAGAGTGGTGCCTAGCCTTCGTGCTTTCTTTTCTGAAGCACGTTTTGAGGGTATTCGTTTCTTGCAGAATGGATGCGTTACATTGGTTTCTCGACTCGAGCACTGGATGTCTTTTATGTTTGGCATCTCCCAACAGGCAGAGCAGCCATGTTTCCAAATTAAAGGTCAAATTTCCATGTACCTTGTAATCTTGTAGGAGGAGGAGCGCGAGAGGCGCCTGGACTTCGTGCCTGAGGAGTCTGCCCTGCAGACCAGCGCCATTGAGGTGGGTGCAGCAGCACGCACGCACCACATCCAATCATAGCTGATACCTTGCATGAGAAAGTCTTTGTTGAAAAAGGCTTTTGTGCTGCTACTGCTACTATCAGGAACGTTGTGTTCCATTTTCAATGTGCACTTTGTCTGCCTTCCATGGTTTGGTTGCTTGCGGGCTCTTGTGAACGTAGCGCGCCCTTTCTCTTGACGCTGTGCGCCATGTTTTGCCTCCATCATTCAACCAAATAAGCCAACCTTTTATAATGTTATTAGCCTTCCCTCCAGCCTGTCCCTCATGATTTGCATGTGGACATCTAATTTACATGCTTGTCGTTGGCGCTCTGCTGGATCCAATCTGTATTCTCTCACTCTTGCTCATGTGTAGGTTGACAACGACACCATGGAGATGCTCCGATCTATGAACATGGGCAACTTGCCTGGCCTGCAGCTCGCAACAGTGAGTACAAAGCTACCAGGTCGACCTCTCAGTAGTTTAAAGAGACGAAGAGAAACTTAGAACGGACAGCGGTGTCATGCTGTTTCTCAAGAGCTGCCAAGAAGCGTACTCCATAGACAGATGCTTATAGCTGTCTTGGCACTGTCATTTTGCTCTTTCTTCCCTTAAAGGCTGGGCTCCTTGGCGCCATGATCCTCCATGCAGCATGACACAGTCTCAGCCCTTTTCAGCATGTTAGCAACTTGAGCGTGTGCCTTCCGTAAAGTTGTGGCTACCTTGTTCTCTCTTCTGTGGGTGTTTCACTGATGTGTTCTGTCAGTTTCTTAAGTTGACACTCGGCACGCGCAAGAATAAAGGATACAATCCTCAAAGACCTGACTCACACGATATAATAGACCTGGTCTCTATCCCTGATGCTTCCTCACAGTGGAATCTCACTGTCCTGGTGATGCCTATATTTACCCTTGCTGCGATGTGTAATCCATTTGTCATCCTTTCACACATGCTGCAAGCTGCAGCTAAGGACTATCGAGCTCTGGTCTCATTTTCACGCCCACTTTGGTTTTTTCTTCGCAGGCTGGCCCCACCACCGGCTTCAAGCCCTTCCAGCAGGGTGGTTTCCGTGGCGGCAGGGCTCAGTAGGATGCTTGCCTCTTAGATCTTTCTGGCTCTTAGAACTCAGCAACACATGTAACCGTTCCCCCAAAGCGCATGATGCAATGCTTGGCTTTGCTCTGAGCCATGCCTCTAGTGAAGCACCTGGTGAGTGTACACTTAAAAGGGCATCATGATTCACACGGTGTTGATGAGGAACGAGCCTGCAGCCAGAAAGTCGAGCCATACATCTGACGGGGAACCTGGTGACTGCACGCTTTTGGTGTAACTGGGATGGGCATCTGAGCTTCTGGAACAAAAACTGTTTGGAGAAGTACAAACCACAGGATGAGCAGTCAGGGGGCTGTGTCTGCCGTTGACAGGCATGGAGATTTATTGTGCTTGCATTCATGAATCAGCCAACAGAGATTACAGATTACAGGAACCAAAAGCCTAATGTCAAAAGGCTCGCCAACGGCGCCTAGGTGGAACGAACAGATCCATGATAAGGCAAGGTTATATCGCTATTTCTGCCTGCAAGGGCAGCTGAGCAGAGACGCTGATGCCCAGAACCAGACCGGGCTAAAAAGTGCTCAAATGCTCAACTCAAAAACATGGACTGGAAAGAAAAGATAACAAGTTATGTTTGTTGCAGTGTGGTGTTTGTAGATTACGCCAAAGGCTTCAGAGTTGTCCATGATAATATCCAGCGTCCGTCTGCCTAGCCTGCTTCACGAAGATAATGGTTACAAGGTTTACAAAGATAAGGCCTTAGTCAAGAAGTGCGACTGCTAGCCTGCTCATAAAAGGCAATTTATTCAGATTTAGATTTACACGGGACCTTCAGCCAGGCTGATCGGCCTGTGACTGGTCCTCGTCAGCCAACAGAATATCCACGTGAAAAAGCTTGGTCCAACTAGAGCACAATAAGAGGACGGAGGTTCATCTACAATTAATTCATGAAGGAAAAAAGGAGGTTTGTTGTTCTGGTTCAAAAAAGCAGACACATCATGAGATTCTGCCTGTGAGAAGAAGGGAGCATATTTCCTGCGGAGATTTAGATTTAGATTTACACAGGGGGACCTTCAGCCAGACTGTTCGGCTGATCGGCCTGTGACTGGTCCTCGCCAGCCAACATAATGTCCTGCGGAGAGAGACCACCTGGGGATGTGTGCAATGAAAGAGGACATATTGTTCATCCTGGACATCATCATCAGCCTCACAAAGGTCACAGTTTGGGGAAGAGCTGTGATTCCAAGTTGCTGTCTCATAGCGAAGGGTGTGAATGCGGAGTCTAAACCGAGCCACGCTGCGAATGACATCGTCACGGTGGGGGAGGTCAAGGAACATGTATTTGGGGAGACTATAAGGAGAATGCATAACCAAGGCTCTTTTAGTAGGAGGAGCGCACCACTGGTGATAGGTCAAGCGTTTACTGTTGCGCTCTCTAGGGTGTGTGTTGGAAAAAGGCTCCCAATATTGTAGATGCCTGGTCCTGAGATCTACAACAAAACGACTAAGATCAATGGGCTCACAATTCAGCAGCTTCTGTTTGAAAATATGGGAGTGTGCCAAACCATCCATGGCTGATAGAATATGGGAAGACCAACAATCATCAGATCTCGAGCTCAGCCGCATGTCAGCCTGCAAAATCTTTTCCATTGTGGAGCTGTTGCATCGGTCAGGGAGTTGTAAAGACGCATTGCTGCTCGGAACCAGTTGAATTTTAAGGGCTCCAGACCACATTCTCGCATGATGCACCAAGAGGGAGTAGTGTCCCTGAACAGGCTAGCAGTCAAACGTCTTGACTGAGGCCTTTTTCCCTTGTAACCCTTGTAACCCTTGTAGTGTCCCTGACCCCCAGAGTTCTTTTAGCACTTTAAGCAGCCACTTCTGTATGGAATTGTCCATCTCTTTGCCTTGTCGAAGGTAAGGGGTAGCCCAGATCTGACTTGCATACATGCCAGCAGGGATTGCATACGTCTTGAGGAGCCAAATCTAGGCGTGTAATCTGTTGGCAAGGTCGTGCTCCTGAACAAACTTTTTTACTCGGAAAGTACCAGCTGTGAATGGTCGCAACGCTGCATCAGCCGCAACATCCAGATTGATTGTTTTGTCACACACCATGCCGAGATATTTGAAAGTATCTGTGTAGGGGAGCTGCGTACCATCAAAGTAAAGTGGGGGCAGATTATCAGACCTGGAATTGAAGCATACCACCTCATATCTCAGTGTGTTGACAGTCAGCAACTTCCTTTCAGCATAAGCTCTCAATTTGTTTAGCATGGTCTGCACGTTGGTATGGTCATTGGACATGAGAGAGAGGTCATCAGCGAACAGTAAGTGAGTCACCACGAAATTGGGAATACCGGTGAGCACACCCTGCACCCCTTCAGCCACTGGCTGGCAGACAGTCAATGTCGTTCAAGTAAATTGAAAAGAGCAAGGGGGAGAGAGGGCACCCTTGTTTGACCCCAAATGATGGCTGCACATTTGCTCTCTTGTCCCCATCCAGCAGCGTGTACTCATCCTCATGGTATAAGTCTTTCATGATAGAGACAATGTGGTTTGGCATCTGACAGTTGTGTAAATGTTCCCACAGCTTGCTCCTTGGGATGGAATCATAAGCTTGCTTGAAGTCGATGAAAGCAGTGTACAATCGTGATGATCCCCCTTGTACTTTCTGAGCTGCATCTCGCAAGTGCCGCAGGATGAACAGGGGTTGCAGTGTACTACGGCCCGGGTAGAAACCAAACTGTGTGTCCGGAATTTTGTTGTGTTGGCTACACCAGTCTTGAATCATGGAGCGCAGCAGGTTGGCATACAGTCTGTACAGCGTGCCACTCACTGCAATCATCCTGTAATTCCCTGGATCTGTCACTGGGCCCTTTTTGTGAATTGGGGTCAGCTTGGCCTCTTTCCAAGACCTGGGGACGTGGGCTTTCGTGATGAACAGCTTGAACATTGCAGCGATGTGAGGGGCCAGTACATTGACATTCTCCCATCCCCTACCACGTTGTTTGGGCACTCGTTTGAAAGCACGTTTGATGAAGGTAGGAGTGATTGTGTCAAACCCAGAAGAAGAATTTTCTTATCTACATGTGGGAACAAACTCTGATAATTTGAGCAGTAGCCTGTTTTGGAGTTGGCATATCCGAGTCTGTGTTTTGTATACATATGAGACTTGAGAGCATTGTGAAGATTGGGGAGGTAGGTGATTCTAGGATTGGGTGCAGGAGCTGTGGATATGCCAGCATTGTGTTCTTTTTTTCCTCCTTGGCTAACCAAAATAAATGAGAAAATGGATTTTCGCCAGGGCCTGCTCTAGGGATCCCAGTATCGGCCTCGTTTTTATTGGCTTGGTTCAACCAAAGTTTGCCTGATAGTTAGCAATAGCATCTGCACATTCGTTACCAGCAATGCCAGCATGAGATTTTACTTTGTAGAAACAAATATTGGTTTGTGAGTTGCTAATGAGGGTAGATATGGTTTTTAAAAAATCCCCTTGAATATGTTGTTTGTGCTTCTCTGGGTAAATAAGTTGTTTACGTATTTGATGAAGAGAGGTGAGACTGTCTGAAGCAATGTGTGAATAAGAGTGCGTGATGGCAGCAGCAATTGCTGCTAATTCAGCTCAACATGTGGTGTTGGTGATTCCAGCACCGTTGGGCTTGACAAAACTTCTGCTGTCAGTGAGAGGGCAGTAGACGCCTGCTCCAATTTCTTGTATGCCATTCTAGATTTGACAACTACCATCAGTGTAAGCCCACGTCCTCCAGTCAGGGACTTTGAGCTTGAGGGTTGGACTAGATTGGTCAGGTACAAAAAGTTTTTCCTGATTGCTTATATGTGGATATGTTGGCTTTCTAGATGTTTGTTGTTTGTCAGAGGGGAGGCGTTGGCATTTATTGAATCCGGGCATATCAGCATGCATTGTATTGACTCAATACAATCTTGGAGAGTAGAATGGTTGCCTATACTGCGCAGCTTCCAGTTAACTTCTGGTACAGCCGAAGCCAGGCCTTGTAGCCAAGCTGGGTTGTGATTGTTAAGATGAACCCTTGCAGCTGTGTTCCAGACTGCAATAATTTGTAGGTCCCAGGTGTGCTGAGAAAGGGGTGTTTCCTGGATGAGGGAGGATTGTGGATCGTTGTAGCAAAGGTTGGTACAAGCGATGGTTCCAAGTTCACAACAGAGATGTGGATAGGCAGTGATGAGTTTGGAATAGGGGTTAGTTATCATGTGTTGTCCCCACACAGGGAGGAGCATGAAGGTAGCAGTGGCTTCTGTGTTGAGAATGGCTGAGTAGATAGCATGGCGTAAGGCCTGAGTCATAGCTTCCTCGGTGTAAATGGGATGGCAGACAGAAAAACCGGAATATCTGGATGAGAGGGAGTTATGATGGGCACCAAAGAGAGTGTCTCGGGGGTCAGTGCTCCAGTAGTGTTGGTATTGTGGGTAGTGGTCCAGGGGGGAGGCCATTTTTTCTTGAGTTACCAGGGCACATTCTTTAAGGGCAGTGTGGATGTGGGTTGGCAGGGCCCGCGAAAAGGAGTCTTTAATCTTTTTGCTAGCGTACTTGTTTTCTAGCATAGTCTTGCGAGCAAGGAGCCCCTGCAGCTCAGATGCAAAGCTAGTAGGAGCAGGTGTTATGGCTCCATGCAAGCCTGCAAGCTTAGCCCTATAGAAAGCCTTGTAAAGGGTTTGAAATCGGCCAGGGGTTATCATCCCAACATATTTGCCTTGTGTGTTGTAAATGCAGGCCATGCATGATTTGTAAATTTCTGAAAGGATAAGGGGAGGTGGGGCACGAGGCTGGGGGCTGTTTGATTCAGTGTCTAGTGATGTTTGAATAGGGTTTTGTTTTACTTTGTATTTGACAAGGTCAATGTCATGCAGCCAAATTTCACTGCAACCAGTGGGTTTAATGTCTACTTGAGGGTTGGTGGGGTGTATGTCAAAGGTAGCTTTATTGCGCAGTTCTGTGCCAAGTTTCTGCCTTCAAGTGTTGATATCATGAGGCTCTTCAAAGCCTTGTCTTTCAAGGTTAGAAAGGGCAGAGTCTGCTGTAGTTCGGGATAAGTCAGGCTCACTCTGCTTGGCTTCAGATTCAAGCAGACACTGTTGGAATTTAGGCCAAATTTCTTTAGTTTCCTCAGGCTCCCAGGAGGGCATCCAAGTGACCTTAATGAGCTCTTCTCTAGACTGACATTCTCTGTCAATTTTCTGTGCAATGTCTAGACCTGCACAGGCGGGACAAGCCCACGTGTCAGCTTCATCTATCTCTTGTCTTTGCCCATCAGTGTAGCAACCTAGTTCTTTCATGCATTTCCAGTGGTACGTTCTTTGGCAGACATCACAAATTTACATATCGAGGTAAGGAGGTTCAGAGTTAATAGGTTCATAACCACCATGGCAATTGCATATTTGGCAGCATGCACATTCAATATCAGTGCGAGAAGCAGTTGAGGTAGTCGCAGGCTGAAGGCCAGCTTTCTTGAAATAAGGCAGGGCCCACTTCTCTATAATCATTGGGGCAAAATGGGTGTGGTATTGCACTTGGTGGTGGATTAGGGTTCTCCTTCCGCCTTTTTTATGAACCGTGCAGTTTCTCCAACCATCTATATGGGTTATGTCAAAATCATGGTTGTATATATATAGTGTTGATGGCATGGTTTGCTGTTTTTGCTTTTGCAAGCTTTTTGACTGAGGTTTCCTTGTACTTCCAGGCCTCAGAGGTTAGGTGTAGTGAGCTGAGGGGGTTGATGGCAGGAGGGATGAGCTCTGCCTCTGTGTGAAGCAATTTTTTCTTCTTGTTTTTGTGGTTATCAATTTGTGTATCTAGGCTGTGTCGAGTGTTTGGGCAGGAAGGAGGGTTGCAGACTTTGCCTGTATGGCCAGTATCTGTTGTGCATGGGGAGTTGGGCTGTGTTGGGATGTAGTTAACAGTGCTTTGACTGGCATTAGCTCCTGGATTTTTCTGGCTGAAAGGTTGAGACATGGGTGTGGAGGTATGTTTTAATGTTGAGCGTGTGCATTTGCTGGGTGGCCCTTCCGTAGGTGAATCTTGTTGAGTGGGCGTCAAAACATTAGAGTTAGCAGTATTTTGTGTTGAGGCATGAATTATTTGTGGAGGAGTGATGCTCAGCTTACAATTGGAGCAAGTTCTTTTATTGGGTGGCTCCTCTATGGGTTCTGTGTCCTTGGCAGTCATTACTTCCTGAGTAATAGGACATATTTCTTGTGTAGGAATGCTAGCTGTAGGGGCGGACAAGGTGGCTTGGATACGTCTGAGGCGGCGTCCAGTATGTTCGTGCCTGTAGTGGGATGTGGAGCGAGATTGTGGTGATGGCACTACTTGTGTGGAAGGGGTGCTGTTTAGTTGGGAGCCTGTAAGAGGGTAGGTATAAATTGTGGTACTTGGTTCCACATTGAGGCCACTCACATGTGTGTTGTTGATAAGGCGGTAATGTGCAAGAATGTTTGCTTCAGTGTTTTTGTAGGCAATGATTTTTTGGATGGAGGATGTATTCAACTCTTCTGTCTGGGGGAGGTTAACCAGTGCTGCCAGTCTGTTGAGTGCTATTTAACATTTAATATTAACCTTGGAGTATTTGGCTTGTAGCTGAGCTACTGCGATGATGTGAGTCTTACACGGGGACGTGAGTTCATGGATTCCATTAATTCCAAGGCCCATTAGGGGTTGCGTTATGCAGGTTATGAGGGAGGAGAGATTGTGGGGAGGTGGTTTATGCAGGGAGAGGGCTTTATAGATGAGGTTCAAGTCCTCATTGAACACAATTTCCTCATGTTTCATGAGGTAGAGCTTACTAGAGTGGATACTGATCAATTGGCGGGCACGCATGCAAAAGTTGAGCTGGCCAGTCTTATGTGCAGATTGGTTCCTTCTCGTTTGGCAAGATAGGATGTAGATAAGAGCTTAAGGTCCGCCATTTGCTTAGTGAGGATATTGAGGCTTATGGCGCGGTGTCTAGTTGAGGGATCCATTAGGCTAGATGTAAGTGCAAAAGCCAGGCGTCTATGGTATTCTACACAAATTGAGGTGCGCCCTAGTCCAAAGTGATCAGAATCTTCGCGAATCATTGCTGCTGCTGTGCTGTTCCAGAATTTGTATTTATGTTTGACAATCTTGTCTATCATGGTGTCTCAAATGATGAGGTCTGCTGGTGTGCAAGGAGTAACTGCAAAAGCATAGGCAAGGCTAGGAATAATGGCTGTACGGACAATGTCAAGCGTTTGACGTGGGGAAGCATACGAGGAGTCAAGGTTATCAAGCTTATTTCTGAGGTTACAGGTCATGCGTTGAATTTGATGCTTCCAATTTAAGTCCATGGTGATTTGAACTCCAAGATAAAGGAAGGGTTCATGTGATGCAAGCAACTGGGCCTTTTGCCTTTGGATTTCTATTCTTCCTTTGAGTTGTTGACAGAGAGCTTGAGATGGTGTCACCCCATTTTGATCTTTTCCAGGATGACTGTGTAAAATGCCCGTTGCTTTAATTTTGCTGCCAGATATAACGAGTGCAGCCCAGTCAGAGTAGAGAGTGAGTTTTTGGGCTTGTACTTTGAGGTCCTGGATTGTGCTAGTGGGGCAGAGAAGGTCGTCAGCAAAGGCAGCGCTGCTTAGTAAGTTAGCAAGGTGAGTATCAGTGGCGTTTTGGCCTGGGATGCAGCCGTGTTTGTAATCGCGTCCTCCTACATGTAGCCATCTTAAGAGGGGATCCATGTAGAGGAGAAATAGGAAGGGCGAAAGTGTATCTCCTTGAATTGTACCTCTTTCAACAGGAATTCTTTCAGTGCTACGTCCTGAGGGCAATCTAACTTGGGTCGTAGCATTTTCATAAAGATTTTTGACAGTGTCAATAGCATCGGTGGGGAAGCCCAAGTCATACATTATCCAGAGCATCCTGTCATGGTCAGTAGTGTTGAATGCGGAGGTGAAATCTACAATGAGGGCGTAAATATCTTTCCCAAAAGTTTTAGCGTCTTCAAGTCCCATTATGACATTCTGGAGCTGGTGGATGGTGTCCTTTTGATAACGGAAACCAGCTTGAGTAGAGCTCAGAAGAGAGTGCGCTTCTGCATATTCATAGAGTGTATTAGTGACCATTCGGGTCCACAGTTTGTAGAGCGTGTTTGCAAGCCCAATGGGCCTGTAGGAGGATATCTCTGTCTCTTCTCCCTTGTTTTTGTCAATGAGGATAGTCTCACTAGTCTTCCAGGATACCAGGGTGAGGCGGGTGGCCCACATAATAATGAAGAGTTTGTGGATGCTCTCTTGGATTTCCGGGGAGAGCATCTTGAGAATCTTATTTAATACACCATCTGGACCTGGTGATTTGTTATTACTAAGAATGATGCATTCATTGAAGGAGCTTTTATCCATGATTTTGGAGTGGAGTCATTCCCTTTTATTGTTACCTTCAAGCTCTCCTTTAGTAATTTGTGATTGTAGAATAAAAGGATCAGGCACTTGTCCAAATCTACCAGCCTGTTCCCAGGGATAATTACGTGGTGCTTCTTCTGGGAGATATTTGCCATGCTTGATGTCAACTGCCTTCATAGCTTCAGTGTAGTAATTTTCTACGATTTGGGCCTGCTTGGTAGGCTCAGTTTCAATGTTGCCGGTCTCTGGATCTTGCAGCGCTTGGAGGCCTGCTCTTGGTTGTGCATTCTTATCTTTAAAAATCTCCTTGTGTGCTCGTTTGGAATTTGTGTTGGTTGTTTTTTGCAGTATTTTACGAGCCATGTTACTATTTTCTCTGTTGCGAGTTTCATCAATATTGGTAATAGCTTGTTTGGCGCTGTCAGACAGCTCCTCCAGCTGTTGGAGGGGAGGGAGGTCAAGCTCAAGGCTGTTGAGTTTAGAAATGGCTGTATGGAGAGTTAGGTTTTCCTTATTTTGTTGCAAGATGGTTGAGGTGCTGTCTGTTTGGTTGATGGCAAGGGATGTGAGCAAGGACTGAATAAATCTGATAAGGCTAAGCTTTTTTTTAAGTGACACCGCTTGTTGCTGACAGTCCTTGGATTGTAGTGGTTGTTGTTAGAAGATATGATTTTTGTGCTGCAGACTTTGAGTGCTACTTGGTAGGAGGAGTGAATGAGGTCAGAAATGCCTTTTGCCAGGGCTTCAACTGCCTCTGTGGCAGGTTTGTTACATAATGTCTCAAGTTTTTTGGTGTGCTTTGCAGATGTGCTATTCAGATTGTTGAGAAAGGTAGTGCAGGGTCAAGGGTTTGGATGACTCCTTCAAGTTTTTGGAGGATCCCATGTGCAGGGTCTTGTAGGGATTGTGCAAAAGCTGTACGGTCAGATTCACTGAGTGGGCGAATCAAGACTTTCTGAGGGCTTTGGATAGGGGGGACTGTGTTTGCAAGAACAGGGATATGAATGTTTAGAGCGCTAAGAGGTATGTTGGCTACAAGTGGGACATGGTCACTGAGAGAGCCTAGTTCATGGGTGGTGCAGGGAGGGCATTGATACGCACTTTCAGAAGGAAGTATGATATCATCAATACGGCTAAAGGTGTAAATGTTATTATTATTTCTGTCTTTGCCAGTAGCTTGGTGGTGGGTCCAGGGTCTATTAGTTTCCTCCTTACAGGGAGAGAAGTTGTTAGAGAGGAGGAATTCACGGTACATTCTATCAGCCTGGTAGGTCGTGTTGCTAGTGCGGTCGCTAGCATGAAATGTAGCATTCATGTCCCCAAAAATGATGGGAGAGGCACAGCGGCTCTGAATCAGCTTAACTAAATAGGCTCTATCCCACACTCACGTAGCACACACCATGGAGAGGTTGATGATCTGACTTCCAAAATAGAACGGCTACTGAATATTTAAAAATACCATTTCTGAATGCGGCTGTCCATCTCATGGCCTTGTTGGAGATAGGGAGTTGCCCAAATCTTACTAGCCTCTTCTTTTTGTAGCTCCGTGGTGGAGGGGACTCAAGGCTCTTTTGAGCCAATGTGTCCCCTTTTCCTCAATTGATGTAGGGAGAGTTTCCTCTGCCTACGTAGTTTTTCTTTTCTTTTCTTAGCCTTTTATGAGCAGGCTAGCAGTCGCACTTCTTGACTGAAGGCCCTGTTGGTGTAACATCCGAGTTCTTTCGAGCAACTCCTTTTCCTCTGTCGTGTTCCTTATACTATAGGCTAGTAGTCTATAGCCCGAGGTTAACTGTTGGCTGGCGAGTCACAGCCCTGATCCACTAGATGGCACTTCCTTTGAGACCCTTGTCTGTTCATGGTGCGCCCTTTTCTGTCCCCAGGTATTTGCATCTTGACTTGGGCAAGCGCGCGCTAAGAAACATAGCACGTTTTCGCTTACATGCTCATACTTTAAGAGTTGAGACATCACTTTGGCAGGAGCACACATCAACTTGTGATAGATGTGAACAAGGACTCCAAGATGAAAAGCATGCGGTGTTCCTTTGCTCTTGCGCTTCGGTGTGTTCTCTTCGAAGGGCTTATGCACAGTTATTTTCTGACTTCCCCTCGTCTTATAGAAATTTTCTGGACGATTCAGGCACTTTCTACTATTCTCAAGCTAGCTCTGAGGATGCTATTCATTTCTTGCAGAAGCAAAATAATGAGACTTATCGTTTTATTTCCAATCTCATGGATATTTTTGTGCAGTTGGAACAGTCGAGCAGACCGAGCAGCCAAACTACCTGGCTGAAGGCCTTCAGGTCAAACCCCATTGTAACTCATTGTAACTCACAGCCCTGATCACTGATCACCCAAACAGTCCAGCTAAGGATTCCCCTTTAACTGATCCAAAAACTGTGAAGCCTTTCAGCACAATTTACCTCATGCAATTCCTTCAAACACTAGGCCGCAACAGACATGATTTGTTATCGAAAATTTCTTTTGTGTCCAAGTTTTGTGCATTTTTTGGCAGGTCTGTAGGCGGAAATAGCGATGTAACCTTACCCTACCTTTGAGGTGCCCTTAATTTAAGGGTTCCCCTGTGTAATTCAATTTTATCCAGCACACAATTTGGCGATATGTGTGCACCGGTGGTGCAGTAGCAGCCCTGACGGTTTGCACAAGCTTGAATTGCCTCAAAAGCTTTTAGGAGGTGGTATTTGATTAACGAGATCGTTAGAAACAGAAGAGACCATGCAGTCCAAATAACTAGCCGCATGATTAAGAAAGCTTGCACCAGTTACCTGCATGGCGCATGGATAGATAAAATCCTCAAGCATCCCTGCATGCCTGGATTTCAATGTTACAATGGGATCTAAGCCTTCAGCCATAAGGTTGGCTGCTCGGCATGAAGTCCTTAGTTGAGCACAAACACGGGCAACTCAAGCACTGAAAAACTGAAAGTCACAAGAAGACAAGATGAAGTCTAGAAGGACAGCGTATGAGTTCACAGAGGGAGCATGGATAGATAGAATCCTCAAGCATCCCTGCATGCCTGGATTTCAGGCTCTAACTACATCAGTCAAACAACACAGGAGCTGCAGCATGAAAGCATGAGAGACCACAAGAGGAGGAAACCATCAAGCATGCAGTTGGGAAATCCTGTGTCCCTGGACCCATGGCCATCAAGCTTCAAATTTGAGCCCCCCACTATCTGGGCCACGCATCACTAGTGTTGACCAAGCAGCCTCGACACTAAGAAAGCGCCCAGCTGTCCATTGCGCAGAACTGAAATACCCCTTCTGCGTCAATAAGGAAGGAGGACACTGTGGTCCAACGATTTTTAAAAGGCAGCATTCACTGTGTGGAGGCATGCTGCCTGCGAACGTGACTTGCATCTCGTTTGCATCAATTCCTCACTGTACAACTCAGCATTTGATCTGTCATTCTTCTAGGGGGCATTTTGTCTTCAGTCCCCTCTTTGTACAGGGGCCACAATTGGGTTTTGAGCCGATAAAGGAAAGGAAGACAATGTGGGCAGTGCAACAACCCATCACCTTTTGACGGAAGGGGGCCACAGCAGGCCCAAGGAGCCTCATACCTCGCTCAGCTGGCTCGTCCATCACAGCACAGAGCAGGCACAGCACACAGCACAGTCCATCACAGCACACAGCAGGCACAAGGGCCTCGTTCCTCACTCAGCTGGCTCATCCATACATGGACGCTTCCATGACCAGCATCTGAATGCCAATGCATCTCCACTCCTTCAGACATGCAACCATAGCAAATGAACACTCAATGCCACAGTGGGTTCCACCACCTAGGGGGGCACACTTTTTGGTACCCTGTACGCACCACTGTCATTGCTGCCCACGCGCAAAAGCATGCTTCCCGCATTGTTGCAGAAGCAATGGACAAGCATGCTGGATTGCCAGCTTAATCACGGACCAAAAACCTCTAAATGTAATCCTTCCATCGATATCGGCAGGCCACACAGTTGAAGTACAGTGTCATGCCCTTTTCAGTGGATTCAGAGATGAACACAGCCTCATTGTGATGGCAGCTGCGCGCAAAAATAGAACACATACAAAGCAGGGATTAGTAAGGACACAGAAGTTTCACCATAGAATGAGCACCTTTTTGCAGGCAATTGTGCTTGAAAAAAAGCTATGCAGGCAGACAATTTGTTCTTTTTTTGTTAAACATACGAAGAAGGCATGAAGGGTTAACAGCAGCAACAATGATTAGGCTACAGGAGGAACCAAAGGTGCAATCCTTGGAATGCAGTGGGGACATCCTTTTACATCCAGCAAGACTGCATCCATCATGTAAGCAAGTCGCTTGGTCCAGCTTGCCAATTAGGCAAACCTGCTGATTAATGTGCTAAAAATGATTCTAGTTGTGCTGGGAGCGGCACCCCTCAGAAAATGGACTCCAGTGTATATACATGCTTGAGAGAGTTATTAGCTAAGACCTTTATCGCATGTAGCCTTATCGACCCACTTGCCAGCTGGCCCCATTTGTGCCTGACGTGTGTGTGTGTGTGTGTGTGTGTGTGTGTGTGTCTGTGTGTGTGTCTGTGTGCGCGTGCGTGCGTGCCTGTGTGTATGTGTATGTGTGTAAGAACACAACTTACTTTGGGCAATTGACATCCTTGGTGCGCGGCAATGTGGGGTCTGCAATCACATCCTGCAAAGCACATGGGCATTAAGAATTCTGGGGTTTCAACTAAGGCTCTTTCCATCAGAGCACACACAAGAGGGCAGGCATATGGAGCAGATGAGCAAGACAAGCCTTGTTGCTTGCTGGATTGGTTGGTGCACTTGGTTGTGTCGGTCTCGCCAGGCAGCAAGCCAAGGCCTTGGGCGGTGCTCTTACTCTGTATTTGCTGTAATGCAACAGCTGCTACACCTGGAGGCTTGGCAAAACGCTTAATGCCCCTTCCTTGTAAACACGCCCTTCCCTTGCCATGTGTTTGAACATTCTGCCAAAGCCAGAGCAAACGTTCCAAGGCACCCATGTGCACAACGATGGTCTTTTCTTTGCGTGCCATCCAGAAAAAATAAATGAGCCTCGCTGCATATCAAACATCTGGCCCTGCCTGAGCAACCACTCCAAGGCACCTACGTGCACGATGATGGTCTTGTCCTTGCTGCTGAAGGTGGTCTCTGAGATGTACACACACCACTCGCGGCGGTCAGAATCTTCCACGTAGTCACAGTTCTTGCAATAGTACTCTAGCTTGCGGAGCTCCTGCAGGGCGTGTGCACAGAGAACAGCACACACAGGGTTGTGAATCCAGGAACTGACATGTGCGCAAGGCATAAGCACCCTGGTTCACTTCTGTCATCTTCATGATTTTCATGACTCTGTGCTCAAGCACGTCTGGCATCCGAAATTTTGCACCCTGCATCTGACATCTTGCATCACCTGGCACTTTTTGCATCTTAATGCTTCTTTGCTTAAGCACATGCACCTGGTCCAGGCAATTAGAGGCAGGCTGTGAGTGCAAGCTGTGATGAAAAACCAGCAAGCAAGGACAAATTGCAGAAGGAAGAGGGCAGCTGGAATTGCTGCCCTGCAAGCAGGCCTTTTAAGTGTGTCACAGGAAGACACAAGGAAAAGAGGCCACCGCCCCTTAGTGCTACTTAAAAAAATATCCTGACAGAAAGTAGAAGTATTTAGCGCTGGAGAGTTTTACTGCAGATGAATTTGGTTTCCAGACATGAAATTGGGATTGTCCTTGCCCTTGAGAAGAGAGGTTCAGTGCATGCATGCACACATGCATGTGTGCATGTGTTGTGTGTGCACGCGCGCATGTGTGTGTGTGTGTGTGTGTGTGTGTGTGTGTGTGTGTGTGTGTGTGTGTGTGTGTGTGTGTGTGTGTGCCCACCCCCATTCCTTGCGCCCGCAAAATGATCATGCATGCATGTGTGAGCTTGAAGGTTTGGTACTGAATCCTTGCGCACACAAACGCATGCACACAGATGCATGGGGAAACACATGCGCAATCATGTATGAAGCAACACGCATGATTCAATGACCCCCGTTGCACCTGCACAGCGTTCAATCGAACACTCCTGACACATATTGCACTGTCCAGAGGAGCATACCTTGTTCTCCCTAGGATACAGCAGGTCATTGGTCTCTGGGCAGAACTTCAGGCCACGTCCCGGCCTGTTGTTGGCCATTTCAACCGATCCACACTACAGAAGCAACACTGCTCTACGTGTGCAAAAACAGCTTCAGCATCGCGTCTGTCCTAAACAAAAAAATGCATCTCTCAATTAACAATGAGCCAAATTTGTCAGATTGCCGAGCTGGACTTGGTTTAACAACCCTTCGCACACTCCACATTAATTCCTCTCTACTGTCTACACAACTTCTTTCGATCCTGAGAACGTACCGAACGAGTAGCTACAAAGGGGTGGTGACCTGGTGTGAGCGTTCTGTTCGGTCAGCTAGGCACCCGCCCCCCACCCCCCAAACCCCTTTTCACGCATCCAGCTCATCATGAGTTCATCAGGCGCTGGGCCAAGCACGGCTGCACCAGCTGCTGGTGCGTGGGGCTCTCTCCAGGAGTTTCCCTGTTCTGTTGTGGGGGGGGGCATGACAGCTCCCTTCTGGACTTGTGGGGGGCACAGGCCCCTCAGCGTTCCTACACAAAGGCCTTGTGTCTCACAACTGAGGCATGCCAGGGAATCTCAGTCTGTTTGAGCGGACAAAAACCCTCAATTCACCACGGAAGCTCTGGCCTCGCGTATTGTCTGTGTGCACAGTTAACAGAGAAAAGCACCCCTCAGGCATCGTGCCTGTGCTTCAGAACGTGGTGTCCACTGTCAACTTGGGCTGCAAGTTGGACCTGAAGGAGATTGCCTTGCATGCACGTAATGCCGAGTACAACCCAAAGGTGAGGGACGGGTAGCAGGGCGGGTGGGGCGCTTTGTGTTCCCCTGTTCCTTTTGTGCTAAGAACGCTAGAAATCAGCATGATAATCTGTCATCTGAGCCAGCCTTCCAATGCCCTCCCTCTCCTCCCCTCCTCGCAGCGCTTTGCAGCAGTCATCATGCGCATTAGGGAGCCCAAGACCACAGCGCTCATCTTTGCCTCTGGGAAAATGGTATGTCCTTGGTTTAGCGTCATCCTTTGGTGCCTCAGATGCTCTGAGAGCCCTGGCTTTGCATGCCTGTGCCTGCATGTGTGCATGCATTTGTGTGTCCTGTGCATGCATCAATTCAATTGTGCTGAATTGCTGAAGGGTCAGGGTTCCTTGTGGCACTTGCGGATTGTGCACCCTGGCTTTTCACATGCTGACAGCGCTGGACCAGTCCCCCCCCCTCTCGCCAACATGTCCCTCCTTCTGGTCGTTTTGTAATCTCAGGTTTGCACAGGAGCCAAGTCTGAGGAGGACGCGCGGACGGCTGCACGCAAGGTTTGTCTAACGGGGTGACAGCAATTGAGGTTGAGGAGTTTGATTGTGCCCTGAGCACATATGCATTTTGGGAATGCACCTGTGTATCAAGTGATTGTTGCAGCGTGCAGGCGCGTAGATGCAGACGCGCGTGTGTGTGTGTGTGTGCATGTGTGTGCAGGCGCGTAGATGCACATGTGTTGTGTGATTGATTGATGAGCCTGAACCCAGGTTGAAGATGTTGGTGCTTTGCTGGAAACACATGATTGAGTGTGATAAACTTCCCTATTCTTCCTTCTGGGACTAGGTGCTTGCTCAGGCAATGGCTGTCATTTGGCCATATCATCCCAGAAGTAGCCCTTCTGTGCAGCCCACCCCGCCATGCTGGCCAATGCAACCATCTCCATATGTCTCTCCTCCCCCATCATGCCGGATGGGATTGCACATGTTCTTCCCAGACTGTTGAGCAAAAAAATAGAGTCAGCAAGTACAAGGTTGAGAACTCCGTCAATCTAGCATCAAGAGCTTTTCCTGAGAGAGGAAGACCTATGCATGGATACATGGGTGCATGAGCTACCTGCTGTTCGCCAGGGTTCCAATGGGCTGCCCAGGCGCGCGCGCGCACACACACACACAAACACATACACACACCCTTTGCCCGCAGTACGCCAAGATCGTGCAGAAGCTGGGCTTCCCTGCCACGTTCAAGGAGTTCAAGGTGCAGAACATCGTGGGCTCCTGTGACGTGAAGTTCCCCATCCGACTGGAGGGGCTCGCCTTCGGCCACCAGCTGTTCTCCAATGTGGGTCCATCTGCAAAAGGGGGTGGGGGAGGGGGGGAGGGCTGGGAGCGTGCGTTACAGGCCCTGGGCTTGCAGCTGTACACCCGTCTGTGTTTGTGTGATGCATCTTTAGTTGCAGCGCTGTGTTGCTTTGCCAAGTTAGCAGCAAGGAGGCCTGTTACTCTGTAGCCAGATCAGCAGCAAGGAGACCTGGTCATCTTTAGCCAGATCACTGGATTCCTCAGGCACAGATGCATGAGCATTGGAACATTTTTTTAGCCAGATGCATGGCATGGGCAATGGACCGCTTACTCAACCAGATGCATGAGCAATGGACCGTTTACTTAGCCAGATGCGTGAGCAATGGACCGCTTACTCAACCAGATGCATGAGCAATGGACCGTTTACTTAGCCAGATGCGTGAGCAATGGATTCCATAGCCAGATGCATGAGCAATGGCACATGTCCTTGGACAGATGCATGAGCAATGGATTGTTCATGAGGGTAAAGAAGGTGACAGAAACAGAAGGTCTCCAGTGAAAACGAATGCTAGCCTAAGCCTGGATTGTTCAT
The DNA here is from genome assembly GCA_914767535.2 of Dunaliella primolecta. Classification (NCBI taxonomy): domain Eukaryota; kingdom Viridiplantae; phylum Chlorophyta; class Chlorophyceae; order Chlamydomonadales; family Dunaliellaceae; genus Dunaliella; species Dunaliella primolecta. The sequence goes on from OU611752.1 coordinate 14,366,014, forward strand.
GGGGGTACAGAATGCCGTCTTTACCTTCTACGTACCATCAAGGCAGATCTGAATGCATCTGTAGTGGTTTTCATGCCGCTACCCCTGGCTTTCCCCCTCACTTTCTGTCCTATACTTTGCTGTACGAGCCTAAGCTTTGAACCCTGGCCTCATCGATGTATGGCTGTTTGTGCATCCCTTTTCGACTTTCCCCACTGCTTGCGGTGCATACCGCAGCTGCTCCTTCTGGCTTCACCAACATTTGGCCTCACGCATCCCTTCTCAACTTTTCCCTACTGCCTGCAGTACGAGCCGGAGCTGTTCCCCGGCCTCATCTATCGCATGCAGCTGCCAAAGGTGGTGCTATTGATCTTCGTGTCTGGCAAGGTCGTACTGACTGGTGAGTGCGCGCTGTGCTGGCGACGTCTGTGTTCATGCTGTGCTGCTGGTCTCCGCGCCTGGTGGCGGATGGTTGTGCTTTGTGGTGGCGGATGATTGTGCGTTGTGCTGACACATTTGTGTGCATACTGTGCTGGTCTCTCTGTCCAACAAGGTAGAGTTTGCTAGCTGGCGAGTGTGCTCGCTGCTGCACAAACATGAGACGAGCTTGCTGGTCTTTGTGCGTGGCAACTGCCACACTTTGCCTACTTGCCACGCCCCTTGCCACACCTTGCCTACTTGCCACACCCCTTGCCACACCTGCCTTACTTGCCACACCCCTTGCCACACCTGCCCTACTTGCCAAACCCCTTGCCACACCTGCCCTACTTGCCAAACCCCTTGCCACACCTGCCCAACTTGCCACACCTTGCCACACGCAAAGGTAGTGATATCAGGCGAGTTTGCACCTGACGGATTGCAGCCGACAGTTTGTTGCCCTTTAGGGATTGGCATGCTAGTGATGTCATCAGTGATATCAGGCAGCTGAGAGAAATCGGTATGAGAGCCACAGGCATGCATGTGCTTGCTGTGCTGGCAAAAGTGCACTAAAAAAGGTCCTCAGCCAGCTGAAGCTGTGCTTTGGGGGCTTGGAGTCAGATGAGACGGCAGTGCCAAAGGCATGGACCCTGAACAACGCGGAAATGTGTGGTGGTGCTCAAAGGCATGGGTCCTGTGCAATATAGAAATGAGGCGGCGCTGCTTCAAGACACAAACCCTGATCAGTATGGAAACGTGTGGCAGTGCTTTTGAAGGCGCAGACCCTGAGCAATAAGGACTCGTGCGCCCATCCCCAGTGGGAGCTGCTGCTACCACAACGAGGGCTTGAGCTGTTGCTTCACTTTGCTTTACCATGCACTCCACTTGCTGAGCTACCAGGCCAACACCATGGCGCTCCCACATCCTCCCACACACGCATGTGATGCACGCATGCGTGGGCCTCTGTAGCTCATCACACGTATGATGCACAGATGCGTGAACTTGTGGCTCGGTGTACGCAGGTGCCAAATTCCGCGATGACATTTACACCGCCTTTGAGAACATCTACCCCATCCTCCAGAGCTTCCGCAAGGGCGATGCAGCAAACCCGGCCCCGACCCCCCTCATGCCCCCCCCTCCAGCGCCTGCCATGCTGGAAGGCGCACCCTCCGTCCCCCAAGCATCGGCCGGGCCCTCTCGCCAGGCATCCCTCCAGGCCAAGATCTCCCAACCTCTGAGCCTCCCACCTCCCACCCCGGCTCATTCTGGGCTGCCTCCCCCCACGCCCATGCACCAACCCAACCTCCCTCCCCCCACACCCCTGCACCACACGCAACTGCCACCCCCCACCCCCATGCACCACCCCAACCTTCCTCCCCCCACCCCCATGCACCATCCCAACCTACCCCCACCCACGCCCATGCACCACCCCAACCTCCCTCCCCCCACACCCTTGCACCACTCTCAGCTACCACCACCTACCCCACATCACCCGGACATCCCACCCCCCACGCCCTCCCATTTCTAGTCTTGGCAGGTGTGGTGCTAGTGTGGTCATGCTGGTTTTCATTGAGGTGTGGTGCAATGTGGTGCAGTACAGTGCCACACATCGTCTGCGAGGCACCTGGAAAACAGGTGCGCTGTGCAGCATTGCGCATGAGACGCTGCACTGCAGCAGCTGGAGGACTGTCATCATCACCAGTAGCAGCAGCAGCAGCAGCAGCAGTGCTGGAGGCCCCATCACAAGAGAACGTGCTCATGCTGTGCAATGAGTGTGGGTTAAGAGCAGATAAGAGCCGTGGTTTTCTGTACCTTATGCTGTGTGTTTGGACCATGGTCTGTGGCAGCGGCCACACCATATGTTTGCAGCTTGTTTTTTGCATGTTGAGGGATAAGTGCTGTCACGTTAGGCTCTGCTGGCCTGACTCTGCTTGTCTCGAGGTGGATTTTCAGGGCTGTTTGCCTAGCAGTTAAGGTATATGCAAACATTCATTCAAAAATCCAACCAGGGAAATATAGTCTTGGTATCGTGTGTGTGTGTGTATGTGTGTGTGTGTGTGTCCTTGGCTGTGCGTGTGCAGTGCATGGCAGAGGTACGGCCGCAACAATGTCCATAGCTGCCTTTAAATTTGATCTTGGGTTATGATTCTTAAAACACTCTGCTGTTTAGTTTGTTTTGGGGTTAACAAATTGTAGGACTTTTCTTTCCCTTCAATACTGTCACAGTACTTGTTTTTCTCATGTAGGATTTGAGCTGCTTGCGTTCAGAGCTGGTACCTTATAAAATGTGCATTTTAGCTAGATTATTGTCACTGTGAAAACAAACATTACGGGGATTGCTATAAAAGGAGGGCTTCAGTCAAGACGCCAGGCTGTCAGCCTACTAAAGACATATAAATTCATCGATTTGAGCAAAGGAGTCTCTGCTGGTCTGGTGCATGAGTGCCACTTAGTGGTGTGTACTACCCTGAGGCATCTAAATCGAGGCAGCGAACCTCTTTTCAGGTCACAGGTTGCAAAAACAAGAGGCCTCTAGTCAGAATGATTGACTGCCAGACTGTACAGACAAAAGAGGAAGTTCGTGTAACAAAGAAAGCGCTGTTCGTGTAACAAAGAGTACAGCTGTTTGTTTCGGCTCATTATTGCAAATATATCATAAAAAGGTACATGGTAAGGAAGACAAGTAAGGAGCTGTCTGGGTAGAGGGGTTGAAGAGTGGAGAAAGGTAAGGTGAAGTTACGTCGCTATACAGAGTGGGGAAAGAGGGCCGAAGAACTAGAAAGCATGTTTTTGTCTGAGGCGGTAACGGGCCACACTCTTCACAGCATTTAAGGTTACAATGGGATTTGACCTTCAGCCAGGTAGCTCAGCGGCTCTGCCTGCTTAACTGTTTTAGCCACACAAAAAATATCCATGAGGTCGGAGATAAACTGACAAGTCTCATTTGTTTGCTTCCGTAAGAAATGATAAACATTCTCAGGACTAGCTTGAGTATAATTAAAAGGGTTACAAGGGAAAAAGGCCTCAGTCAAGACGTTTGACTGCTAGCCTGTTCATAAATACACATGAGGTCATGAAGAAAAAAAGGAAGTTTGTTGTTATCCTGGTTTAGAAGAATATTGATGTCCTGGAAATTCACATGGTAAATGGTGCCTAGACAGGGCATCCTGTGGGAGACGTGGAGGTGTAGGAAAGAGAAGTTGTGCTCAAAAAGTGAGGCATACTTTTGACGGAGAGAGCAGTCCTGGGGATTGGAGCATCTGAACAACACGTGTTTTTCATCTTGTATGTCATCAGAATCACAGATATCACAGATCGGAGAAGTGCTATTGGACCAAGTAGCCCGTTCGACTCGGAGAGCATGTACCCGCAGCCTGAATCTGGCAGTGTTGCGAATGACATGATGGGGAAGATCCAAGTACATGTATTTAGGCATTGTATAAGGTGGGTGAATGGCATGCGCATTTCTGACATATAACTAAAAGCGCCTGATTCATCCAGAAATAGTTTGTGTGTAGAGGAGAAGTCAAAGAATGAATGTCCAAAAGTCCTTCAAAGAGAACACATAGGCTCACAGAACAAAGGAACACAGCATGATTTTCATCTTAGAGTCCTCCTTGGTCACATTCAGATCATCACATTATATGTCACTTTCAGATGTGTGCTCCTGCCAGTGATGTCTCAATTTTCAGGGTGCATGTAAACGAAAGCACGCGCTATGTTTCTCAGCTTGTGCTTGCCTAAATCAGGATGCAAATACCTAGGGACAGAAGAGGGTGCGCCATGAGCAGATAAAAATTTCAATGGAAGTGCCATCCAATGATGATATTCAACCAAATTTGTCCGTGTTCTCACCGAGTTATACACAGTGTGTAGACTCTGCAAGGGTTAGAAGGGAAATAGGCCTCAGTCAAGACGTTTGACTGCTAGCCTGTTCATAAATGCACATGAGGTCGTGAAGGAAAAAAGGAAGTTTGTTGTTATCCTGGTTAAAAACATATCAATATCCTGGGAATTTACATGGTGAATGTAAACTCTACACTGGACACAAGGGAACTCGCTCTGGGAGAACAAGGTGTGCAATGGTAACAATGGGAATAAGGTGCACAAAAAAGGTAAGCCAAAAGCGAGTTGAGAACATCATTAACTCAGGGAAAGAGCCATTCAGAACACAGGAAATGACAAGCAGGCAGGACTTCAAGCTGCCTGCCTACAGAATCAAAGGTTATAGAACAGGCTTTCCTTAGTTGCCAGGCAGACTGTGCTTGCCTCTTGCTGCTGAAGGTCTGGAGGTCCCCGGTCTTTCAGCTATCATCTTGCCCTCTTTCTCCTTGCTGGACCCTGGAAGATTCTTCATTCTCTGCCTGCTGTGCTTCACTCAGTCTGAACTTGTGGTGGGGTGGTCATACAGTCTTCAACCAATGTGGCCCCTTCAAAGAAACTTCCTAGTTGATGTAGGGATGTAGGGAGTGTTTTTACTGCCTACGTTTTTCTTTTCTGATGCGGGGAGTTTTTACTGCTGTAGGTTTTCTTTCATTGCTTCTCTCAGTCTGAACTTCGTGGTGGGGTGGTCATACGGTCTGTGCACCAATGTGGCAACCTTTCCTGAACTGATGTGGGGAGTGTTTCACTGCCTATGTAGTTTTTTCTTTTTCTTTTCTTTTCATTTCACAGCGGAAACACTGAGGCCTGTGTGCAAAGCTTTGTGACCCTTCCCTTGCTAGCAGTACCCATATCGAGGATGACAACAAACTTCCCTTTTACCTTCATGATCTCATGTGCATTTATGAACAGGGTAACAGTCAAACGTCTTAGCTGAGGCCTTTTCCCTTGTAACCCCTTGTAACCCCCTTGTACCCATATTGAGCTATTAAGCCAGGAACCTTTTTTCACTGCACGCAGCCGTATTTTGTCCATTTGATCTTTCCATTCCTTGAACTTTTCCTTCCTCTCCTTTTTCTTTGCTTTTCTTAAACAGAAAACAGAAGCACTACGTAGGCAGAGCAAACTCTCCCTACAACAATTAAGGAAGAGGAGGCACATTGGCTTTTCTTTCCTTACTATTGCACATGCATTAAATATAACTTTACCCCCCATCTCTTTCCACACAATTTCTCTAAGATATCTAGACTCGCATCAAGCCGTTCTGATGCTATACCCCCCCCCCTGCCAAACTTTGAGTTGAACTCATTCTTCCTCTCCTTCTTCCTCCTGCTTACACCATGTGGTACGCAGTAGGCACGGCACCTCACAGAGGACCAGCGCAGCTAACTGGGATTGACAGCCCCATCATGATCAACTGAATGATGATCAACTGAATGATGATCAACTGAATGCAAACCAGCGGCATGTACACTTGATTGAAATTAGATTCTGTGTAGACACAAGGCCTGGGCAACATTCGGAGGCGGCACAGCGGCAGCATGCAGACCTGCAAGAATATCAGTGGAAAAGCTGTGACCTTACATACAATCCTTCTGGGTGTTGGTGGGACTTGTTATAATGAACACAACGGTCAACTCAAAATGTCAGGACTCGACCACCAAAAAGCTAGTAAGCTTGCATGTGAACTCCATGCACATTCTGTAAAGTACGCCCACAATTTTGTAACCACTGGGTGAGCTTGAAAACAAGATTACTCCTCACAGCCAAATTCTGGAGTCGGGTGCCTCTAGCAACCCTTCAGATCCCCTCTAACCCTTTTTTTTTGCTGTGTGGTGGAGGGGATTTACGGCTCTTTTTTGCCAATTTGTCTTTTTGATTGGTGTAGGGAGAGTTTCAGAAGGGGCTAACTGAGCATGTGCCCAAATATGCTCTTTTTTTGCATTTTTAAGTGCGCCCACTCACAGACACTTCATCTTATTACCACAATTTAAGCTCCAAAGTGTAGCTGGCGTTACAGGCTACCAGAGCATATGCACATATTTGTGTAAGTCGCCCTGAGTGCTTAGATAAATTGGGCTAAAGGTCACATGGGGCACGTAAACCCTAATTCGGTGCTTTTTATAGGGGATTGGCTGAAATCGCCACATAACAACAACCACTGGGTCTTTTCACTTCATTTCTTTTGCAATGTTATTGTTTTATTACAAGGACTTTATATCACTGAAAAGCACCCAACTTGGAGCAGCAGGCGGTCCGGAATGGGGATTTGGTGGTGAAAACTAGGGTTCACGCCACGGCTAAATAGGCATGTGTGCCCTAATTGGTCATAAATAAACTTCAGTGCTAAAGAAGGCCGGTTTTGCAGAATTCTAGAGGAAGGCAAGTATCAAAATAACCAGTTGGACCACATCTATGCTGAGAGCATGCAAAAAAGAGACAACTTTAGGCCTGAGATAGCCCCCTCTGGGAGAGTTCCCTCTGCTTATGTAGTTTTGCATGCCTGAAATGCTATGACTGAGCTTCTAGGTTTGCTTAGGTTGGACTGGTTTGGTTACAGGCACTCTTCAAGGGTTACAAGGGAAAAATACCTCAGGCAAGACGTTTGACTGCTTGCCTATTCAGACCTTAGGTACGTGCTGGAGGGGAGCGCAGACCAGCAGAGGCAGAGGGAGGAGCTGGGCAAGATTGCCCTCTCTCCTCCTCCTGGGCGGGGTATGGCTGGGGTGGCTGCAGACCTTGGAGTGGACCTTGGCCACCTCAGTCAGCAGGGTGGTGGCAAGGTGGTGATCCTGAACCTGGGCTCAGCAAAGGTTGCCCAGTCCTGGCTCAACCGCTTCCGGGCTGTGGGAGGGAATGGGTACGCTGCATGGCGGTCATGCACGCTCCTGCAGCAGATGCGGGGAAAGGGGGTGCTGCGCAGGCTGTGCCAGGAGGTGCAGAAGCTGGGGATGCGGGGGCTGAATGCCTTTGTGTCCAAGAATAGGTGCGACCTGCTCCTGTCTTGGGCACCTGTGGAGGAAGTCCTGTATCATGGGGCCCCTCACACAGTGTACCCTGCGTGGAAGCACCTCCAACCAGATGCGCGGGGGGGTTTCCAGTACATGCGGGACATGCACTGCCTGGAGCATGTTGGCTTGTATGTCCAGCAGGCTCTGGCAGCTGCGGGGCTGCCCTCCACCCCCCCCTCGCACTCCGCTGCTGCTGCTGCTGCTGCTGCTGCTGCTGCTGCTGCTGCCCGCTCTCCCCCTCCTCCTTCCCCCTCTCGCCAGTCTGCTGCTGCCGCTGCTGCTGCTGCTGCTGCTGCTGCCCAGCCCTCCCCTCACCCACCGCCCCAACCTGCTGCTGCTGCTCAGCCGCCCCTTCCCCCACCACCCCAACCTGCTGCTGCTGCTGCAGCTGCTGCTCAGCCGCCCCCTCCCCCACCACCCCAATCAGCGGTGGCTCAGCCCCCCCCCTCCCCCACCGCCCCAGCCTGCTGCTGCTGCTGCTGCTGCTCAGCCGCCTCCCGCTGCTGCTGCCCCCTCCACCACCACACAATCAGCTGCCCCTGGTGTGGGAATCCTGCACCCCCCCCCCCACCACCACACTGAGCAGCCGGCTAACTCCTACGCTGCTGCTGCTGCTGCTGCTGCTGCTGCTGCTGCTGCCCCCTCCTCCACCTCCACACAACGCAGCCCTCTACCGGCTGCTGCTGCGGCCAATGCTGCTGCCGCAAGCACTGGCAAGAAGCACGCCAGGAGCAAGGATCCCTCTGGGGACACTCCAACCCCCAAGGCCCCCATGACTCGGATGAGGGCCCGGCTGGACCAAGGTCAGGGTGCCACAGCCGAGGAGGAGATCCAGCCCAACTACGCGCCCTACGCTCAGGACGACGGAGAGTACGGCGGTGATGTAGAGGGAGGGGATGATGAGGGGAGTGATGATGAGGGCCCGGAGTTCTTGGATCCAGAGGAAGCTGAAGTGGACCTTGACCAAACATATAATGAATGGAAGAGTAGGAAGGGAAAGAAGGGAAAAAAGTACAAGGGCTAGGAAGGTGGCCGGCCTGAGCCTGGGCGTAAGCTCAAGCTCTTAGTATGGAATGTGCATGGGATTGGGGGGCGATCTGCTGATGCTAATGCAGAGCTCAAGGTTTTAGATGTATGCCACATGGTCAGTGACCATGACATTGCAGTGCTTACAGAAACAAGAACTGGTGATGCATCTAGGTTGCTGCAGCACTTGCCTGGCTTTACTTTGCACAACTTGGGAATGGCTAGAGAGAACGAAGGCAAAAATGGGTTTGGGATTGCTGTGTTTGTTGCGCCAGGCAGCTCAGATTATGTGCGCTTCCATAAAGTCAGTGAGCACACACAGTGTATTTGGCTTCAATGTGACAAAAATATGTTTGGGCTGGGGGAACATGTGATGATAGGTGCTACTTACATAAATCCTCTGAGTGGTTCGTTTACTTCTCGTGCTGTTCACTCTCACTATACTAACCTTTTTGAGGACGTGCTTGATGCTTTTCAGGTATCTTCGCAAGTCATTTTGTGTGGCGACTTTAATGCGCATGTTGGAGAGCTGAGTGAAGTGAGTGACGCGCATTCTCGGTTTGTGTTGGACTGCCCTGAGCTCCTTGAGACTAGGAGATGTGCGTGCAAGAGTGTGAACAAGGCAGGCCAGCTGTTGGTTGATCTAGCAGCTGCAACGAGTATGGCCATTTCTACTGGGCTTGTTGTTGGAGATGATGGGCAGCCCTCTTTCACTGGGCATTTTGGTGATAAGAGAAGTAGGCCAGACCATGTGTTGTTGTCTCCGGATCTGCTCAAAATTGTACAATGTTTTGAGATGAAAGACACGCGTGTCTCAGATCACGCAGGCTTGAGCACTGTGTTTAGAGTGACTGATGAGGGTGGAGAAGGTGTGAATGCTCCACACCATGTGTGCAAAGCTGGAGAGTGTATCAACAAGTTAGTGTTGCGTTGGCAGCAGGATAAGGCCCAAGTTTACGCTGAGCACATTCGGGACAATGCTGAACTGCTGGCTCAGTTTGATGAGGCAGAGAGGTCTGGGGATGTAGATAAATTGGCGTTTTGTGTGCGTTCTTTGATCATCCAGGCAGCGAGCAGTAGAGCTGTGGGCATGTCAGCCCGAGCAAAGTGTGTTTTTAAACGTGAGCGTAATAGGAAGGGTCCTCTAAACCCTGTGTGGTTCAATGAAGAATGTTGGGAAAAGCGTAGGGCTTTCATTGAGGCAGTGAAGCGTGGTGAAGCCAGGCATGCTTGCAGATTTCTCAAGAGGGAGAGTATGAGGTGCAATTGTAGGATGAAGCGAAGGCACGCGAGACAGTTGCAGAATTTGTTTTTGGACAGGCTATTTCGGAAGGATCCGGCAGTGCACGCTTTACTAAAAAAGCACACCAAGCCTCACACAACCCCTGTGCCTGCTCCAGCTTGGCATGATCACTTACACAAACACTTCAGAGCAAAGAAGACATTTGAAGAGTCTCGCCCATCTGCGAGGGATATAGCTGTGCCACTGGGCCGGCGCAACCTTCCACCTGAGGTCCTTCTCAGGTGGGGCGCGCAGTCTGGGTGGGCTCCTGAGCCAGATGAGTTTGAGATCCCTGATGTATCTGTGTTAGAAGGTATGTTGGGTAGTGAATTTCAGAAGTTGAATGTTGGTGCCTCTTCAGGCTTTGATGCAATCCCGATTCCTTTTCTTAAGCATGCGTGCTTGCCAGTGCAGTGTGGGAATAAAACCAAACGAGTAAATGTGCTGGTGCCTCTGTTGGCTCGTCTTTTTAAAGTGTTGCTGACTGAAAGTAAAGTGCCTGCGTGCTGGAAGGTTGCCAAGTTGAGCCCCATTCACAAAAAAGGGGAAGTGCTGAAACCTGGGAATTATAGGATGATTGCGGTTAGCGGTGCAATGTATAGGATTTATGCTAATGTGCTGAAAAATCTGGTGACAGATTGGTGTATGAAAAAGAGAAAGGTTCCGGACACGCAGTTTGGCTTCTTTCCAGGAAGGAGCACTCTGCATCCTCTGTTCATTCTGAGGCACCTCAAGCATGCTGCGAAAAAATTGAAGCCATGGAATTCTTCCAGATTGCACGTTGCTTTCATTGACTTTTCTCAAACTTATGACACCGTGCCCAGACAGCAGCTTTGGTCTCACTTGCAGCGCAATGCAATGCCGACTCCTCTGCTCAGTGTGATCAGAGACATGTATGATAATGATGAGTACATTCTAATGGATGGTGAGAAAAGGGCGCGCGTGCAGCCATCGAACGGTGTTAAGCAAGGTTGTCCTTTGTCCCCCCTTCTTTTCTCTCTGTACATCAATGATATGGGCAGAGAGATAAGTGAGGGCATTGAGGGTGCTGTGACTGGTGATAGAGTGAATGGTGTGTCCCACATGATGTACGCTGATGACCTTGGATTAACTACGAATGACCCTGGTGAAATGCAGAAGATGCTGGACAGACTCCGTGTGTATGCCCAGAGAAAAGGGTTGACTGTAAACACAGCTAAGTCTGAGGTGGTGCACTTCAACAGTACGTCTGTCTCTCCTCTGCAGAATCCTTTTACGTATGATGGAGTGGTCCTTCCAGAGAAGGACAGGTTCGAATATTTGGGAGTGCTGTTGGATGAAAAGATGGATTTAAAGGTAGCTGAGGAGCATGCGGTGCGGCCTTATATGGCTGCACAGAGAAGGATTTCGGAGTTTGCCTAGGGTCATGACCTGAAAAACAGGCCTCATGCTATGCTCTGGTTGTCTAAGGTGTATGGCATTCCTGCTGGGATGTATGCGTGCCAGGTGTGGGGAACTCATTACTTGAGAGAAGGCAGTGAGTTTGATAGTCAATTGCAGAAAAGACATCTGTGTTCCTTGAGGCGCATTCTTGGAGTAAAGAACAGTACTACAAATTGGCCGGTGTTGAGAGAGTGTGGCCAGGAGCCTCTGCAGTTCTTCTGGTTCCGTGCCTCCATCAAGTTTTTTAATAGCATGCTTGACTCCAATAGTGAAGTATTGCGTCGTGTGCTGAGGGCTGATTTAAGTCTGGCTTCTTTTGATTCCTCTTGCTGGGCTGCTGAAGTCTCTAATGCTTTTGGTGGGATGCGGAATGATTCGTTCAAACAGAACATACTGAGAGCTGAGAAAATCCCCATGCAAGAGTTCATTGGTGATTTGCGATACAGACAGCAGAAAGTGTGGAGAGGGGCCGATGTTTTTGTCCTCGTGCAGTTAACAAGAAGGCAGTGACGTATCATAAGTGGTGTGGGGATTCTGAGAGTGGTCCCAGAGGTGCTCCTTTTTGTATCCCCTCGTATCTGTTCAAGGATTTGGACAAGCATGTTTTGAGAAACATTAGCAGATTTAGATTGCGTGCTCATCACTTGAGAGTGGAGTCTGGTAAATGGCTTGGGGGTTCAAGTATCTGTGATAAGTGTGAGTGTGGGGAAGTCCAGGATGAAAAACATGTGCTTTTCTTTTGCAAATGTACTGAGGTGCGTGAGCTACGCACGAGATACAAGGACCTTTTTGAGGAGATGTTTAAGACTTTGCGTGTGTTTGCTCCGCCTTCAAACGCTGACTTTATTCCATTCTTGGCTTGCCATCATACTATCACTGATTCTGAGATCAATGCTTTCCTAAATCAAGACTCATACAGACTTCTTAGATTTGTGTCAGACTTAGTCTCAATTTTTGATACTGGTTGAGCTTGTTTCACCAGCTGCCATCAGCCAGAGTCTCGGACTGTAGGCCACCATTGTAAACCCCTTGCCTATTCAGAAATGCACATGAGATCATACAGGAAAAAAAAAACACTCTTCTGCTTCAGCCAAGCAGGCAGGTACAGCTATGTAACCCTTTCCTATCCTTTCCTTCCTTTCAGCTAAGCTGCCCCCTGCAGGCAGGTACAGCTTTTAAACCCTTGCGTAAAGAAAAGAAAAGACTACGCAAGCCATGTCCAGCTGCGTGCATTAAGGAAAGGTCCCTAACTAGCAAGCTAGCTAGTGCCTCACCGAGCACCCTTACGTAATTTTTCATTCTTTCTTCTTCTTTCCTTGTTCACACCCCTATAAGAGGCTTTTCTATTTCATGTCCGAGAATTTGGATTTGCTTTTGGCTGGCATGGACCAGCCACAGGCTGATCAGCCAAACAGTCTGGCTGAAGGTCTCCCTTTGTAATCTCATCTCATCTAATCTTATTCACACCCCTATCTATTCAGTAAGCTAGGGCATGCTCCACAAAAGCCTGCCAAACTTGGCCAGGTCTGGAAACAGGCCCCAGTGTTTCCGTTCAGTTGCCCTCGTAGGCGGAGATAGCGATTAACCTTACCTGCCCAACTTGTGCAAGCTCCACACCCATCCCAGATGGCACAACTAGGCGTGCCAATGAAAGCATGATCAATCCTCATGAGGATCGATAAACACAGGTCGATAACCAGGTGCTGCCAGAAACCCTCCAGATCCATATTTCCTTCCCTCCTAACTTCCCGTGAAGGGGATTTACGACTCTTTGAGCAAATGTAATCAATACAAGAAAGTTTTCTACTTTTTATATGCAGATGGCGTTCTCATTGCCTCTGTACTTTTACTTTTCTTTCTTGCTGCTGAGGAGCTGCCCTCGAAGACGAGCTCGGCACTACCACACATGTAAGAGCGGATTGCTAGCATTTTTGAATGATACATGCCTGATCCATTTCACCGGCAAGTCAAAATTCCATTGTCCGACAAGGCAAAGCAGGGCATGACAAAATATCAAGACAACCCCAGAGGAAGTGAAAAGCAAAACAAGATAGTATACCATGCCTTCCTATGTCAAAACCAAAATCTGTAAATGTCGCTCTAAAGCAGATACGACTACATGACAGGGATACTCTTCCAGACACCCAAAACCTGGACATTTTGGTGTGTGCCGGACTGGACTCTTTCATCCAACACCGAGCATCCATCAAGTGAAGAATGTGGGATTGCATATAAAGGTGACCTTTTTTCTAACCGTGCCTACAACAAAATAGCTACACTGCTAAGTTGCCAAAACCATAGGGGTAAAGAGCCAATCAGGCAAGCACTCCTCCGGTACTCACGCAATGAAAATACAAGGTTGTGTTCTCAGAAACCCGGTCAGCAATCCTGTGATAAGCCTGCTCAGAAACAGCATCATACTGTGCATCCATGTCCCTGACTGTCAATGCCTTGGTCCATGAGCAAGCATGAGTACCCATGTTTGGGCACACATACACACACACACGCACATACACACATATTCATATACACACACACTTCAGCTCTGTCCTGCGCCTCTATTGCAGTGAATAACCTTGCTGGTGCCATCCCCATGCCACTGCTGCTCCTGCTTGCGACCCCACACATGCATCTCCCCATCTTTACTGACCCCGCCTAACCCTACGTGTTCGTGTAGAGGGCGTGAAGTCCATAGGCTCAGGTGCTGTCACATGGGGCTCCTCACTGCTGCTCACAGCGACCTTGCCCCTGTTGCGGCTGCTACTGCCACTAGGAGGGTTGCGAGCTGGCCGGCTGCTCGAGATGAAAGGGAGCGATCCCTCCTGGCTGGGCAGCTGTTGCTGCTGCGGCGGCCAAGTCCGCTCCCCATCACCCTGTAACACGCCCTCAATCCCAAGCTGCCAGCCCTCCCCAGTCATACCTCCTCCTTCACTGCTGCTGCCACTCCCATTCAACTCCGCCCGGCTCACCAGGTCCCCCTCATCCCCCACCACGCCACCGCCGTTACTACCCTCTTCGCCAGCCCTGCTGCTGCTGCTGTTGCTGCTGTTGCTCCCTGTCAGGTAGCCCTGCAGCAAAGCGCGCCTTGCAGGCGACGCTGCAGCTGCCCTAGCTGCGAGCTCCGCCGTGACAGCTGGGTGGCCTGGAGGCAGGTCCTTGGGGTTTGCCCCCATCGCCTCCAGGCCATTCACCCAAACATGGTGGCCTGTTGCACCATGTGTGCCCCTGGAGGGTGAAATTGGGGAGGGGGACGAGGACCCGGGGCTGCTGCCATCACCATTTTCACCATCACTACCACTGATGCTGCTGTTTCCATTGGCGCCGCTCGTGGTGCTGGCGTGGTGTGCAGGGGGGCTATGCGCGGGCCATGGGCTGTGCCCTGGGAGCCCATTGGCGCTGAAAGAGGGTGGTGGAGGGGAGTTTGGAGTTGTAGGCCTTGAGGGGGAGGAGGCACCTGGATATACACATGCCACAACAGCAGCAGAAAATTAAGTTTTGAGCAGGCAGCGAGAACAGGCTTCTAGGGGAAGAGGCGTCTGGAAATAACCGCTTGTGGGCAGTAGTTATACAGAAGTAAGCTGTGCAGGCGGGCAGAACAGGCCTTGAAGGGGAGGAGGTGCCTGGAGATACCACGCAGCACCAGCAGCACTTGAGCTGTGCAGGCAGTAAGAACAGGCCATGAAGGGAATGAGGCAGTTAAAGACGCGTGCGTTAGGCAGCAGCAGCAGCAGCAGCAGCAGCAGCAGAAGCCTAAAGTGGTGCAGGCAGCGAGAACGGGCTTTCAGGGAGAGGATGCGCCTGAGAAATACACACACAACGGCAGCAGCCTGATGTGGTGATGGCAGCAAGAACAGGCCTTGAAGGGTAGGAGGCACCAGAAAATGCACATGCCTAGGCATCATCATCATCATCAGCAGCAGCAGCCTACAGTGGTGCAGGCAGTGAGAACAGGAAGAGCAGCTAGGGGGACCATGAAAGGGGCAACACTGTGTAGCATGCCAATATTGCAGCAGGATGTGTATGAGAGGGCAGGCACTGGGTTAGGCAGGCAGGGTGCTCTCAGGTCAGCTTCTACTGAGCAAGATCAGTTCCAGTGAGTTAACCGCTGCCTAGATAGCCGGTGCCGCACTGGCTACACCATTCACCCGACCCCTCCTCCCCACACCTACCTGCAAACATGCCCTGCCCAGCAGCAGCGGTAGCCCCCACAGAGGCACGGCCATTGGAGAAGGTCGTAGGGCTGGGGGACCCAGGCCCAAAAGCCGCCCTTGCACCACTGTTGCTGTTGCTACTACCGTTGCTGCTGCCAGGAGGGCCACCATCCCGGCTGGGTATGGACCACTGCAGGAGGGCGGCTGCTGCATCAGGGCTAGAGAAGCCGACGTTGCCCTGCCGGTCGAAACGTGTGCCGGGGGGTAGCTGCAAGGAGGGAGGGCAGCAAGGGGGTGAGGGCCAATGGGTCAAGGGGTGCACAGGTTGGAGCTCGTCAGCATGTGTATTGAGGGTGGTTGGGGATGCAAGCACAAAATGCATGTGCACAAATGAGAGCACAAAAATATAAGTACACACTCGAGCGCACAAATGGGCACGCACTTGAGTGCATGTGTGACTGCACTTTCACTATGCAGCAGAGGGGACCACAGCAGTTAGAAGTAACTTGAAAGTGCCCACCCAACACACACACACACATACACACACACCTGTGATGTGAGGTCTTCCAGCTTGGCTCGCATGGACGTCAGCATGGTCTCTACATTGGCCACAACACCTTGGGCCTTGGCAGCCATGTGGGGGTCATTCTCAAAAGCTTGTACCTGCATGTAGCGTTGGACAATCCCATACATGTATACCGTAGCAGCATTAATGTATTGGGATACTGATATATTGTGAGGTACTAAAATGATTTGATTTTCCTGCAAAATACGAGTTTGTGATTTCCGCCAAAAAACTCAAAATTTGTGAACCTATGTGTTTTTGCGTCTGGTGCATTGGCTTTTGGTCTCTGCTCATCCCATTCCTCACCTCTAAATCTGAGGAGTCCCAAGAGCTCTCTGCCCTCCCCCTGTTCCTGTCCCTGTCCCTGCCCCTCGCCTTGAGCTACAACTGCTGCTTCCTGACAGGTGTGTAATGTAAGCGCATGCTGACGCCATCCTCCCTGCCAGGAAGCTTGATGGGGAGCAGCAGAACTCACACTACCTTGATTGATTACTAAAAATAAACCGACACCCTTGCGAGGCCTTGAAAAAAGTTATTAGTTATCATTATTAAGTTTCAAGTTATTATTACTCAATTTCTAACACGCTTCATATCTCGAGAACTCCAATAATTATTTATCAATCGCAACACCCCTAGTATTGCTATATACACATATATGTACGTATACACATATACAGAAGATACTCCATACATTCCCCATCCCCATGGGTGTGGAGTTTCTACGGAATTTGAATGACATGTGTCGATTTATTTAGAATTATTATCCATAATCCTGAGCTCAGAGCTATCGAGGGTCGGGGGGTCTAGATTTTTTGGGATTCCCTTCTGGGATCACCCCTCCAAATGTTTTTGGAGGCAGTCTTACAGAATCCCAATCATCGGGACTTCTGGGCTCAAGCCCCGTTGATTGCAACCCTTTTGGTGCCAATAGAAAAGGGGTTCTGTGTGCTTGACTGGAGTCAATTCAGCAAGTGTGCGGGTGTGAGTTGCGGTGTGTGTGGAGGCACGCGTGCAACAAACCAAGCTTCCTGGAAGTGACAATACAGCATGCATAATTGCATGCTGAAGTTCGGATGGTAATCAGTGGACTTGCAAGGCAGTTGTGGGTGCCTGGCAGGACAGGTATATGTGAGCGTCCTCAACTCACCATTTGGCCCACTATTCTGCTGAAATTCAATCTTTTGGCGCACAAAGCATGCAGATTACGCAGAACTTAAAGAGGAGCAGATTGGTACCCTTATCATTTGGGCAGGAGCACTGGACGAGAGAATTTGGGGGTGGGAGGTGGGTCAGGGGAGCCCTGCGCAAAGTTCACACATGCCTTACAGGATTTTTCATCCTCCTGCATTCCCCGCAAAAAAAGTGGAATCATACAATATCCACACCCATAAATTTAAATTTATGATGACATCCTCCTATATGCCGAGTAAACTTTATATCACCGCGCACAAGTGACGTTTTTTGCCCTCCGCAGTGATTGCACGCAGGTAATAAATACATATTTATATATATAGGTTTCCCTATATATATTTTTCTTTAAGGGTGCGTGGTGTGCGCGGTAGTGAAGTTAAATCATTTCTGGGATAGCAAAAGGGGCATGAGGTCAGGGGCACCCCTGCCCCTCCCCCTCTAGCAGCAGCGCCCCCCGCAGCAACCCCCCGCGCAGCAGCCCCCTCCACAGCTGCTCCTTCTTTGCCAGCTGGTCTCCAGGTCTTGCAGCAATGCAGCCCACACCAATGCACAGCATCAGCAGAGGGCAAGCTTGCGCAAGCAAGGGCTTGCAGCCACGGAGGCCGCAGCAGCAGCAGCAGCAGTGAGGAAGACGGCACTAGCAGCAGCGGGAAGGGGAGCAATGGGGAGGGCAGCAGTGATGACTAGTGAAGAATGGAAGGGGGCTGGTTGGAAGGCAGGGGGTGTGGCGGTCATGGTGGGAGCATGTGTACATACGACGGGAGCATGTGTACATGCGACGCGAGCATGTGTACACACGATGGGAGCATGTGTACATATGACGGGAGCATGTGTAAATACAATGGGAGCATGTGTACATGCGACGGGAGCATGTGTACATACGACGGGAGCATGTGTAAATACGACGGGAGCATGTGTAAATACGACGGGAGCATGTGTACATGCCACGGGAGCATGTGTACATACGACGGGAGCATGTATAAATACGACGGGAGCATGTGTACATACGACGGGAGCATGTGTAAATACGACGGGAGCATGTGTACATGCGACGGGAGCATGTGTACACACGATGGGAGCATGTGTACATATGACGGGAGCATGTGTACATACGACTAATCTGAGTGGATCGCACTTTATCCATGGTCCAAACATGTTTACTTTTCATTGACTTATGAAGAAGAACCTTTGACTTGATGCCCCTAACACTCCCTTGAGGCAAAGTGGGGCAACAGCCCCTGCGTGGTTGATGCGCAAATGAGAAAAAAAGTGTTTTTGAAGTGTGTGGTCAATGCGTGGTTGCAAGAGTAACTTATCGTTTTAGGGTGCGGGATGAGTCCAAGTTTGCACGGTACATTTATATACATATAAATGTATAAATATACACATATCAGGGTTGATCAAATCGCCTGTTTGGCAAAATAAATTTGCCAACAGTTCAAAAAAGTTTGGGATTCGACAAACAATTGGAATGCACATTTGCCTGCAGGTGGGGGGCAGGGAAGGAAGTGTCACCAGGCCCCCAACCTCCCCTTCCGCCTCTCCCCCTTGGCCCCTCTTGATGGGAGAGAAAGGACAAGGGTCCGTCCTGGTAGGGGGGTTCCAGGGGGGCTGTAATGGACTGCCAGGGAATGTCCAGGGTATTTTTTCAGAGCTCAAAATTTGACGAACTAGCAAGTTCGTTGACAATTTGAAAAAGTTCGAATTCTAGATTAGTTCTAAAATTTTAGAATAAATCAACCCTGACACATACATTAACATTAAATACATACACATATATATACATACGTACATTTATATACACATACACATATAATACACACATACACATACATGAATATACCGTGTGTCCATCACCAATTTGAATGGTCTCCACATGAAAATAAAAAAAATCAATTTCATTTCCATGGATGTCCCAAAACTAATTTTTGATTTCAATTCAAATGGGTTCGATAGGCTTCTTGCTGGCATTAATTTCTCAAATCGGATACCCAATTTGAATCCTTGCTGCTGCTGCTGCTGCTGCTGCTGTGCCGCTGATTGTGCTGATGCTGATGCTGCTGCTGGTTTGAGACCAAGTCGGCTTTGCAGCTGTTGTTGCAACTGCTGGACTGGAGGGGACTGGAGGAGCTTTGTTCAGGAGTGGCTGTTACATAGGTGATGCTGCTGCTGTTGCTGCTGATTGTGCTGATGCTGATGGTTGTCCAGCTGATGAGTTGACCAGGCTTTGCAGCAGCAGCAGCAGCTGCTGCTTTCGCTAAGGGCACACCTCACCCTCAGCAAGCAATCCCGAGCAATCCCAAGCAATCCACTGGATTCTTTTGCTTTGCTGGCTGCCCCTTCCTGGATGCCTTGGCCTTTGCAAGCCTGGATTGGTCTGCCAAGAGCTGCTGGGTGGGGGTTACTGGCTCCAGTCACCTAGCTAAGGGGTTGGAGCTTGAGCTGGGGGCCTGGGTGGCCATCTTTGGCGCAAGCCTATTTCAGCCCCAGAATCCATTTCCAATTCAAATGGGGTTTGAACGCCTGGCAACAACTAATGAAAATCTTTGAATTTCAGCTTTAAAATAAATTATGATCAATATATGAGTTGGTCGTGGACACACGGAACATATACACAAGTATATATACATTCATAATCATCATCTACCCACAAACACACATTGTGCATGCTGTATATTCAAACACACCTTGAGTTTGGTTGCTTCCAGCTGCATGTCTGTCCGGGCTACCAGGTCCTGGCTTTGGATGATGTGCTTCACTAATATCTGAAGCTGGTTTAGCTTCTCCTGTGCACAAGGACAACAAGGATCTGCTCTCAGCGAGTAGCTGCAAATACGTGGTGTGCTTCACTTGCACCTGCAGCTGTGGCCAAGCTTTCCATGTGCACAGGAATGACTTACATACCTGCACTCAGCAAGTTGATACATAAGTGAGATGCAGTTGATGGTCCGATTTGCTTGCATCTGCAGCTGGCCAAGCTTCTTTTGCGAACAGGAGCCACTTTGCGCACAGCAACTTGCTGCATGGCAGCATGCAGTTGATGGCCCTATGTTATCTGCTGGAGATGGCCAAGCTTCTTCGCACAGGTGCACAGTGACAAGACACAAGTTGCATGCAATAAGCGGTTGCACGTGTAGATGCAGTGGGCACCTCACCAGCTACTGCAGCTGGCCCTGCCTCTTTAGCACAAAGCGCACGCGCGTGCACACACATACACACCGGAGAGCCAGTTTTGACGAGGCAGGGTAACATGCTCCAGAAACAGATGCAAGCAGATAATAGTGGGCACTCTGCGGAGCTGTGCGCTCTTTGGCGATGGTGGTGATACTGATGGTAATGATGATGACGACAGCCAAACAGGGCCTCCTCTGCACCTCTCTCTCCTCTGCACCTCTCTTTCCTCTGCACCTCTCTTTTCAGAAAAGGAAAGTGGTCATGCCAAGCAACGTGCCCTACGTCCCCACATATCTGGTCAGGGCGCCTCCAGGCTGCCAAAATGCGCACAGGAGAGCGATGAGTGTGCTTGATAACAGCCAAGGACTTTGCTCCCTTATGTGCATCACATTGCTTCCCCTGTTTTTTTGGTCCAAGATTTCAGATCCATGGACCAGGGAACCAGGGGGAACAAGGCACACATAGGAATGCAAAGCCATCAGCTTTACCATACACGCATTGATTGCTCTATTCCAAAGCGACGTACGAGTAGAACTTGCAGGCAAGCATAGGCAAAGCACTCCTGTTACAAACCTTGAAGATCTGCTCCCGGGTTGGCTGCTTGGATTTGGCACCAGCTGGTGCCCTTTTACGCGCAGCCCCAGAGCCGCCACTACTGCTGCTGCTGCTGCTTCGAGTGCGCGGCGTCCGCGTTACCAGGGATGGGTCGCGATTCTGCCGCTCCTGTGTGTGTGTGTGTGTGTGTGTGTGTGTGTGTGTGTGTGTGTGTGTGTGTGTGTGTGTGTGCATGTGTGTGTGTGTGCATGAGTGTGTGCATGTGTGTGTATGTGTGTGCATGTGTGTGTATATGTGCGTTGTGTGCGTGCATGTGTGTGTGTGTGTGTGCATGTGTGTGTGTGCACGTATGAAACAGCAACACTTGAGAAACTCTGAACAGAAGAGTCCTAAGCTTCCTCTTGTGCCCTCTACAGTCAGGCGCCTGATGTGCAAAGAGCGTGTGCAGCGCACATTGCAACTGGAACCCACATTTGTGCCACAGGTCAAGACTGTAAACGCTGTGTGAGCACAAAGTCTTTGATGCAGGCATGCGACTGTTGTGTGAGCACAAAGTCTTTGATGCAGGCATGCGTGCAGCTTCCTGCACAGCTCCAGCCATCGTTGTGCTTATTGAGCAACTCCTGCATCTTCAGCTCACCCAGGCGCATCTATGGCTCATCCAGGCGCACTCAACATCCAGGCCCTCACCCAGGCGTATCCACCTGACGATACCTTTTAGCCAGGCACTTACCCATGGCTCACCTTACTCTACACTCAGGCGCACTGAACATCCAGGCGCTCACCCAGGTGCAACCACCTGACAATATCTCTGAGCCAGGCACTTACCTGTGGCTCACCATACTCAACACTCAGGCGCACTCAACATCCAGGCGCTTACCCATGTGCACCCACCTGACAATGCCACCTAACCAGGCACTCACCTACAACTCTCACCCATAGCGCTCACCCATAAGTCTCACACCCATGTGAACCCATTGCATGCTTGCTTTTGCTCAATGCGCACAGTCGCTTTTTTGCTCTTCACTTCTCTACTATTTGCTCAATGTGCAAGTTGCTTCTCTGCTGGGAGCACTCCTTATAATTGGCTGTCAGGTTGAACTCCTGAACTGTAGGGAACGTGTCACTGAAAGGAAAAGAATAAGAAAATGCTACACGAGCCAGGTCCAGCTGCGTGCATTAATGAAAGGCTCCCTGACTAGCAAGCTAGCTGCCACTGCACTCCTTTTAAGCCTCCAATCCTGAACTGCACCTGCTGGATGGCTGCCACCGCTCGTGCCCGGTACTCTTGGTCTTGCCATTTTGCACGGATGGCCTCGGATATTTTTCGCCGGTGCTCCTCTGCAGAGGGTTCAAAAGCGTGGGCTCAAACGCATGCATAAATATTGGTAAAGCCACATTGCTGTTTTGCACGGATGGTCTAAGGAAATCATGCCTTTGCTTTCCTGCAGGTGATACACGAGCACAGGCGCGCGCACGCACGCACGCACGCGCGCGCGCGCACACACACACACACACACACACACACAGTGAGCACGTTCGCAAAGCCACACAGCCCAAGAGCTACAGACACCCACAAAAAACATGTGTGCTATTGCAAGTATACTCAAGATCCTCCTGCACAAAATATCTGCCTGCAACCGCTTGCACAATGTCATAGGGCACAGGCACTATGTATCGGTATTCATAACCCCTCGCTCACACCTCATGCGTGGCCACAATACAATTCACTCATTTAAATTGAGGATTATGCACACACTTTTGGGCTCACGTGCGTACACATGCAAAAGCGCATGCTCATGCCTGCACCTGAGTATCGGGCACGCTGCTTGGGGGCGCTGGTGCTAGCCTCCCCATTGCTGGTCTCCCCCTCCCGAAGCTCAGTGGGAGGCTTTGGCTTTGGCTTGGCTCTGCAACAAAAACGTGCAAAATGTGCAAAATGTGCGATTCAATGTCTGGACATTGCGAGCAGCGCCTTGCGGTGCAATGGTAAATGCAAGAAGCAGCGAGCAAATGCATGAGTGTAACGGGTGGGAGACAGGGCAAACTTGAGATGTTTCGGAGAGGCTTCCCAGGCCTCTTGAATTGATTAAAAAGAAGCAGCAAACAAATGCAAGGAGAAGCTTGGAACACATTGTGCTCAGAGGGGGGCCCTGGTCCTGCAGCCAAAGCGAGAAGGCAGTAGTGCCGTGGATCCAGAAGATTAGACGATTTGCCAAAAACAAGAATTTGTGCTCATGCGCATGTTGGCCAAGGTAAGAGGAGTCCGCTGAGGACAAAAGAAATTGCGCTCATGCGCATGTTGGTCAGGGAGCAAGCCAGGTGGCCAGGGAGCAAGCCAGGTGGCGAGCCAGGGACCTCTCCTCCACCAAAACCTAGGTACATCCGGGCGTGGTAGGTGTGGTAACAACGCTTGAATTGTCTCAGCCTTGGTCTCATGCTAGCACCCATCAATAGTCGATGAAGATGGACCATCATGCAGCGGTGATAATGCCGTAAACGATTGCCAAGAGTCACCCATCTGCGGAGAGACTGCTTCCACCACAGTCCTGCATAACCTCCTCTCCCTGATATTATGAAGCTCCAGCTACAAGTTTAGTCTACATGTTGCGCCATGCAAGAAACGTGAGTCTCGTGCTTGCCATCTCTTCAGAACAGCCCTCTCCATGCAGTCTCACCTGGGCTTAGGGGGGTTCTTGGCTCGCTCAGCAGCAGCAGCTTCTTTGGCTGCAGCCTTGGCTGCCTCCCTCGCGGCCTTTGCAGCTGCTGCCGCCTGTGCGTGCGCGCGTGCGTGTGCGAAAGCATGCAGTTTCGCCTTGAGTAAATTGAACGCTGTCTCTAGCTCTGTTCACTTCTGCCTGTACATTTTCAGCATTTGCAGAGACATGAAAACCTGTGTGGAAGCGTAACAATGCGTACCTTTTCTTTTTCCTCTTTTTGCTTAGCCTTGCGCGCTTCAGCCTGGATCTGCAGTAGCAAACACAACAGCATAGAAGTTGACCAGAGATGTAAGTAATTTAAGGGCATTAAGGGCCGGTGTGTGTGTATGTGTGTGCGTGTGCGTGTGCGTGTGTGTGTGTGTGTGTGTGTGCGTGTGTGCGCGTGCGCGTGCGCACAGCTAAAACACCTGTTATCATGTTTTGTCCAACTCGCAGGTCGCTTTTTGAACAGCATGACAAGGCGATGAGGATGCCTCAGCCAGTATGTTGTGGCCACCAGACGCCTAACACACAGACCACAAAATGCTGGGCCTCTCCTTTTCTGTGCGGATCACCGCTAGCTAGCAGTCAAACGTCTTGACTGAGGCCTTTTTCCCTTGTAACCCTTGTATGGATCACCGCTCCCTCACATGTCAGGACAGGTCAAGCCTCACACAACGTTCTTACAAAGCAGCCTTCAAAGCCAAAACCGCTCACTTTGTAAATCCAGTGCCGTTCCCCTGGGTGCCTGAAAACCCTTCCTTGCATACCCCTCATACACTGACCCTCTTTTCCTGTAGGATGGATACATGACACCCCTGTATGCATCCATGTACGCATCCTTGTATCGCCAGACACTCACTCTCTTCTCCTCTAGCATGATACATGCCCGCCTTGCACGACCCAAAGTATGGCATCCATGTACGCATCCATGTATGCGTCCTTGTGTCGCCAGACACTCACCCTTTTCTTCTCTTGCATATTACATGCTTGCCTTGTACAAACCTATGTATGCATCCTTGTATTGCCAGATACTCACCCTTTTCTTCTCTTGCATATTACATGCTTGCCTTGTACAAACCTATGTATGCATCCTTGTATTGCCAGATACTCACCCTTTTCTTCTCTTGCATGATACATGCTTGCCTCGTACAAACCTATGTATGCATCCATGTATGCATCCTTGTATCGCCAGACACTCACCCTTTTCTTCTCTTGCATGATACATGCTTGCCTTGTACAAACCTATGTATGCATCCTTGTATTGCCAGATACTCACCCTTTTCTTCTCTTGCATGATACATGCTTGCCTCGTACAAACTTATGTATGCATGCAGGTATGCATCCTTGTATCGCCAGACACTCACTCTCTTCTCCTCTAGCATGATGATACATATCGTTTGAGGCGAGCATGTATCATACCTACACCAACCTATGTATGGCATCCAGGTATGCAGCCTAGGAATCCATCCTTGTATCGCCGGGCACCCACCCTCTTTTCCTCCAGGATGGGCTGCATGCTTGCTTTATAGGCATCCACCACCTCCTGGCGCATCATCGCCTCCGCAGTCCTGGCCTTGATCTTTGCTATTGTCTCTGTTGATAGGAAGGGGTGCGTGTGTGTGTGTGTGTGTGTGTGGATTGATGTAAGTCTGCACATCGTTTCAAGTGTCAAAAACAAATATGTCACATGGTGCGCACACATGAAGTGCTTACAAGCAACCACGTGAATCCAACAATCAGGTCAGGTAACGGTATCTGAAATGGGAATGCAAAGCGCTGCTTCAGCTAGCCGAGCAGGCACACTACGATCCCTGCTCTTTGTGCAAAAACACACAATGCAGCTGAGGAAAGTTGTTTGTGATTTACCACGCAATGTGTTACATGAATACGCGAGTAAATAACGAGCAGCTGGCCCGATAGTAAAGGCAGACATGGAAGACAGCAAGGCACTGGCACTTGTTAAACCAGCTTAAGTGCAGTTAACATCAGCAGTGCAATATCAGGCTCACACACACACACACACAAACACACACACACACGTGCAAACACGCATGCGCGCACACGCGCACACACACCTGGTTTGTGCTTTCTGCCCTTGTTCCATGTTGTCCTGCCTTTGTTGGCTTGTGAGATCCGCTCTCGCCTTAGCCGCTCCTTCTCGGCCTCTGGCAAACTCTGGTCAATGGTGGCCTCCACCGCTGCAGCTGTCTGCTTGCATGTGTGTGCGTGTTTGTACGTGCGTGTGTGTATGTGTGCATGTGTGTGTGTGCGCGTGTGTGTGCGTGCGTGTGTGCGCATGCAGCATGTGTGTGTGTGTGTGTGCGTGCGTGCTGTCTGCTTGCATGTGTGTGCGTGTTTGTACGTGTGTGTGTATGTGTGTGTGTGTGCGTGTGTGGGGGGGTATGTGTGTGTGCGTGTGTGTGTGTGTGTGTGCGTGTGCGTGTGTGTGTGTGTGTGTGTGTGTGTCAGAGTGTGTGCGTCAGAGTGTCTGTGTGTGTATGTGTGTGTATATGTGAGTAAGTATGTATGTGTGCATATTCCTCAACTGCAGACACACAACAGCATGTGCAAGTGGATGCCAGAAAGGATTCCAAGGACTTGCCTGGCTGGCCTTGCTCCCTCCTGCAGCAGCCACCTCTTTTGCTGCCTGCCTAGCTCTGTCCTCAGTAGACGAGGAGGCATCAAATGCAGCAGTAGCACATGATACTTTACGAAGCCTGTAGCTTCCTGTCCTACTTTGCGTCAAATGATGCTGGCCACCCAAAGAGCTGGGTGGCAACAAAAGCTGCATGCCGCCTGTCTTCAAGAGTTTTCAAAAGTGTCAATTTTTCTGCTCTTTCTTACAAGACGAGCAAATTTGACATCGGTGCAAATTGGAGCTGAGTTGTTCTGACGGGCTTGATTCGGCTAGAAGCCAGCTATCATTTAATTTCACCTACTGTTGTGATTTTCAAAAAGTCTAAGATACCGTACATGCCCACTTGAGCAACTTTTACTCAACCTCCGGTAGTCCGGAATGGTTTTGCTCCACTGACACAGCGATGCAGTGTGGTAGCCGGGGAGCCGCTGCTGGACTGTGGAGGGCTGTGCAGCTGTGCAAGGGCACTGCCTTGCAAAATGTCAGCACCCACATTCCGGGACAACCGTCCTTGGGCTCCTCCAGCTTGCTGCACCATCTGCGTCAGTGCTTGTCCACTGCCACCATCCAGCAGCAAGCAGTTGCAGGAGCCCAGCAGCTGGGCAACAGCAGCTGGAGGCAGGCACTCAAGGTGTGTATGTGCTGCTGTTTGAATCGAAAGCCTGCAATTTGTGAGATCCTTGCTGCCGCTCCCCTCCAGCGGCCACACCCCAATGCCTACCCTGTAATCTGTACGCACAGGACCTGAAGCAGCTGTCCAAGTTCAGGCTGTCTGCTCTGGTTGCCCTCACCGGCAGTGCTGGCTTTGTAGCTGGCAGTGGCGAGCAATTGGACTGGGCAGGCCTGGCATGGACTTCTTTGGGCACAATGGGTGCTGCGTGCAGTGCCAATGCCCTCAATCAGCTATATGAGATCAGCAATGATGCACGCATGCGCCGCACCTCCAACCGCCCCCTGCCTTCTGGACGCATGAGCCCTGCCTTTGCAGCAGGCTTCGCTCTCGCTTCAGGGGCTGCAGGCCTGGGCATCTTGTACTTCAAGGCAAGCTGTGTTTGCTTAAGTGTGTTCAAGTGTCTGTGTTTAAGCGTGTCAAAGTATGTCAAGTGAGTTGAATTGAGCTGAAGTGCGTCCAAGTGCGTTCGAGTGGTATGTGTGTATGTGTAATATGTGTGTGTGTGTGCGCGCGTACGCGTGCACGCGCATGTGCGTGTGCGCATGCGTGCTCGCTCGCTTATGTACTCACAACTTCCACACAAGGGTCCAACATCAAGAGCATGGCTATCCAAATGTCATCTTCCTAGGAGATACTTTGCACGGTGCCCCTGTGTGTATAAGCCCTCAATGATGCATTGAAGTGGAGTAACTTTGCTGCAGGATGCAGCACAGTCTAATTGCAAAGTCTGCATGTATGCTTGTTCGCTCATGCACCCAGCATCACACTCACTCAGCCTGAGAAACCAGACGGTCACGTGAATCAGTGACCATGGATTAAAGAATGTCCTCTCTTTCACGCTCCTGTGCCCTGCAGACCAACGAGCTGACCGCTGGCTTGGGGGCTGCCAACATCATGTTGTATGCTGGCGTGTACACCCCCCTAAAGCAGCTCACAGTTGCCAATACGTGAGTAAAAGCATCAACTGGAGTGCATATGCAAAGCCTCTCCTGCAAGGGTTGCCCATCCCAACAGCAGCCAGGATCTGTGCCAGGCATGCAAAGGCGTGGCTGGCGTCGATGTTTGGTGGAGTTGCACGCACACGTCTTGAAGGGCTGGAGAGCATGTCTTGACACCCTAGGCTGAAGCTAGGACGACCGGGGTGGCACAGCCTTGGACCTAGATTCCCTTGCCCCATGGTGCCTCTTGGACCTGAATTGTATTACCCATGGTGCCTCTTGGACCTGGATTGTATTACCCATGGTGCCTCTTGGACCTGAATTGTCTTGCCCCATGGTGCCTCTTGGACCTGAATTGTCTTGCCCCATGGTGCCATTCATTCACTCACTCAAGTGACCTCGCCCCATGGTGCCCTTTACTTACTCGCCTCCGTGTGCTCCGCCACCTTCCTTCATCACACATGCACAACTTTTTGGAAACTCCCGCCCACCAGTCATTGGCAGCACATGCAAGCAGCGTCGGGTGCGGCCCATTTTCTGCATGTTCACTCTCCTGGGCCTTGGCCTGTGTGGGGATTGTGTGCAGGTGGGTGGGTGCCTTGGTGGGTGCCATCCCCCCCCTCATGGGTTGGGCAAGTGCAGCAGGGCAACTTGAGTGGGGAGCGGGCGTGCTGGCGGCTGCACTTTTCAGCTGGCAGATGCCTCACTTCATGGCGCTGGCCTGGCTGTGTAAGGTGGGTGGGCCAGGTCGCATTGCATTCACACATCCATGCATTCATTTTTTTTTGGCTGACAGCCCATGCTCATGGCTACACAGGCCGATGATCAGCAGCATGCTGGGAAGAAGAGTGTTGATGCGGGTGGATCATGGTGTTAGAAGGAGTGTCTTTGTATGTGTGTGTATGCAAGTGGATCGTGGAGCTTGTACGTGTGTGTGTTCGTGTGTGTCTGTGCTTTCAGCTAGCATACGCTGTAAGTCGTCATGCCTGCCTTTTTCTTGGGGGCGGGGGGGGGGGGGCTAAGACGTACGCTTGTGTGACTGAATGTTGGCCGGGAGCAAGGATGAGCAAGCGTGCCCACGCATGAGTGTGCAGCAGCATGCATGCCGAGGCAGGGTAGTGCTTGGCCTGAGCTTGAGTCCATAATCTCTACACAAGGCCATTGCTGAGTGCGTGGTCCCTCCGTCTTTTTGCACAAGGCTGTTGTTGAGTGCGTGGCTTGCACGTGCTTTGTACACAAGGCCATTGCTGAGTGTGTGTGATCCTTCACACTCTGTGCATTAAGCTGTTGCTGAGTGCGTGGTTTGCAGTCTCATCGCTCAAGGCTGTTGCTGAGTGTGTTGCTTGTACAGTCTTTTTGCATAAAGCTGTCGTTGAGTGCATGCGATCCCTCGGTCTTCCCAACTCAGTCACCCATGGAGCCCTTGTTATGGTCCCTTCAGTCCTTTTGGCCCAGTCACCCTTGGAGCCTTGATCGTGACCCTTTACTGAAACCTGTAGTTTCCCTGGCTCAGTCATACGCCTGAGTCCTGACAGTTGGCATGTGTCGCGAGGGGTGCATTGCGACTTGCACACAGCATACTTTTGTTGTGTATGTTCAGGAGGACTACATGCGAGGCAGCTTCCGCATGCTCTCCGCCTTGGACTCCACGGGCAAGCGCACGGCAGGAGTGGGCTTCCGCCACGCTCTGCTGCTGCTGCCGCTAGGTGCGTGGCCAGTCAAGCACTGGTTGCACAGTGTCTTGGCTGCTGCTGCTGCTGCTTCTGCTCTGGGGGTGCAAGTGTTGTGCAAGCGGTGACTTTTTGTGCGCAACTGCTGCTGCTGCTGCTGCTGCTGCCGCTGCTGCCTCTACAACCCTCCACCCCTACAACCCTAAGTGGGTGGTCCAACAAGCACAGCACACAGTACCTTGGCGGCTGCAGACCAACAGGGCCCGCACGGTGCATGGCTACTGCAGCCAAAGTGACTGCTGCATGCGCTTCCATGCGCTCCAGAGCAGTGCGTGTCCGCAGCCAAGCCGCATCATGCCCTCGCATGTTCCGCCCTTCCCGCTGTACCACTCCCCTACTTGAAGTGCACACACCTGCTGTGATGGAGTAGGGGTTGGAATGCTCCACTGCGCCCATGAAAGCTGGGGACGCATAGTGCACACAAAGCGCTTGGCACGCTCTTGGCACACACACACACACACACACGGTGCTTGGCACACTTGGTACTCGGCATACATGGTGCGTGGCACACTTTTGGTGCTTGGCACACCTTTGGTGCTGGGTGACTGCAGCATTGTGTGTGCTGGACCAGTGCACGGCTTTGTGGTGTGAGCAGCGCAGCAATCTTGTTTCTCTCCGTTTAATACCTGAATACTCTGAACCGGGAACATGCGCCGCGTCTGCTTGCGACTCTTGCCACTGTTGTGTGGTGTCCAAGAGTGGCTTTCATGATATGGGCGCTGTCATCTTGGACTTTGCTCCACCCGGAGTGCCCACGCACGCACGCCAAAGCATTCTCATGCACTCTCAAGGCCTAGGTGGATCCATGTGCTTTCAGAACCTTGGACACAGGGCAGGCCCTTTTGCTGCTCAGGATGCCACGTGTCTGTAGACATTTTTGAATGTGCCGCACGCGCGCGCGCACACACACGCACGCGCGCGCACACACACACACACACACACACACACACACACACACACACACACACACACACACACACACACACGGAAATGTCTGCTTCCACATCCGCAGGTCTCATTGCCCATTGCGCCATCATCCCCACCTCCGTGCCTAGCTCATGTGGCTCATGTGACCCATTAAGCCCTTGTGGCTTTTTCGCAGGCCTCGTTGCTCATTGCGCCACCGTGGCCACTCCCATGTTTGGCTCATTTGCTTAATTTGGCCTACTCGGTTTATTTGGCTTGTTTGGCTCATTTGCAGGCCTCGTTGCTCATTGCTCCAACATGGCCACCCCCCATGTTAAGCTTATATGGCTCTCTCGACCCATCTGGCTCAATCGGTTCGTTTACAGGTCTCGTGGCTCACTGCGCCAACGTGGCCACCCCCATGTTTGGCTGGGAGGCTGCTAGCTTGGCTGCGCTGCTTGCTCTGCCAGCAGCCAGCTTTGCCAGGGCACCTTCAACTCAGGTAAGGGGGGCTGCTGCCTAGCAGGCAGCTTATCAGGACCTACTTGTGTGCAGCGTTGCTTACAGGCACCCAGCTTTTCCAGGGCACCCTCAGCTCAGGTAGGGAGGAGGGTTGCTTGCTAGTAGGTGGTGTTGCCAATGTGATGTTGAGAATGAATTGCCAAGTCTACTGGTGGCAGCTCTCTCTGGGCGCTTCTTGTGTGGGATAGCTCTGCAGCATCACCATGATATTACTCGCAGCCACCAATGTGCAGTCATGCGCACACACAGGCGCTGATGTGCATTCACGTCCGCACGCGCAGGCACTGATGTGCATCCAGTCTCATGGATTATCCAGCAGAGGGGCATGCAGCTCTCCCAGCCTCCTGCATAGCAACCCCTCAGACACACTGTCTCACGCATGCTCAGTGCGCACCCTAGCTTGCATCCTTTCCTATAGACAGACACATGCATGCAGGAAGCATGCAGCCCTCCCAGCCTCTTGTACAGCAGCTTCTTGGTCACAAAACCACACGCATCCTCGCCTGGTTCTCCACCTTGCATGCATGCAGGGGGCGTGCAGCCTGTTCAGGGCCAGCCTCTTGCATGTCTTTTGGGTCACAGTACCACACGCATCCTCACCTTGCACCCTACCTTGCATGCATGCAGGGGGCGCGCAGCCTGTTCAGGGCCAGCCTACTGTACCTGCCGCTGTTGATGCTGGGCTTGGTCGTCCACCGGGTGCGCAGCCATGAGACTGCTCTTGGTCTCGTGCATGAGTTTGGGGAGGTTGCAGACAGTGTGTGAGCAAAACCAGCACTCAATCTGTGAGGGTGTGCTGAAGCTTAATAGATGACAGAAGCGGAATGCCTTCCGTGTGTAAGTGAGCAAATGTGGACACGAGCATGCAAGAGGGGGGTCCCATCTGATCAATTGTTTTTCCCGTTGATGTGTTGAGTCTTGGGCGGGCATCTCACCCTTAGTTGTTGGCATCTTAGTTGGTAACAGCTGGTAGGGGATGTGGCTGAGCTGATGGGTAGCTGTACTTATGGGGCCCCTCTGCTTTTTCTCCTTTATTTTGTCTTCTTCATTTCAATGGACGGGCAATTGCAAACATCCCATTGCCGCTGCCAGGTGCATTGCAGTTAAAAAGTGAAAGGAAGGGAATCCACATGCATTCCAGTGAAAGAAAAAAAAGGGTGTGCGCACCCTGCTCTATTGCCCAGCAATCATACCACAGACAGGTAGCATATGTGGGGCAAGGTATGCAGGTGTGGGCCTCCTCTCAGTGGGACCTTCAAAAGCCCTTTAGCTCCTGGAGTTCACTGCAGAATGGGTCTGCCAGATACGTTTGTGGGATGCAGGGAGGACGAGCTCGTACAAGCAAAGGACAGTGAAGTCAAACTCCAAGAAGTGAAACCGTGTTTTCAACCCAAACGTCATTTTACAGAAGTGAAACAAGCCTTCATACCCTCAAATCGAACCTCACAGAGTGCTGAATCTTGCCGCAGACCTTTTGTCACTGCAATCCTGTGACCCTGCAGGTGCTCAATGTCCATATGCCCCAGTCGTGTTGCCCCTGTCCATGCTCTGTCCCTGTCCCTGCCCCTGTCTATGGTGCCCCTGTCCACGCCCCAGTCATGTGTTCTGTCCCTGTCCCTGTCCATGTTGCCCCTGTCCACGCCCCAGTCATGTGTTCTGTACCTGTCCCTGTCCATGTTGCCCCTGTCCACGCCCCAGTCATGCTGCTCCTGTCACCCTGTCCACACCACCCTGGACCGATTGTCGATGTAATCCTGCGTGCCATGTGACGCACCCTCTGCCTCTGCATTGCTGTGATCCTGCAGGTGCCCAATGACCACACCATGGATTTGCAGCAGATACGAGAACGAGCAGTGGCCGCAGGTGTGTTCCTGAGGGTCTGCTTTCCTTTCCTCACTTGGGTCGCTCCGAGGGAGGGCATCATAGGGAGGGCAGAGGGATCTGTGGCACCCATTTTCTGAGTGCATCTGCGCTGACAGCACATGCAGCACACCTGTGCTACATTGCTACCTGCCTCCCCTTACTTCCTAGCGCGGGCTGCTTCCTGAGTTTGGTGACGGAGTGCTTAGGATGCAGAAAGCTTAGGTGTTGCATGGAGAGTATTGTGTGTCGGTGCGTATGAGGCGGAGTGTATGGATGGACAAGGTTTGGGTGATGCACGCACGAGCGCACACACACACACACACACACACACACACTGCAGTGCCATTCCGCATGCTGGATGTGGAGGGCAGCGGTATCGGAGCCGCAGCCCTGAATGCGTACCGCCTGCTCGCCGCCTCTGCTGTGCTGACCGCTGCTGCCGGAGGGCGCGTGCTGGGCATCAGCACCTCTGCTCTTGGGGAACTCAGGTGAGGGCGAGCTGTGGGAAGTTTGCGGCCCGGCTGCAGGGCACACCTCGGTGCCCTTGTATTTGGTGTGTGTGTGTGTGTTTGACATCAACACTTGTGCTCTTCTGAACCTCAGGTGAGGGTGAGGTGTGAGAGGTTGCAGCTGGACTTCAGTGCATGCCTGGTTCCTGTGAACCTCAGGTGAGGGCGAGGTGCGAGGGGTTGCAGCTGGACTTCAGTGCATGCCTGGTTCCTGTGAACCTCAGGTGAGGGCGAGGTGCGAGAGGTTGCAGCTGGACTTCAGTGCATGCCTGGTTCCTGTGGGGGGGGATGCGCGAGGCATCAGCAAAGAAAAGACAAGAGAAGTCTAGGCAGGCCACAGGCCGCGTGCATGGAGGCATCAGCACTTGTGGAACTCTTGAGGAACTTTTTGAGGAACTTGGATGAAAAGGCAGTGCACACCCGTCCCTTGGGTTGGGGCGTGTTCTGAGCGTCAATTATCTGGATCCCGGGGAGGTTCAGATCGTGTAGGAGGCTGTAAGAGGCTCAGGTTACAACAAGCTAAGAGTGCTATGCCTCCTGTTGATGGGATGAGGGCATTGGCACTTGCGCGCTTGGGGGGGAGCTTCGCCATGTGTGGGTCCGGAGGCTTTTGCAGCTGAAATGCAGGACAGAGGAGTTAGAGAGTGGGCGCCGTTTTGTCTTTGTTGGTGCCCTTGCTGGGCGCAAGTACGCTCACCATCGGGCATTGTGAAGCTTCAGTGTGACCGGTCGTGGGGTACATTGATTACAGATGGACAGGCCTTCAATCAAAAGATGCCTGGCTGCAAAGTTCTGTTCATTGCAGAGGAGCAGCTCTGAAGGGAAGACCCAGTCACAGGGTGCGTGCGGATGTCAGGTGCTTGGCTTGCTGTGGTGTGGTTTGCTGGATGCTGGGCATCAGCACCATCATCCCGGGTATGACTTGGGTGAGAGCAAGGCACACAGGGCATGCAAGCATGAACCAGCATATGATTTCGGTGAGAGCAAGGCGCAAGGGGCGTGGACGCATGAGCCAGCATATGACTTCGGTGAGAGCAAGGCACACAGGGCATGCAAGCATGAACCAGACTATAACTTCGGTGAGAGCAAGCCACAAAGGGCGTGGATGCATGAGCCAGCATGGAGGATGAACTGCCTTCATGCCTTTTCGGTTGATGAGCTTTGGTCATGGGCACCATGCAAACAGTATCACAGCATGGCATATGTATATGATATATGTATATAATATATAAATAGATGATACCATGATGGCATGGGCATCAGGCAAACAGTATGCTGGTGCTGCTCCACGCTGCATGGGTGTATGAGTGTGTGTGTCTTCCTTACTCACGCTGCATATTCTCCTCCTTTCTCACGCTGTGCATATGTTCCCAGTTGCATGGATCGCATCCCTTGCAGCATCGCTTCCGCTCAACATCCACCTGTGCTGGATTAACGGCCACCTCCTCGCCCTGGCATGCTGTGCACGTATTGGTGGAGGGGGGATCTATCAGAATGTGCAGGCTGCGTTGCTGGTGCTTGAGCTTGTGCTCTTCACCCCATGCACTTCTGCCTCGACACTCCCCTGCCTCCCCACAAATCTGATGCTCGTAGCTCAGCCTCCTGTGACACTAAGACCGCCGCTCTGCATTGCCATCACCCAGAAGAGTCAGCCTCCTGTGACATTTTGGCTAATAGCATAGGGAGCATTGCTCCCTGTATCAGCTGTTAAACTGATCAGATCAGGTACTACACTTGATCATCCAAAAGGCCGAGAAAGGTATATATACTGTGACACTTAGACCGCCGCCCTGCATTGCCTTCACCCAGAAGAGGACACAAGCAACAGCTCGCTTCCTTTGCACCTGCCCTCTGTCATGTAGCTCGCCCACCCTCCTCGCGCGCAGGCTTTGCTCCACCTCCAGGCTGATGTCGGGCGCGTGTGAGTGACACGCGTAGCACATCTGTGCCCTGCCCTCTGTGACCCTCCTCCTCATGTGCCTGCTCTCTTGTACCCAGGTGCCCCTCTAAAGCACAATGTAAGGCGGCGGACCAGGATAGCACCTCCATGACCACCAGCGCCACGCACGTTCTGCCAGAGGCCGGCATCAGCAGCAGCAGCAGCAGCAGCAGCAACAGCAGCAGCTCTAATGCAGCTCCAACATCCGTTGACTCAGATTCATCAGGGGCTACTGCTTGCCCCTCAGAGCATGATGGGCAACAGCCGCAAGTCGGCGCACAGGGGGCACAAGGGGTGTCTGGGTCACAGGGTCACCCACAGGGCGTTGTTGAGCTTGCAGGAGGCACGGGCCCTTTGTGGTCATGGCGGAGGTGAAAGGGAAATACCTGGCCCAGGTGCCGTGTTTGTGCTGCTGCTGGCCTAGCTTCAAGCAAGTTGCTAGGAGAAGGCAAATGTGTTGCTTGCAATCCATGCACTGGGTGCAGGTTTACCTACTGCCCTTAGCAAATTGTCGGGATGAAACGCATTATGAAACAGAGTATTGGCGGACCCTCACTCTATACGTAGCGCTCACTTTCAGCGCAGTGCTCAACTGAGCTCATGCAGGGTCATAACTGACCCCTGGCTTATTGTGTGTGATATTAAAGACCTTTTCTTCTGGGATTGACAATTTTTCCTCCTCACTCCCGGCCTGTTTGCTTTCTGACTTTTTTTTGTCAAATGAGATAGTTTCTGCTGATTGACTCAGGCAATCAATCAACAATGGTTTTAGTTTCCTTTTTTTCCGGCTTCAAGCTGCCATTGTTATGCCATCCGATGACATCTGATCCACACTTCTCAATTATTTGCGTTGAAAATGAAGCAGATGGTGTTGCAGATGGCCTCAGCCCAATTATCTGAGGGATGCATGCGGCATTGTGGAGGATGCCCTGGAGCTGCCAGTATTTTAGTAGAGGAAGGAGAGGGTTACATAATGGAGGGGTTTTATAGCTGTACCTGCCTACCAGGGCAGCTTAGCTGAAACAAAAGAGGTGCTTGTAGTCAAACCAATAAGTGGAGGAAGGACTAGAACGCAGGTTACAGAATTAAAGCAGGCCTTCAGTCAAGACGACTGACCGCAAACCTGTTTATCAAGAATAAGTAGTTCATGTAAGAGGATAGAGCTTGTCGCTGTTCTGATTCATGAAGGGAAACATATCAAAAGACTGCACATCTTGCACCATGATCATCACCAAAATCATGCACCATCATGATCATCATGATCATGGCATGATGGTGAATGGCAAGCAGGTAAGGAGCCATCTGAGGAGAAGAGTGGGAGGGATGGAGGTGGGGGCCAGAGGGCAAGGAAGCATATTTAAGCTGAAGTGAGCAGACCAGGCCCTGAAGTGCTGGGTGCATTTATGAGTTACAATGGTGTTTGACCTTCAGCCAGGTAGTTTGGCTGCTCGGTCTGCTCAACTGTTCCAACTGCACAAAAAATATTCATGAGATCGGAAATAAAACGATAAGTCTCATTAGTTTGCTTCTGCAAGAAATGAGTAGCATCCTCAGAGCTAGCTTGAGAATAGTAGAAAATGCCTGAATCGTCTAGAAAAATTCTATAAGACGAGGGGAAGTCAGAAAATAACTGTGCATAAGCCCTTCGAAGAGAACACACAAAAGCGCAAGAACAAAGGAACACCGCATGCTTTTCATCTTGGAGTCCTTGTTCACATCTATCACAAGTTTATGTGTGCTCCTGCCAAAGTGATGTCTCAACTTTTAAAGTATGAGCATGTAAGCGAAAACGTGCTATGTTTCTTAGCGCGCGCTTGCCCAAATCAAGATGCAAATAGCTGGGGACAGAAAAAGGGCGCACCATGAACAGACAAGGGTCTCAAAAGAAGTGCCATCCAGTGATGATATTTGGCTAATTTGTTCGTGTGGTCACCATGTTCTGCCAAGGCATCAGCATTCCA
Organism: Dunaliella primolecta; assembly: GCA_914767535.2. NCBI lineage: Eukaryota > Viridiplantae > Chlorophyta > Chlorophyceae > Chlamydomonadales > Dunaliellaceae > Dunaliella > Dunaliella primolecta. The sequence goes on from OU611752.1 coordinate 14,403,050, forward strand.
CACACCTCGCAGCCTTTTTCTCAGATCAACAACAAACTCCCTCATGACTATAGGCTGCCCTGACCGAACACAATGAGTAAACACGTTGCACCTGTCCAAGCCTGTGCAGGCAGCCAAAGATTATGAGGTCCAGCATTTATGGGAAAGACTGCTCATTTCAACATCTGCTTGCAGTACCTTACTGAGTGTAGTGCTGTTGCTGCACAGTAAAGCATTGTAAAACCTAACTGCTGCACGAAACCAATGGAACTGTAAAGGTTCATGCCCACACTCGCGCAGTACAGACCAATTAGGAGTGGTGCGCTTTACCCCAAGGATACGCTTCAATAAGCACAGATGTACAGTTTGCAAAGGACAATCCATTTCAGCTCCTTCTTTCATTAATCTAGTGCCCCAAATCTGGCATGCATACATGCTAGCAGGGAGAGCATATGCTTTAGTCAGTCAGAGCATGGTATGCGGCCTATCTGTCAGGCGGTGCTCAGATGCAGATTGCTAAATACCTTAATGAATCCTGCGCGGCATTTAACCGGGTGGGTGCATTTAACAAAGAAAAGAAAAGGAAAACTGGGTAGGCAGAGGAAACTCTCCCTACATCAATTAAGGAAAAGGAGACACATTGGCTCGGAAGAGCCGTGAGCCTCCTCCACCACAAAGCTACAAAGAAGAAAAGCTAATGGGGATCTGGTGGGTTACTGGAAGCACCCGGATTTAACAACTGACAACAACCCACCAGACCCTCATTGGTAATTTCCCGTCGGCTCGCTAGCTTAGTTTAGGCTAGGCCTGTGAGCCTCCTCGGTGAGACCCTAGCTAGCTTGCTAGTCAGGGAACCTTTCCTTAATGCACGCAGCTTGACCTGGCTTGCGTAGACTTTTCTTTTCTCTCATGAGAACTGATCAAACTGATCAGTTTGTACTTGGTGGGGTGGTCATACGGTCTTTGCACCAACGTGGCCCCCTTTCCTCAATTGATGAGGAGAGTTTCACTGCCTAAAACAATGTTTTGTTTGTTAAGGAAAAGAGGATACCCAGGGCCAAGGCACCGAGCGTCCCCTTCACCAAGAAAAGCAAAAGAAAGAAGTCAATGGGGATCATGAGGGTTACTAGCAGTAGCCCGTGCCTAATCTTGGTGATGAGAGTTGAAAGAAGTCTTTTCAAGAGCGCGTCTGGTGCTAGCAAGTTTATAAGCGTACTGGACGGAATGGGCATGAAGCTTCAGCACCAGCGAGCTTGATGGTTGTATGAGTGTCAAGACCAAGCTCTTTATGAGGCTCCAGAGTGCGAGGGGTGTAGATGACCCCTCACACACCTAACAGAATGGTATGGAGGGTGACTTGAGCTGAGGCCCTTGAAAGATCGCGACAGGCACTGTGACCCCGGGGGTCACAGTGCTGCTGCTTAGAGGCCTCAAGCTGATTCTTGGGCCTGGTGTCATCACAGTATTGTGCTGGGATGACATACGTCTTGAAGAAACACAAGTAAGCATGGAGGCGGTGAGTAATCTGATGTCACATCAATTTGCAAGGGTGCAAAGGCAAGAACGTGAGCCGTGCTTGCTAAACAAGGCTTGAGGGGCTTCCTCGGCAGCATAGTGCAGGTTGATATTTTCAGAAATGAGCCTTGAGACGGTGCAGCACGGTCTGAAGGATGTTTGGATAATTGGATGTGAGACTCAAAGCATCAGCATATAGAAGATTGGAGACAAATCGGGTGTGCCAGTGAATGCTCCTTCAACAGCCTCAGAAATAGCATTGATGTCATTGAGGTAGATTGAGAAAAGCAGTGGGAAATAGGGGGCAGCCCTCTTTGGCACCATAAGTAGGGCTGACACGAGCATGTTTATTCCCATCAACCAGAATGTAAACTTTCGAGGATACTGAGAAGGTGACCAGGGAGCTGGCATTGGTGTTTAGTGGTGCCACAACTTGTTTTGGGGGATGGAGTCACATGTTGGAAGTCAAGGGTTACAAGGGTTACAAGGGAAAAAGGCCTCAGTCAAGACGTTTGACTGCTAGCCGGTTCATAAATACACATGAGGTCATGAAGGAAAAAAGGAAGTTTGTTGTCACCCTGGTTTAGAAAATTTTGATATCCTGAGAATTCACATGGTGAATGGTGCGGTGCCTAGACAGGACATCCTGTGGGAGACGTGGAGGTGTAGAAGGATGGAGTCATATGTTGGAAGTCAATAAATGCCGAGTACAGGCATGATGTGCCATGGGGCTTGTATGTTTGGGCAGCATGTTTAGATGTCCTAATATAGAGTGGTTGTAAGGTGCTGTGCTTTGGGGGGAAAAACAAACTGTGAATCAGACATTTTTTGTTGTGTAACGACCACTCTTGCATTAAGATGCGTAAGACGTCAGCACCGAGCCGATAATGTGCCACCTACTGCAAACACCGCATGGCATGCGGTAGTTGCATGCATGGGTAATGGAGACTTTTTTTTATTAAGGGGGTACTTTGTGTTGTCATCCGATCCGCAGGGATGGTGGCTCGTTGTACTAAGGTATGGAAAATTTGGAAAGATTGATATGATGGAATTCCCTGCCATCCTGCTTGTATGCTTCATCAACGTCACTAGCTTGAAGATGGCCCATCTTCAGCAACCGGGTTGCTCCAGGGGCAGTGCGTTGGATTGAGTTGTGTTTAGTAAGAGGTTATGAGTTAGGTGCACAGAGGGAGTAATGCTAGCCCTGTATCTGAAGCGCTTTCTTTTCCTGGGAGGCTCGTTATCGGGCTCTGTAGATCTTGTTGCTAGAATTTCCTTTGTCTGAGGGCAGATTTGAAGCGTCTCTGGTAGAGTGTTATGTTGATTGACACAAGGTCTTGAGGTGTCCTGGCTACATTGCTGCAACGAACGAACGAAAGAAAGATCTACGCTTGCCGTTCGGCCGCGTGCATTAAGGAAAGAGTCTCCCATAGACTCCCACCGATAGAGGGCATCTTTATCTCCACCCCGGCCTCAAGGAATCGATCCGTTATACGTTACTGCAACGCATACCTAGATTCTTGCTTTTATGAAGAGCGTTTACGCTTGCTGGGAGGCCCATCTTTGAGGTTTACTCTACATATCCCGGGCAGGTTAGCACTGGTGGTGGAACAATCTCCAGGTGGGGTATGGAGAGTATCCTTGTCTTCTGGGTTGACATTTTGGGTAGAGGGCAGAACATTGGCTTGCATGGGAGTGTGGATTGAGTGCATAGGAGAAGCTGTGCATGATCTGTGTCTAGAGCATGTTCGTTTACTGGGCGGCTCGCTTTGGGGTTGGGCTTTAGGGTGGGGAGTGTTTTCACTGCCTACGTAGTTCTTGATTTTTGTTTGTACAAAGAGTCCTTCCTGATTATCTATGTGTGGATTGCTTGGATTTCTATATGTTATTTGTCAGAGGGGAGGGGTTGGCACTCTTTTGAATCCAGGCGTGTCAGCATGCACTGTATTGAGAGTAGAAAAGTTACAAACACTGTGCAGCTTCCACTTGGTTTCAGATACGGCCGTGGCCAGGACCTGTAGCCAAACTGCCAGTGGGTTATGATTGTTTAGAATGATCCTTGCAGCTGTGTTCCAAACTGCAATAATTTGTAGGTCCCAGGTGTGCTGAGAGGGAAATGCAGAAACTATGATACTTTTCCTTTTTTTTGCAAAACATTATGTAGCTCCGAGCTATTGGGTCAATCATCTCCCTACCAAGCCAAACCCACTTCTTCTCCTTCTTCCTCCTCTTCACACCGCGCTTTACGCAGCACACGATCCCGATTCCTTTTCTTAAGCATGCGTGCTTGCCAGTGCAGTGTGGGAATAAAACCAAACAAGTAAATGTGCTGGTACCTCTGTTGGCTCGTCTTTTTAAAGTGTTGCTGACTGAAAGTAAAGTGCCTGCGTGCTGGAAGGTTGCCAAGTTGAGCCCCATTCACAAAAAAGGGGAAGTGCTGAAACCTGGGAATTATAGGATGATTGCGGTTAGCGGTGTAATGTATAGGATTTATGCTAATGTGCTGAAAAATCTGGTGACAGATTGGTGTATGAAAAAGGGAAAGATTCCGGACACGCAGTTTGGCTTCTTTCCAGGAAGGAGCACTCTGCATCCTCTGTTCATTCTGAGGCACCTCAAGCATGCTGCGAAAAAATTGAAGCCACGGAATTCTTCCAGATTGCACGTTGCTTTCATTGACTTTTCTCAAGCTTATGACACCGTGCCCAGACAGCAGCTTTGGTCTCACTTGCAGCGCAATACAATGCCGACTCCTCTGCTCAGTGTGATCAGAGATATGTATGATAATGATGAGTACATTCTAATGGATGGTGAGAAAAGGGCGCGCGTGCAGCCATCGAATGGTGTTAAGCAAGGTTGTCCTTTGTCCCCCCTTCTTTTCTCTCTGTACATCAATGATATGGGCAGAGAGATAAGTGAGGGCATTGAGGGTGCTGTAACTGGTGATAGAGTGAATGGTGTGTCCCACATGATGTACGCTGATGACCTTGGATTAACTACGAATGACCCTGGTGAAATGCAGAAGATGCTGGACAGACTCCGTGTGTATGCTCAGAGAAAAGGGTTGACTGTAAACACAGCTAAGTCAGAGGTGGTGCACTTCAACAGTACGTCTGTCTCTCCTCTGCAGAATCCTTTCACGTATGATGGAGTGGTCCTTCCAGAGAAGGACAGGTTCAAATATTTGTGAGTGCTGTTGGATAAAAAGATGGATTTTAAGGTAGCTGAGGAGCATGCGGTGCGGCCTTATATGGCTGCACAGAGAAGGATTTCGGAGTTTGCCAAGGGTCATGACCTGAAAAACAGGCCTCATGCTATGCTCTGGTTGTCTAAGGTGTATGGCATTCCTGCTGGGATGTATGCGTGCCAGGTGTGGGGAACTCATTACTTGAGAGAAGGCAGTGAGTTTGATAGTCAATTGCAGAAAAGACATCTGTGTTCCTTGAGGCGCATTCTTGGAGTAAAGAACAGTACTACAAATTGGCCGGTGTTGAGAGAGTGTGGCCAGGAGCCTCTGCAGTTCTTCTGGTTCCGTGCCTCCATCAAGTTTTTTAATAGCATGCTTGACTCCAATAGTGAAGTTTTGCGTCGTGTGCTGAGGGCTGATTTAAGTCTGGCTTCTTTTGATTCCTCTTGCTGGGCTGCTGAAGTCTCTAATGCTTTTGGTGGGATGCGGAATGGTGATTCGTTCAAACAGAACATGCTGAGAGCTGAGAAAATCCCCATGCAAGAGTTCATTGGTGATTTGCGATACAGACAGCAGAAAGTGTGGAGAGGGGCCAATGTTTTTTGTCCTCGTGCAGTTAACAAGAAGGCAGTGACGTATCATAAGTGGTGTGGGAATTCTGAGAGTGGTCCCAGAGGTGCTCCTTTTTGTATCCCCTCGTATCTGTTCAAGGATTTGGACAAGCATGTTTTGAGAAACATTAGCAGATTTAGATTGCGTGCTCATCACTTGAGAGTGGAGTCTGGTAAATGGCTTGGGGGTTCAAGTATCTGTGATAAGTGTGAGTGTGGGGAAGTCCAGGATGAAAAACATGTGCTTTTCTTTTGCAAATATACTGAGGTGCGCGAGCTACGCACGAGATACAAGGACCTTTTTGAGGAGATGTTTAAGACTTTGCGTGTGTTTGCTCCGCCTTCAAACGCTGACTTTATTCCATTCTTGGCTTGCCATCATACAAGGGGTTACAAGGGGGTTACAAGGGAAAAAAGGCCTCAGTCAAGACGTTTGACTGCTAGCCTGTTCATAAATACACATGAGATCATGAAGAAAAAAAGGAAGTTTGTTGTTATCCTGGTTTAGAAAAGTATTGATATCCTGGGAATTCACATGGTGAATGGTGCCTAGACAGGACATCCTGTGGGAGATGTGGAGGTGTAGGAAAGAGAAGTTGTGCTCGAAAAGTGAGGCATACTTTTGACGGAGAGAGCAGACCTGGGGATTGGAGCATCTGAACAACACATGTTTTTCATCTTGTATGTCATCAGAATCACAGATATCACAGACCGGAGAAGTACTATTGGACCAAGTAGCCCGTTCAACTCGGAGAGCGTGTACCCGCAGCCTGAATCTGGCAGTGTTGCGAATGACATGATGGGGAAGATCCAAGTACATGTATTTAGGCATTGTATAAGGTGGGTGAATGGCATGTGCATTTCTGACAGGGAGAGCGCACCATTGATGGTAAGTCAGCCGCTTACTGTTGCTTACTCTTGGATCAGGGGCTGTGAATTGGTTCCAATAGCCCAGGTGTCTAGATCTCAGGTCCACCACACATTGACTGAGGTTCACAGGGTCACAAGCCATAATTTGACGTTTCATCAGATCCGAGTGAGCCAAACCATCCAGCGCAGATAAGAGGTGGGACGTCCAACAAGAATCAGTCATGGAGCTAAGGCTGATGTCAGCATGGAGAACCTTTTTGCCATCATACTATCACTGATTCTGAAATCAATGCTTTCCTAAACCAAGACTCATACAGACTTCTTAGATTTGTGTCAGACTTGGTCTCAATTTTTGATACTGGTTGAGCTTGTTTCACCAGCAGCCAATCAGCCAGAGTCTCGGGCTGTAGGCCACCATTGTAAACCCTTGTAAACCCTTTACGCAGCACACACAAGTTGTGTGACACAACCCTACACAGAGGACCAAGATAGCCAACCACATGAGACAACCCCACCAACTGAATGTAAACCAGCCGCATGTGCACTTAATTGAAATCAAGTACTGTGAAGACCCAAGGCCTGGGCAACAGTTGGAGGCGGCACAGCGGCAGCATGCAAACCGTCTGGTGACCTCTGCAAACTCGTTCATGCAGAAGTTGTGACTCTCCACACCATCCTTCTGGGCGTTGGTGGGACTTGTTACCACTAGGCGTGCTATTGTAAACAATAATACTTCTCGCAGCCAGGTTTTGGAGCCGGGTGCTTCCAGAAACCCTCCAGATCCCCATTCAATGCTAAGTTAGCAGTTTCTATTTTGAAGCGCGGTGGAAGGGATTCATGGCCCTCCTGAGCCAATGAGTCTCCTTTTCCTTAGAAAGAAAAGAAAAGAGAAACTACGTAGGCAGAGGAAACTCTCCCTACATCACTGATATATAAATATATATAAATTGGCAATTAAGGATAAGGAGACACATTGGCTCAGAAGAGCCGTGAGCCTCCTCCACTACAAAGCTACAAAGAAGAAAGCTAGTGGGGATCTGGAGGGTTACTGGAAGCACCCGGCTCCAGAACCTGGCTGTGAGAAGCATCATTTTCCATAGCACATCTAGTGGTAACAAGCTTATGGGCATACTGAACCGAATGGGCATGGAGTTTTTGAGCAAGTTTATGGGCCCGTTGATGGTCCAGTCCAAGTTGTTCAAACTGGTTCAAGGTATGATCAGTATAGCAGGTCCCACCAACACCCAGAAGGATAGTGTGGAGAGTCACAACTTAAGCACTAATGAGTTTGCTGAGGTCTGTATGCTGCCGCTGTGCCGCCTCTAACTGTTGTCCAGGCCTCGTGTCTTCACAGTCACTTAAGTACGGTACTTAATCAAGTGCACATGTCGCTGGTTTACAGTTTTTTCCTTAATTGATGCGGGGAGAGTTTCCTCTGCCTTTGTAGATTCTTTTTTCTTTCAGGGCTCCAACGTATATAATATCCCTTTATCTGACCAGGAAATAAAGAATTGAAGGTTGCAGTTAAGAACGCAGACACGAAGGAGGAGGATAACTAGGTGGGCTCCGTATTCGCTGAATCCGTGCGGGTGAGACCCTCGCTTGCTTTCTGTTTGAATTTCCTGAAATGCATGTCCAATTTTTTGGCTAGTGTAACCTCTTCTTCTTTATCTTCATTTTCTTGTTCATCCCTTCAGCCAGCCAGCGAACCAGTATGAGCATTCGACACACCTTGGTGAGCTGTCAGCTTCCGCCAAGCCACATGTAAATCAACAAGGAAGACAGGATTAAAATCACTTGTAAGCGCTCCCTAGGCCATCTGCTGGCCTCCAGCTGGTTATAAGCATTCTTCATTAACGCAGACGGTCATCTCAAACATAACAATGAAAGGTCAATGGAAAGCAAGCAATCGACAGTCAGCCATCGCGTTTTGATTCAATATGTGGATAGCTTCCTATTGCAGGCACGGGCGCCAATGAAGAATAATCATGACAAACAAGCCAAATCATTTCAGGATACTTCTTCTTGTCATGCAAAGAATAAGCAACACTGAATGCAAATACCCCATATTTTACACTCCATGGTCAGCCCCTTACCAGAGACATGAGCGGAAAGCATGGAGAAAAGGATGCAGTATCAGAACCGGGGAAGCACAGCGAAGTACAGCAAATCAAGCCAGTCATCTAGACAAGCCAACCCTGTGCACAAATCCCATCCAATGGCATTTTGGTCTAATGTACATGGCATGTTTTCATTATTTTTTTAGCCGAACCTCATAGCCTTGCCTCCTTCAGCCAGACAGCCAATGCACAGCTTGAGTGACATGCTCCTCACCTCAGTTGCTACAACATCCCCAAGGCACCAGCAGATTCGCTAACATAACACAATGCCGTCATCATTGACTACCAAACTAGGCTGTCTTGCGCTTCCTGAAGAGCCCAAATGTCATGGTGTTGAATACAGCTGCAAAGGAGAAGCACAGAGGGCCAAGTCAGCTTAAGTGGAGGGAAGGAAAGAATGGTTGGACCTGGCAACTTCAGCAGAGAGAAGACCTTAAGCTGCAGGCCCAGTTCTTAAAAGAATGGTGCGCTCCAGGATCGGATTAATGATGAAAGGACAGAGCAGGACAGGCACACTTCACCATATCTGTTTTTCCCTTATCACACAGCCTGACACTGCATGGTGATGAAGGACACCGTTTCACACATCGCTGGTTGAAAGCAGAAGGCTGTCTGAAAATAACAAGGACCGCTCTCACACCTGAGCTAGCTCTCTTAAACACATTCTTGACCACGGCAAAGACGTAGGTTGGACTGCCAGGCTTGAGCACAGGGCCACCAATGGCCGCAAGAATGCCTGCAAGGGATTTGAACACAGTGGAGAAAGGAGAGTATTTTGATTATAGGCGACACTGACACCTCCACACAGACCAGTTTGCTTCATGTGCGTTCACAGGCTAAGTGCAGAGTCCTCATCAAAAGTTTGCGAGGTAGCAAAGTCAACATCCAAGGGCAAACACAAGGTCCACATCAAAGGATTGAGAGATGGCAAAGTCCACATCCAAGGATCGGGAGGAAACATTTAGGAGAGGAACACTATCAAGGGCCATGCCGTTCCAAGTAGAAGCATATGTGTGGCAAGAGAGCAGCTGCAGCTGCACAAGGCTTCTTGCTGCAACCATGCTCAAAACGTCTCTTTTGTTTGTTTAGGAAACAGACAGGCAGGTCCCTCAGATAGGCTCCCCTTGGTGTTGCCAACGTCCATCACAAACCAAACACTATCAAACATACCAGGCATGGGTCATACATGTTGGCGTGTACATGTGGATGGCAAAAACTGACATTAAAAAGCCTATCATACGTAAGGCAACTCAAATCAAAGTTCAGCAGCAACAAGTATGTATAAGTACTGCAAAAGCCAAGTACAAATCAAGTAAATAGGGGGAGGAACCTTCAAAGCCAAGTATGAACCATCCCTGACACGGACTTAACAATGTGACATCTCATCACTCACCAAACATGGCTCCGAGCCCCTTGGTGTTGCCAACGCGTCGGTCCATCACATACCTGAGGCATGGGATCAACCAAGGCTGTAGGGTGAGGAGGCGAATTTATTCCAGGCATGAACTCGTAACACGTGACATGACTCGCTCTGTTCTCAGGGCAAGAAGGCCCTGGAGGCCAACATGTGATTCCTGCTCCGCCTTGCTCACTTACGTCACCAAAGCATCAGAGGGGGCTGTAAAATGCATCAAATCCCCTTGCAGATTCTAGTTTGCCAGGACCTCTGCAGCGTGCTTTGTGTGCCAAAAATTGTATGCATTGCATTTGCAAGCAAAGCGATTTTATGCCACCGAAATCCATCACAAAATGGCTTCATTTTTAAAATCGGTACTCAGAAGAAACAATCTAGGTCGTGAGCACATCATTTTCAGGCCTTGAAGCATTTCAGACCTGAACTGTATCGAGGTCTGATTGGTCAAAAACGCCGGCAACTCACCCTCCTGTGTATGATGTGCACTTGCCCTCCTCATTGAAAACGAGGCTCATGCACTCCGGGGCCCCCTGCACCACCTGCACACGCGGTTTTCGTGCAAAAGTGGTATATGCATGAGGCGAGTTTTGAAATCCTAGTGCAAAGGGACTTTTGCAAAGGCGGTATATGCATGAGGTAAGCCTTAAAATTCCTGGTGCTGCCTTCTATGTCTAGAGTCGCTGTCTCGAGGCTGCTTCAGGCCCACACAAAAAAGCAAAGCACAAAGGACAGAATACTCCGCCAACGCACCTTGCCAGTAGGCTTGTAGGTGGTCAAAAACCTGAGCGGCCTGCAAGGGTTTACAGAGGGTTCACAAAGGGTTTACGGAGGGGTTGCAAGGAGAGCCTCCAGCCCGGCACACTAGCAGACCAATTACCAAGCATGCAATCAGCAAGCATGCAATTAGCAAGCATGCAGTTACAAAGCAGGTCAGTCACTAAGCATGCAAGGCATGCAGCATTGGCAGTGAGAACCAATCAGCGTCATTTGACAAGCAGGGCTGCAGGAAGGGATGCGCACATACTGTGCGCTGCACATGCACTAATCAAATGAGGTAAAGGGCATGCTGAGCACAGCAGCCAGCAGGTGCGAGCTGCTTCTGGGCAGCATGGAGTGTGGTGAGTCATTGTTGGACCATTCGTAATTGTTGCATGTCATCCTTGCGCAGGGGCCATGCGGATCTTTTCTGTCTCGTTCCAATTTTAACAAATGTCCCAAAGGACACATGTGTGTCAATTTTTGTTCTCTTTTTTACTTTTCTTGCACCCATTTATTTGCAACAGCAGCACACAAGCCTGTGTGCACTGGGGATGCGGTCGCCTACCAGTCTTGATATTCAAAGCCTGTGTGCACTATGATATGGTTGCCAAACAGCCTTGGTATCAAAAGCCTGTGTGCACTGGAATGTGGTTACCTTCTAACATTGATATCCAAAGCCTGTGTGCACTGGGATGTGAGCTCCTATGAGCCTTGATTCATAAAGAAGAGTGGCAGGGGGAAAGGTCCAAAACAATTGATCTGGTTGGCTTGATCAAAAAGACAATTCAGCTCCAGAGGTCATTCAATTGGCGGAGCAGAACCCCAGCATCATGAGCTGGCTGATCAGCCCATCAGAGGCTGCTGGAGAAACGATCGAGGTGAGCAGTGCTCAAAACCTACCAGCAACCCTTTGTCACTCAGGCATAGCTTTACACATCAGGCATAGCTTCACACATGCCAGCGACGCGGCGTGTACCTGGCCACGAGGTTCCGGAGTTTGCACAACGTGTTCGCCAGCTTGTTAGACAAGCTATTCAATGCTACAACTTTACCCTATGCACTTTGGCCACAACACATGCCACCACTCACCCTGTGTGCATGCACGCGTTGCCAGCTACCTAGTGCTGTGACTGAGAGCTGTGACTGAGAGCTGCTACCTAGAGCTGCTACCTAGTGCTGTGACTGAGAGCTGCTTTCTTCTGCTCACTTGGCCACAACACATGCCACCACTAAACCTGTGTGCATGCTCGTGTTGCCAGCTATCTAATGCTAATGTGACTGAGAGCTGCTTCCTGTTACTCATTTGGCCAGAACATGTGACACCACTTACCCTGTGTGCGTGCACGTGTTGCGCACAGTGAACCAGACTCGGTTTTGTTCGTATGGATCCACACGGAAGTCGTAGGCATGGGGGTTCATGTTTGGGAACGCCTGCATTCAAGTTACAAGTCTGCCTGATAAGAGTGGCAATAACCAATTTCTTCATCATGGATATGCACCCAGACATGCACCCAGACATGCGTCATGCAAAGTTTTTCCAATATGCAGCCATTCTATGACAGTACAACTAAGGACACATTGGACTCCTTTTTTGCTGCTTTGTTTTGCGTGTAGTCCTAGGGTCTCGCTTGCCTCTTTTAGCTTGAAGGATCGCACTGCCTCAAGATACTTGTCCTTGGGCAGGGAGACGACAGGGAACTCAAACCGAAACTCTGGCGCCTGCAGTTTGGTGAGACAATGAGGGAAGGAATCCTGAATCATGGATAGGCATCCTGGGAACGGCAACTGAAAATTGTGTATGTGCTTGCATTAATGTTTTTTTGCTTGCCCCACATATAGTCAGGACATGCTTATCAGGGAATATGGCATGAAACAGTTGAGCATGCTTCAAGCTTGAACCCCTTGGAGATCTATGCATCCATACGCCTGGAAAGCTGCATTTCATTCCTTGATATCAGCAAATGAAAAAAGGTCCCAAAAAATAGAAGCAATGAAAGGAATGACTGAAGGCATCGCCATTACCAATTAGGGGCCAACCCTGATCATACTTTGCCATCCTCCCTATAAATAAACCAAATCTTATTCACACCAAAATTTCCAAGAGCGAAACCTTAGCAGCAAATCAAAAGGCAAATAATGGCAAATCTCCCCAAGTTACAACAAGCAAGTGGAGTGACAAGCTGCGGCTGCTTTAATTGCTACAAGGGTACTTGCACCATGAGCGTATATGAATGCTTGCATAATTATGCAGTCCTTGAGCGTATCTGAATGCTTGCATCATTTTGCAGTTCTCGAGTTGCCTGTCTGATCATGAGTACAGGGGTGCTTGGACCTCAGATGCCCCATGCCATCATATAATTGATGGGTTGAAATTTTCTTGAAGTTTCAGCACAGGTGCTTTCCCATGGAGCCCACTGCTGCAGGTGCTAATTGCCCAAGCTGCATGGGCCAGGCACATTTGCAGTGTTGACTTGCCCAGGCAAGTCAAGGGGAAAGGGTGTCAAATGCTTTTTGGCCGAGTGAGTATTTGGAATGATACCACACATACAGCTCTTTCGGCCTTGCAGATGTTTAGCTGCTCCCGCTTGCATCCGGGGTCATAGCGAGGGTGCTCCTGTTTAATTTTACATGCTTCATTCAGGTATCAAAAGTGAAGCTATAAAACTACAAGTGCACGAGGCTTGACTGGGGTCAAGTGTTACATTTGCCGTGGAGCTGTGAGATTATAGAGGGCTTCTGTGTCCATACATGTTAAGTAACTCTAAGTAAGTGAACCCCCGGATATTATTTTCAGAGCCAAGCGCATCACTGCACCTTGGATCTTTCGGCATCAGACCCAAATTCCTGGCAGCGGCTTGTAAACATATTTGTTAAGACATCACGTAAGAAATTCGAATGCCAACATACATTGGTATCACTGAGCAGATACATTCAAGCCCAAAGTCACGGTCTGCCATGTGCGCACACACACACATATATATATAGAGAGAGAACGCCATACTTTGCAATCCACACTCAATTTGGATCTGCATGGATTTCCTCAATCTACTACCTAATTAACACTTGTGCCCTGAAGTGCTTCAGGCAAGGAGATACTGTCATATTGAAGGAACCAGCCAGGAACATATTCCCTACAAAACAACACGCATAAGGCAAAAGCAATTTGCACAAAAGAATGGAAATACACAGCAGCGCTGACTCACAAGCATAGACTCGTCTTCCATGCCCACGCCTTTGTCAAACAGCTCCTTTGCGATCTCAACCAGTCTTTTCTCCTTGATGGGGAAAGTGCCTGGAGCTGGCGTTCCTGGCAGCTTGGCCTGTGTGTGTGTGTTTGTGTGTGTGTGTGTGTGTGTGTGTGTGTGTGTGTGTGTGTGTGTGTGTGTGTGTGTGTGTGTGTGTGTGTGTGTGTGTGTGTGTGTGTGTGTGTGTGTGTGTGTGTGTGTGTGTGTGTGTGTGAGCACACATGCTTTTCAAGATTTAGGTATGGAGAGGTGAGAGTTCATGAAGAACTTTGAAATTTGTGGGTGAGAGAGTTACACTCAAATGCTCAAATTGCAACTGTAACGAGCACATGTTGCCAACAACCCTGATGAATCGAGCATTCCCAGGCCAGCAATCAGAAAGCTGCATGTTCTCCAAGCACACCAGCACATTGGACCATGCACATAACCGTAGCAAGCAATTTGAGGTCGCCACGATTGACGCCATGCTGGTGCAATTTGAGCCACACAAATCCTCTTGAGTCGATGCCATTGGGCGTGTACGCTCACCACTGGCACTTCACCTGCAGATGCAGGTGCTTCCATTGTAGTAGATGAGCTGTTTGACGAAGTTAGCTTTTTGAACATGGAACTCAGCCCCTACTGTGACAAAAAGGGACAAATAATTTAATTTACGGTAATTTCGGGCGCTGTAGACAAAACACGACGTGTTTTGTGCTTGGCCAATGACAAAGATTTGATCAGATTGTCCTTGAGCAGCAGAAATAAGTGAATTGCAAGGGAAATTTCCTGAGTTCTGCTTTGACTTAAGGAACTGTGCGGCCATCCTATCATGTCGGTTAGCTTTCTCGGAGGTTTAGGGGTCTTCAAATTTTTTTACAGTCCTCCTCGACAATAATATGGCCAGGCGGGGAGCCAATGTCGTGTTCGCGCGAATCGCGGGTGAAAAATTTTCCCAGTTTGGGAAATTTATGAAATTTCGGAAATTTTCTTTTTTGCCTAATCAGGCACTTTCAATCATTTCTGAATGCTTTGCTCTCAGCGCTGGCCCTGACTAGGCAAAAAAGAAAATTTCCGAATTTAACAAATTTCCCAAACCGGGAAAATGTTTCACCCGCGATTCACGCGAACACGACATTGGCTCCCCCCATGGCCATACTTTGCCCTCGGGACAACTTGCTGGAATCATATATACATTTGTGCTTATTCTCCTCCTCAAAGCTTTTTTTACAGCCGGTTTCTCACAGCAAGGTTCCGGAGAGAGCTACCGAATCTCTGCTTGCCTTCTCTGTTCCTGAACTTTGTGGTGGAGGAGATTCACGTCTTTTGTGCCAAGGAAAAACTACGCAGACAGAGGAAACTTTCCCTACTGCAACTAAGGAAAAGAAAGGCAATGAAGAAGAGAAAGAGCACCTGCGCAGGCAGTGAAAGCTCCCTACATCAATTTAGGAAAGGGGGCCACATTGCAATCCAATTGGTTTAAACCCCCTTGTAACACTTGTTCAAAGCTTTAAAGCTTCGGAACGTTCCTGTGATTGAGTTTGATTTATTGCTACAAACCCGTAGTACAGGTAGGTACAGCTACATAACCCTTTCCATTCCTGTAGCACAGGCACCTTTTCTGTCTCCGAAGCATAAGTAAAGTCGGCCAAGCTGTCCTCGTAGCAGGTACGGCTATCCCTTGTCTTTCTTTTCCTTTCCACGATAATTCAGGACCTTAACTTTTCTAATGCGCACAGCAAAACATGGACTGGGTAGTTGGAAAGTGCTCTGTCCCACCACCACCAAAAGGATGCACAATCCTCCTACTTGGGGGCTCCAATTGTGCTCATTTCAATTTGCGTGTTGGCTAAACGTCTAGATCAGCAAACCAATTATGATTGAAGGTCTTGAGACCGACCATAGAACCTGATCCAGAATAACAAAAACAATCATGCCAATCAGCTCACAAAACATGCTTTGGTGCGTGCAAGAAAAAAAATTGCTAAACACCAAACACCTCTAAAAAAGCTTTCTGAGTTTTGGGCCCACATTCAATAAGCTTGCTTTTTGGCAACAACTGCAATTCAACCTTAGGAAAAAGATCGCTGAAAATAAGGGTCCGGCTCGCAGGGGTCAAAGCACATGCCTTGTAGATGTTACGGAATCACACTCCCCCCCCTGCATCCCGTCACACATCGCTAAAAAAGGCAACCAGCTTATGGATGCTTGTTTCCTGTCATCTGCACTCATATATAACTGGATACTCAGCACCCCCGCGGCCCTCCCCGCGTCAGCTGCTTGCTTGGTGGTACGGCTTGATGACGAAGCAGCTGATGTTGAGATGCTGGCACACCTGCAACACCGTGTGTGAAGTAGGGGGTAGGTAGTGCATCAGGTGCTCCTAAAGCAAAGCCGCTTCAAGCTGCACCTTAACTGAATGTGAAAAGAACTCAGAAGGCAAAGCGAGCTCTCCATCAAGCTAGGAAGAAAAGACAAACTGACTCAAAATCCCAAATGACGGCAGTCCCCTCCACCACTGCCTGAACGTGAGGGGTACTAAACGCATTCCAGACCTGCAGACTGGACGCATTCCAGACCCGCTGACTGGACGCTTTCCAGACCTGCTGACTGGACGCTTTCGAGACCTACTGACTGGACGTATTCCAGACCCGCTGACTGGATGCGCTTGTCAACGCTCCAATGATGATGATCAAGCATTTGTGACATGTAAAGCACACTGCCGAGCGTTTATCCTAGCCTCCTTGATTGTGCAAACATTTTGCTGACAGACGAGGAGCTGCTCACCCGTTCCAGTAGGCATCTTCTCCTCCGCTTGCATGAGCAGCACTGCTGTTCCATAAAAGCACTCCAGAGGGACAGAGAGCCACTCAGCGGGTGTCTAACCACGCTATATACCCCTCAAACCCTTTCCTGACACAAGACCCACGCTGCCTGCTCCAAATTGCTTCTGTGCACCCATTTCCAATGAACGTGCACGCACTGCCACACCTCCTCATTTTACTTTTAAACATATTTTGTTTGTTTAAGCTTCTGCAGCTCATCTGCACCGCCACTTTCGTCACCAAGTACACTTGTACCACCAAGCCACCACACCTGGACCACCACCTAATCATACCTGTGACATACGTGTGTCACGTGGCGTCACACATGCACCACCACAGTCATCACACCTGCGCCACCATACCAAACCTGTACCACCACAGTCCTTTCATAGTGCCAGTAAGCAGCCACCACAGTCCTTTCATAGTGCCAGTAAGCAGCCACCACAGTCCTTTCTTAGTGCCAGTAGGCAGCCACCACAGTCCTTCCATAGTGTCAGCAGGCAGCCACCACACCATACCTGCACCACCACGGTCGAAACATAGTGCAAGTAGGCAGCCACAGTCACAGCGCACAGCACTGCTGCGCACAACCAGCCGTTGACGATGTGCAGGGTGCTGTTCAACGCGCCCATGCCGACAAACAAATAGGCCCATGGGAATGGGTAAAACGGCTCCTTAGCCTGCAGCAGGGAGCATGCAGGAAATCGCAATTACGCACAGCAAACCTGCTGGGATGGGATTGGTGTGGGGCCTGACGGACTCTGCGGTCCTGTAGGGCATCTGGAATCTCATGACGACTGTTTGTAGAGAGCTTCAAGCAATGTAAAACACATCTGTTATCTCATACCAACGTGCGCACACATCAAGCAAGAATGGGTGGTTGCTGTTTTGAAATTTTGCAGTACATACATGACCAGTGGCGCCAAAATTTGAAGCAAAAAGTATATAACAAACATATCTGACATGGCCTCTTTCACCATTTTAAGAGCGATGCTGTTCTCTACTTCTCTGAACATAATGTGGGAAATGGAAGGAAATTCTATGGAGTCTGACATTTCTGCATCCTGATGGAGTGCGAGTGGATACACCTTTAATGCTTGCTTCATGAAGAGTGACAGTGTGTGATTCTCTTAAGCAATTGGAACTTATTAACTCAGCTCAAGGACTGTTTCCTTTTCCAGTTGACATTTTGTTCACAAGTTTGGTTTGGTTACAGGCACCTTTTTGCTTCAGCTAAGCTGCCCTAGTAGGCAGGTACAGCTATGTAACCCTATCCTATCCTACCCTGTCCTGCTGGCTTGCTCCTTGCTCAGTTTAAGGTAGGCTCGGTAGTTTCTAGTTAGGCCCTGGCTAGCAGCCTTGCTAGGGAAGTTCCTTCAAAGCACGCCTGATTTGTTGTGCTTGGTCCTCTTTACTTTTGAGCATGCAAGTTGCTTGAGTTGCAGAAGGAAGTAGTGAACAATTGCCGGTAACAACATTCTTCTAAATAGCTGGCGTACAGCCACATGCCAGTTCCTTGTCAGCCATCTCTGTTGCAACGGAGGTGCTTTAGCCCAAGGCCAGGTCGCGCGCTGTTGGCTCATAGATGCAACTGAAGCCCAAAAACGGCTGAGATCCACACATTGTGCACACACATATGCAACGACTCCGTGCAAGTAACCGTGTAAACAGCGTATGCAAACGACTGTGATCCACCTCACATTACGCATGCATGTATGCAAACGATTGAGCAAACGAATACGTGCAAGCGTCTGTACAGACGACACATGCAAGCGACTGTCACACACCAACATTATGCATGAACACAATACACAGCCTCTTTTAAGGGCCGCACAACACTGACAATTTGTCACTGCATGCCAGGTTTTGTTGTAGGCACCTCTTTGCTTCTGCTAGGCTGGCCACGTAGGCAGGCACGGCTATGCAACCCTTTTCGTTCCTTTCCTTTCCTCCCCCTTCCTTTCCTTTCTCCATCAGCGCATGCCAGACCCAGGCTTGTAACAGAGCCTGGTAAGGGAAACAACGCACCATGTGAGTCATGATGAGCTGCGACGCCACCAAAGAGTACGAAATGCCGAAGGTGTTCGAAGCCATCCTGCGCAAACATATGCGTCATGGTTGAACTGAAACGAAGGGTTTGATGCAAACAAATGCATCTTTAAGACACTCATCGTGCATGTCGCTGCCGCAGCAAAAACTCTGGCTGACAGATCTCCATTCTGCCATGAGGGAGGGTAACAGCCCCATTGGTGTCACTGCAAGGTGCTGAATGCGAACAACCCGAAACACAGCTTGACCAGCATGTTCAACAAAGGCTCCTGACAATTAACAAGCACTATCCTCAACTCAATAGCAGCTGCATTTAGTAAACCTGACATTAGAAATGTAAAGAGCAAGGCTGTGGCTGGCCCCGCTCTGCCACTGATTGTGGCTCACATCACCCTTCAGCCCTTCCAGCCAGCCGCTTTGCATGTGCGTGTGTACCATGGTGCCATTGGCTTACGTCTGTAGCGTTTAAGCATAATACTTGGTGTCCATTTTTGCCTCTCCAATCACCCTTCCCAATGTCAAGTGCGGCAAAAGTAATTAGCGCTGCAAGCTGCTCCTCAGATCCTCTTCCACAGCTGTGCCTTGCAGCCACCATCTCCCTGTCTCGTGCCACATTTGTAGGGTTTGCCAATTCCTTGCATTTGTAAGCGACATGCTTTAGGTCCTTGCTGCTGAAGCAGGAATCAATGGCACACCAATTCATGATTGGCCAAGTCTGAGTGTTTGCCCAAGTGGCAATATCTTCTACCAAGTCACTGCGGTGGCATTGAACTGGACATGGACACCAGCGTGTCAGACCTTAAGTGCGAGTACCTGCACAGAAACAGCCATGGCATCCTTTCCTCCCTCAGGCACCCAAGCACTTGCCCTCACATTCAAATGCATACTGCTTCATGTACAGACACCACAATACCCAACACCTGCAGACCTGCATTGCCCCACCGCAAGCTGGCTGCAGTCTTCTGCCATCCACTGCGCCAAACTTTGAGTACACGCACCACCACCACCACCACACTACCCACATCTGCGGACCTGCATTGTCCCAGCGCAAGCTGCTTGCGGTCTTCTGCCATCCACCACGCCCCCAGCACCAACAGCCCCACCAGTGACAGCAGCTGCTGAATGCGTGAGCCCCATGCAATATCCTGTGGTCACACAACACAAATCATGAAGGTTCTTGAGTGGAAGCATGAACAAAGGAAAGAATGGATGAACATCCAACGGCACACATACACACACGTCAGTGCTTCTTTTTTGGTTTTTACAAAACCTTGGTTCTATGTCACACCACGATATGCCCATTTCAGAAAATTTGATGTTACGTCTTTTGCCCACACGCCTCCAGCTATTCACTTTCCCACATGAATTCTGCATGAGACCTTGCAAACCACTGCTGCCAAGCTGCTACGCGACCCTTGTGCTTCTTGCCTTGCCCATGCACTTTCACAGCCTGTGCTCTGCACTGGAAGCTGGTCTGGCAGAGGATGCACTGTGCCACACACGCACTCTTGTCATCAAGACCACGGTCTTTCAGCCAATGCTTTCGCAGGGGACAGTTTGGGGGGTCATACCAGTCTGCCTGGAACTTTTTGGTGACACCATATGGCAAGTCAGCCTTGAAACCACCATCACTTTGCACCCTCTTCACCCTTTTCCTGCTATCCCTCTCACTCATTGAACATGTTTTGTAACCTCGGCTGCTGGACTCAAAATTGTAAGGCAGCCGAGGGCATTTTAAGGCACTTCGACCCCTTTTTCACCCAAGCCCATCAAACCTTCCCACAACCCGGATTTTTTGTCGGAAGACATAAAATGTCGCAAAAAAAGCACTGTATCACAGGTGTTTCTTTATGCATGTTCTCTCCCACAAGGTTCCCAACACATGCGCTCAGACACACACAATGAAAGAGTAAGGATGAGTTCATGAGTACCATGCATTGGCAGGCAAAGGTGCTGGTGCTGCAAAAAGAGCGGGTTTCTCCCAGCTGCCCTCGTAGGCAGGTACAGCTATGCAATTCTTTTCTTTCCCTTTCTTTTCCCAGAGAAGTATTGAGAAGGAAGCATTCAAAATCAAAGGAACCCCTCCCCACCCACACACCTTGTTCCCGCGCTCAGCATTGGACAACAGTGGTGAGGGCGTAGGGCCCGCCAAGATGCGTATGGTTTGTGGACACATCAGCGCCGCGCACCCCATGTAGGAGGCCAAAAAAAAAACATGGCGCAAGACTGCATGTAATCAAGAGAGTGCGAGAATGCTGTCAGCGGCCCAAGCTAGTGCTTGTCAGTAGAGTGCAAGAAACACTAGTATCATCATAGTATCATCATATTTCCTATCAAAAAACAGTGGCAGTACATGGTACATGCAGTACAAAGTAACGTCGCACCCTACTTGTTGGCAAGGTACAAGGGTTACAAGGGGAAAAAAAGGCCTCAGTCAAGACGTTTGACTGCTAGCCTTGGCAAGGTACAGCAAGTTACAGCAAGGTACAGCGCAGCAAGGTACGCAGCAAGGTACAGCGCAGCAAGGTACAGCAAGGTACAGCACAATGAGGCAGGGGTCCTTGCATTGTTGCTGTTGATGAGTTAAGTTATTGCTTGATTGTTACTCTTTCGACCCTGTACGAACCCCCTCCCCAACAGAGCCTGTAAGTGCTGCCTTTGTGTGCATGTTAGAACCAAGAGATGTGTTGATGGTAGTGTGATGATATAAGATATTGTTTGATTGTTGCTCTGTCACCCCTGCATGGATTCCCTCCCCACCACAGCCTGAAAGTGCTGCCTTTGTGTGCATGGTTTGAGTTAAGAAATGGTTTAATGCAGAGTGCATGTGTGAAAGGAACACCTCCTAGGACAAAGCTTGTCTGCCCTCTCTGGAAGATGCACATGAAAATGAATAGCCAGCTGAAATGAAGAGGGCACTGCAGGTGGTGCAAACCATAAAACTATCTGTAATGTCTGGGCCATGAAACGTTGTTTTGGACATCCATGGAATGGGAGCATGTGCTAGCCACATCCAAAGCCGACGAGCTCCATCCATTTTTGAATATGCAAGCAACACAACGTTCGCCAAATGCACCCCCATCCCCTGCCTCTGCTTTGTTTTCAGTCCCCTTCAGACAAGTTGCTGCAGGGAATTTGTGTTACCCGGATTCCAGGTACCGACTACTCTGCAGGGTTTACAAAACATATGTGCAGGGCAGTGCTTGCAAGGGATACTGATGACAGAAGTGGTCAGCTTTCCTTTCTCCCTCTGTCTGGTGCAGCGAAATAATTGCCTGCATCTTGAATTTCCCTGAAAGCAAGTAATCATGTATATTTATGAATGTACAAAAAATATTTTTTTTTCGAAGCAAGCACTCACCGTATCCATCTAAAAGGTCCCCGGGCAAAAATGGAGCTATGCTACTCAATGGCGTGTTCCACATCTGTGCGCAAGCGTAGAGCAGGTTCTGGTCTTAACTTTTCCATGCATTGCAGTGCTGAACCTCAAGATGCGCCTATCGGACACTCCTGGCAAGTATTAATGGCAAATTTCCTACATTGACCAATACAGCCCACTTTCAAAGGAGATAGATAGACAGACAGATAGAGAGAGAGAGAGAGAGAGAGAGAGAGAGAGAGAGAGAGAGAGAGAGAGAGAGAGAGAGAGAGAGCGTAGTCTGTTCTTCATCCTAGAAAATGTGCAACGTGAAGTTCCTGTCCACTATTCTTCCAACGCATGCGAGTTTCTTACAGACCCCTCAGCTAGTTCCCCTGCTGTTGTCCACACATTTAAGCAAGTGCACATCCACCTGCTCGCCAAATAAAAAGCTTGAGAACGACAGCAGGGCGAGCGAGTAATTGGCTTCAAGAACCCCCAGCCATCCATTGCTATACATCAGCTGCCCTGTGTGGTACTCCTCCAGATGGGCAAGCAGCCACGTCATCATGACCTGCGGTTCCCAGGCAAAGGTGTGAACTTGTTCTGCATGCGCGTCTGCACAGCCTGTAATTATGTGTGCCATGTGTGTGCCACGTGCATGTTTGCATGTAAATGTGATTTACACATTTACATGCGATGGTGTTCAAGAGCCACACTGTCCAGTGACAGTACAGCCTGTAGACTTGCTGGTTATAGTGTCTGGTCCCAGTTCCAGTTCTAGTCCTGGTCTTTGATCTGGTCCCACACCCTGTCCTAGTGCCAGCTCCAGCCCCAGTTCCAGTGCTAATGCTCGTGCTTGCTCCTTTGCCGCCATTTTCTGTTGATAATTGTTTTTAAGGAGCGTCAGTTTGTTCACATTGGAAGGCAAATTCCGTGTGGCCATCTCAGTGGTTGCAGTGGTGGTGGTCAACGTCATTGTGGATGTTCACACAAAAATCACGCACATTGGGTTCCGCTTTAATTGTGGGCTGCTCTAAATATCTAGTTCGATTGTTTCAGTTACGGGGTTACCAAATGGGACACCAAGCCGCCTTATGGTGACAAGGAAGATGGAGGAGAATGAAGTGTTTGTTCTCCAAGACTTTGATTAAGCACTCTCTCACCAGCGAGGATAGGATGGCTGAGGCTGGTCCACAAGGGCTGGCCAAGGCCACCTGTGTGTTTGGGAGAAAGTCGGAGGAAAGATAGTAAGAGAAGTCAGGGAGAAATAGGAGGAGAAGTCAGGGAGGAAAAGAAGAAGAAAACCTGGCCAAGGCCACCTGAGGGTCACGGACAGGAAAAAGTCAGGGAGAAATGGAGAAAAGAAGAGAAGTAGTACAAGGCAGCAGAGGAGCCAGTAAAATTGAAAAAGGAGACAAGCAAAGAGGTGAATTGCGCAGGCAGGGACAAGGTGGGGGAAAGTTGCTTGGAGCCCGAAAGCCTTAAGCCAGCCCTGAAACTTGTGACTGTAGCTTTCAAGCAGTGAATGGCTCATTTAAAGGAAACCTACTTGGGAAAAAAGGAAAAAACATCAGCAGTATTTGTTCAAACTCAAACCTCACACACACACCTGGGCATTGCTCACTAAGAGGTGCACACTCAAAGCATCACACCCATGGTCAAAAAGCTGTCCAAGGGGGGAGGAGCTGCGCGTGCGTCGTGCCTGCAATGTGAAAGTGGTTACATTCAAGCGCACATGAGCACATGGGCATGACATCCCTCCACACATGCACAGGTGAAGAGTGTTGTGTGTTGTGTGTGTGTTGTGTGTATACATGTGTGTGTGTTGTGTGTATACATGTGTGTGTGCGTGTGTGTGTGTATGCGTGTATGTCATTGCATATCATTCATTTCGCAGCTGAAGTAACAGACAAATATGGTAGCTGCTCATCAGATAAACCCTCTGAGGAGTATCAGGGAATGAAGTCTGAACGTGACACTGGTACAGCACTACATTAGAAAAAGCTGTTACCTTTCCTTATCATAAATTATTTGAATGCAAGTCGTTCTAATGCATGCCTTTGTGGCAGTCATTTCATTTGTGCTGCAGTGTTTTTTTATTAGCAGAAGCCAGCTTGCATACAAGTAACTTCCTTGCTGAGTGCACTGGAAAGAGATTCATCATTCAGTCCAGGCCCGATGATACAAAGGCCTACATCCCCAGAACTTCCGCACCTGCTTCCCATCTATGCAATCCAAGTTCACATACACCACTATGGCCAAAGCGTTAAGCAGATGCAGCCACCGGGGAGCGCTCTCATCACCTGCAGGGCACATTGCACTGTCCACACGTCTTCCTTTTGACAAAGTACTGCCTTTTCTAATTACTGGCATGCGCCTTTATTCTGCTAACTCGCCTGTGTTCAAAGGGTGTGTAGATGTGTAGAGCGGATGGGATGGGTTTTAAGCTGAGTATGCAAAAGCACAAGACATGCAGCATGAAAGGCGCGCATGCACTTAGTGAATGATCTGAGTTTCAGGCTGAAACAAGCACACATCACGGCAATGATCCCTGGGCCTGCTTGGACATGGTTACGTGCTGGACGTGCAGTTCAGCCACAGATCGTGATTTATGCCAAGGCATGCCAAATGCGAGAAGTGGCAGCCACGGCAAGCCTCAGGCAAGGCTGAGCATTCCGGGAGCCATCCTACAAAATCTCAAGAACAATCCACCAGCACCTGTGAAGTCTGGGAAGTACAACGCGGAGGCGAGGTAGGACAGCATGATACCAATTAAGCCAATGAGGGTGATGAGGTTGGGTGCCAGCCACATGGGCATCCGGCTGGTGAGCCACTCCCAGAAGGGATTGTGGATGACATCAAGGATGGTGTATCCTGCATGGGCAGGGCAAGAAGGTGGCCGCCACTCTTATTGAGAGGGAGGCTTAACTCAAGAGTAAGCGCCCGGTCGAGCCCTGACAAGGAAGAGGAGCACTGCGTCACACTGCATACAAGCTAAGTGCAAGCTAGAACACAAGCTGGAATGCGCAGAGTCTGTCCGAGAGGATCAAGGAGAACATGCCCCTTGGGGATGCTGTGTATTGAGGGATGCTCACAAAATGCTTCCTACATACACGACGTTGTTTGAGTGCACCCTGTGCACCACATGTTGCAAGGGTGCCTTGCAGCTCACCTCCTGGTTTGTACTTGTACTCCTTCAAGCCCTCCAGGGCTCTGTCAGAGAGGTACACCATGCTCAGGTCAGTGCATTTTTGTTGAAGATTGTTAGCCTAAAACATCACTTAAAAATCACAAAGCTTTCGTCTTGACAATTCAGTTTTATACTCAGCTGTCCTCATCGACCTTGGCGGCTTTTTGAACTGGATGGATTGGTTCAGGAGGAGGAGGAATGATTCATGTAATTGCAATAAGCGATTGAAAAGCTCATTACCATGGCGCTCACTCTAGCCCAATTTTCCCCTTCCGGGGAATTGCTGTTGGGCACGGCAGATGGAAGGCTCCGGACTTACGACTCTGGTGGGTGATGGTGTCAAGATGTGTTTGGACCCGAGACACAGTAGAATGTGTGCCAAGAGCGTCTTGACGGGGGACGGGAAGGGGTTTCTTGAAGTGCGCTCCGGTTATTGTGCGCCGGCACTCGTCCACCCTGTGCGGCCCCTCTCTTTCAGGCACGGGCCGCCTGCGTGCCGTCTTAGGCGAGAACAAGGAGTCAGCAGCCAGCACCAGCACGTCTGGGCTTGCAAACGGGCACCTCACGGAGAGGCACACCTGCCTGGCCTGGGCACAGGGGACTCGTAAGGTGAGGGCTGGACATGATGCTGGCATCAAAGCAAGCATGCCATCAGCTAGCTGTGAGAGAGCATGCAGCAGCATAAGCCAAGCACTGCAGGCTGACAGCCAAGCGGGAGAGTGATGAGAGACTTAGTTGCTGCCGCTTGCAGGAGAAGAAGAAGAAGGGGGCCAGCCCTCTGGCCATCGTGGGCACAGCTGCAGGAGATGTGAAAGCTTACAATACACAGCTCGGAGAGCTGGTGTGGCGGGCCTCCAATTGCATAGAGGGGTGAGTGCTGCAGAGGCACGCATGCCATCAATCACCTGTGCCTGTATCAAGCCCCCATGCATGCTTTTTCCCCCTCCTCTGTAGAAAACCATCAAAGCAATCAACTCCACTGTTCATGTTATTAGGTCATGCAAGCAGATAGGGAGCCCTCCCAGGCCTTCACTTTTGCCATTTTGCACCTGTGCACATTACGCTCAGGGGCGTCACTTCCCTGGCATATTCAAGCAAAGACGGTCTGATTTATGCTACCGGAGCCGATTGCCGTATCTGTGCGCTGGACGTCCAGTCGGGCGCCGTGCAGTCGTCGTTCAAAGCGAGCAAGCATCCCATTTCTTGCATAGCACTTTCACCAGGTGAGCACAGTGGTGCGAGGCAGAAATGCCATGTAGGAGCAGGTCATGCTACCCCATCAAATTTTCTGGAGAGGTGCACACACACACACACACACAAGCACGCACGCACGCACGCACGCATGCGCGCACCTTTTTGCATGCATGCATGCTCAATCACAATCAGTTATGATTCTCATGCATTTCGAAATGTTTGCAGCTACCCTGTGTATGTGTGTGTGCTTGCAGACTCTGAGCGCATTTTTGGTGGTAGCTCCAGCTTAGCGCTGTGGGACTCATCAAGCCAGGAGCGGGTCAGCAAATTCACAGGCCATCCAGTGAGTTGTTTGCAGCCTGTTTAGTTCATGCTAATTGCCTCGATTGCTCAGCACAGCGGGGGGTCTTGGGGGTCAATATTGATATGGAAGTGCATGGTTGTGTGTGCGAGTGTCAAAAGCCCCCGCAGCTAGTTCCTAGCAGCATTACTCTCTTTCTCTGTCCAGAGCTGCCAGCTTCATGTGTCCGCCATGAGAATCGGCTGCCTTAGTTTCAAGGCTGTAGCTAGCATGTGCCCGTATCCGGCGACAGCGTGCCCAAAAACCAAAAGAGCGCTCGTCTTCTTGAGCCAACAAGAAGCCTATGCAACAGTCATTCCAGACATGCACCGAGTGTATTTTTGGTACATCATCGGATCCAGGGTTCATACTAGCTGCAGCTTAGAACCTGTGGCAGCCAATCCTTATGACTTGTGGTGCTAATTCCAGAGCTGATGCATGCCTCCTCACACCCTCGCCTTGTCCAGACCCCAGTGCGCGCCATTGCGTTCGCTCCGGATGGCAGCCATGCAGCCTCCGTGGGTACAGGGGAGCGCAGCCTTGCCCTCTGGCCCACCACTAATGCGCCCCCTCCCACTGCATCTCCTTCTGCAACCACCACAAGCAGTGGCAAGAAAGCCAAGCGGGGTGGGCTGCGCGCTGCTGTGAGCAGCCTTCCGTGCCCAGACCCCTTAGTGACCTTAGATGCATGCTCCTCAGGTGAGTAGGCAGCGAGGAAGGGGGGCGAACCGCAATGAGAACGGATGCTGTGGTGTGGGAACCATCGGCCGGTAGGAACAAGGTGACATTGTGGTCTTCTGGGCATGAGGTGATTATGTAGGTCTTGCAGGTTGCGGAGGCATGAGGCCTGTGGTCAGAGAACGTACTCATTGCCAGCCTAGGGGGCTAAGCTGCCTTCCAGCAGCCTGCAGGTGACTGGCTTGACAGGAAAAAGCCATCGATCAAGAAAACGCATGACTTTTTGGCTACAGCGTGTTTATAACAGTGTTAAACAGATGGAAGCGCCACGGTCTTCCATGCAGTCTCCACCTGGGCTTCCCCCCTTCTTCTCCCTCCCCCCCCCCACACACATACACACACATCCGCGCGCATCTTTCCATGCACTCGTGTGCAGGCAGCAGTGCCGGTGGTAGCAACCCTTCAGATTTCCATTTAGCAGGCGTTTCAGAGGCTGGTGATGCATACGTATGGCACTGCGCGTCAGTACCTAGCACAAGTGGACGGCAAGCTGGTGAAGGAGAGGCCTCAGTCGAGGGGCACCTGGTTGCCCACATACGCGTAGATGCTGTGAAAGGGTGAGTGGGGGGTAATGGGCAAGCCAGGCACACGTTGGTTTAGATGCTGTGAGAGGGTGAGTGGGCATGTGCGCTGCACGAGGCAACTGGTATAGAGATTGTGTAAGAGGATCAGTGTGCTAGGCAGGCAGGCAGATAGATGCCGTCCAGAAAGTAAGAGGGGTTGATTTTAGGGGTTTCCTCACTCTACTACGCAGCCATTGCAGCCGTCCTGAGCTTCCCTGTATCCAGGATGTTTGCAACGGCTGCGAACTGGAGAAGTGTGGGAAAACATAGAACTGTGCACCAGACACATGATTGCAGGTGCTGTGAATGTGTGACTGGGGACGAGTGTTGCCTCTATGGATTCTGGTTGGTGTGTGGGTGTGCGCTTTGTTAATGGCTTTGGGTGTAGCAACATTAAGCCTTTGATTGGATTAACTCAGGTTTGAGCTATTAGAGGGCAGGGGCACTGAACGCAATGCTGGTACCAACACCCCTCACGTTTTTGGGTCTGCCCATTCCGTGTATTATTCCGTACTTGGCATACATACATCGCTTAAAAAAGTACATGTGTTAACAGCTGTCCAAAAACACGTGATTTTGTGGATTGGCCAATCCATTCCCAGGTCCCAATCATCAGCTCAGGGGGAGGGGCAGCCCAGCGAAGCCATCATGGCGGTCCAGCTGCAGCCGGGCACAGAAGGTGAGAGTTGTGAGCATGCTAAAAGGTGGCAGCTGAGCTCTGAGTGTCAGATTTGAGAGGATGCATGCAAGTGGCAGCCAGTCTCCAGACATCGGGTTTAGAGAAAAGGATGCAGGTGGGAGCTAGGCTCTGACCATGTCCATTTAGGGCGTGCTAGCAGGTGGCAGCCAGGCATGGAAGGTTTCAGTTGAGGGCATGCGCGTGCATGGTGGGCAGGCTCAGCGTGAGAGTCAAGATCAAGCTGAAGTGATTGTGGGTGGCTTTGTGAGGGGGCTTTTGGGTGGAGTGGGATGCCAGTAAGGGCCAGCAACGGCTGTGTCTCAAGGGTACTGAGTGGTGTCCTTGGGTCCCTGGCAAAGCGCTGAACAACGTTACCTTCCTGCGTGTCAACACCAACTATGGGAGGATGTAACCCAGTGCGACAGTGAATCTCATGCTCCCAAGCATGTTGGCTTCAGTATCCATGGTGCCAGCGTTACGGGTGGAGCACTGTGACATTGCGCCAGTCAGCCTTGGTTCCTCACAGGGATGCTTGGCAAGAGGGATATCAATGACATGTTTGCTGAGGTGCCCTTTGAGGTTGGCCGAAACAGGCCAGGTTTTGGTCTCCCCAAAAGGCATCGTAAGGACTGTATTGACCTCCCTCTTGTAAAACATCTCCTCCAAATGTGCCAGTGTTTGCTACAATAGATGGCTGCCGTTTGCTGGCTTCAGAAAGAAGCTGGCAACCGACGCCAAGGGTCCTCATGGGTGCCCCTGCACTGTCTAATTCCCTTCCTGCGTACTCAAGCCGACAAAGGGAGGATGTAACCCGGTGCCAGACCAATGCATGCTGCTGCACCCTTAGCTGCTGGTGATGTGTGACCAGCAGCTCCTTGCCGCACCTGCTACAGCTGCCTGCATGGCCTCAGTGCCTGGAGTGCTTGCCTGCCTCATTTTTGCGCTTCAGATGCGCTCTTTGGACAGAGGTTGTTTACTGCATGTTGCTGCCCTGACCTGCTTTCCCTCCTTCCTCATCCTTGCTCTTTGAAGCGCACGCACTGAACTCTTTTCCCTTCCTGCGTACTCTGAACAATGGGAGGATGTAACCCGGTGCCACACAAACGCATGCCACTGTGATCACTGGGTGGTGCCGCCAGTTGGCGCCAGCAATGACGCAGTGCTTGCCACAGCCTTTGTCAACACGATTTACCAGTGATTGATGTAACCCGGTGCAACACGAACGCATGCTGCTGTGATCACTGGGCGGTGCCACCCATTGGCACCAGCACTTTCCCCCCAAGCACAGTGTGCTTTACCGCGTACTTGGGCACCTACTCGCTCAGAGGGTCCCCAGCACACGGTTTCACATCACCAACACCCCACCAGTTGCACCTGCAACCACATAACCTCTTGACCATGATGATTGCTCGGGCCCACCTCAAGGCCCCAACCCAAGCAAGGCAAGGGTTACATAGTTGTACCTGCCTGTGAGGGCGATTCAGCTGAAGCGCAAAGGTGCCTTGCCAACCAAACCAAAATATCCTAAAATAGGTATGTCGGCTGCATAGTAAGACTTCTTCCTGGCGGGTCGAGATTCAGTGCATCAATGTCAAGACTCGCGAGGAAGATACCCTGCCTTTTGTATATATATAGTTCACATATATATAGTTCACAACTAAAAAGCAGGCATGGGTCCATCAAAACCTCCACACTTCATTTCGGCCAATAGTCCGACAAAGGTATGGGTCCATCAAAGGCACTCTACCACAAGATGCCCCCCCTACACACACACACACACACACACACACACTTGATGCCCTGAAGGTTGCGTCCCTCACTAGCATGTATGTTTGTTCCCTTTCTGTCTGCATGTGCACTCTTCCCTTCCTCAACCATGCTGCTCGCTGGAGCACACGCACTGAACTCTTTTCCCTTCCTGCGTACTCTGAACAATGGGAGGATGTAACCCGGTGCCACACAAACGCATGTCACTGTGATCACTCGGTGGTGCCACCAGTTGGCGCCAGCAATGACGCAGTGCTTGCCACAGCCTTTATCAACACGATTTACCACTGATTGATGTAAACCGGTGCAACACGAACGCATGCTGCTGTGATCACTGGGCGGTGCCACCCATTGGCACCAGCACTTCCCCCCCAAGCACAGTGTGCTTTACCGCGTACTTGGGCACCTACTCATTCAGAGGGTCCCCAGCACACGGTTTCACATCACCAACACCCCACCAGTTGCACCTGCAACCACATAACCTCTGACCATGGTGCTTGCTCGGGCCGACCTCAAGGCCCCAACCCAAGCAAGGAAAGCAAGGCAAGGGTTACATAGCTGTACCTGCCTATGAGGGCAACTCAGCTGAAGCAAAGGTGCCGTAACCAAAACCCTAAACCCCTCAACCAAAATACCCTGAAATAGGTGTGTCGGCTGCATAGCAAGACTTCTTCCTGGCGGGTCGAGACTCAGTGCATCAATGTCAAGACTCGCGAGGAAGATACCCTGCCTTTTATAGAAAGATAGACATGTATATACATAGTTCACAACTATAAAGCAGGCATGGGTCCATTAAAACTTCATTTCACACTTCATTTCGGCCAACAGTCTGACAAAGGTATGGGTCCATCAAAGGCACTCAACCACAAGATTGCCCACCACACACGCACACACACACACACACACACACACACACACACACACACTTGATGCCCTGAAGGTTGCGTCCTAGCACGTGTGTTCTTTTTCTGTCTGCATGTGCACTCCCTTCCCTTCCTCAACCATGCTGCCCGCTGGAGCGCATGCACTGAACTCTTTTCCCTTCCTGCGTGCTCAAACTATGGGAGGACGTAACCCGGTGCTACAGCAATGCATGCGGATGCTCACAAGCTCTGGACGGCCCTCACTCAGGACGCCAGGATGGTGGCAGCCCTTGCTACACACATCCTAAGTTTCCTTGTCACCGCCATGCAAACAAACATCACTGTGTTCTTCAGCCAAGCTGCACTCGTGTATGACCACATTTGTGGACTGCGCACCATCAGAGTCTTGCGTGCCTCTCAATGCTACCGCACACTGCGCGGTGCTGTGGCTTGACCCCAACCACGGCCAAAAGAAGCCGTGGGACACACACGCCCGTCACCACACACACCTCTTGGCGCGCACGCAGGTCCTGTGTTGCTCATAGCACGCGGCACATCCGCCAAGCCTGCCTTCCATTCGATACCTCTGTCGCAGCAGCACATACAGCAGCAGCGGCAGCGGGCCGGGGGGGATGGAAGCAGCGCTGCAGAGATCGTGTTGCAAGCAGCAACGGGGGGCGTCCTGTTGGACAGCACCGTGGTAGGGAAGGGGGCAAATGGGACGGGTGCGAGTGAGCACACAAAGAGCAGCAAGGCCGGGAAACTGCAGCACAGCAAACAGGATGTGACAGTGCTGGGGCCTGAGAACCAGGTGCGTGAGCTGGGGCAATTCCTGTGTGTGTGTACAAGATGCAGCTCTCGTTAGCTTGGAGCACGCAGGTCTATGCTGTTGCTGCAAATGAAGGCTTGTTGTGGAACAGGGTTCGGTGATTTTGAAAAGTGAGGGGTCCTTGTGCCCCGGTGTTCTTGGTGTAGGCAGGCAGGTCGTGCAGTGTTGCTGGTTGTGTGCAGCATTTGGATTTTCATTGGCTGTGCAAGAGAGCTTCGTGTTGAGCTGCGAGCGCTGCATGGAGCAAGTCTGCATGTAGCACCTAGGAGAGCAGGAATGAAGCACCTATGCATGAACGCACAGAGCACCAATTGAGCGCGTATGCATGGCAGGTTTAAGAGAGCAGAGCACAGAAGCGCAGGTGCTGGAGTGCAGGGTGGTGGAGTGTAAGGTGCACGGTGCTTGAGTGTAGGGTGATGGCCCCGTCCAGCAGGGTGCAGAGTGCATCGAGGCCTGCTGCTGTCATACAGGTTTGCAGGAAATGCCGCCAGTTGAAACGCAGGACTGCTAGGCGAGAGCACTGTGGCTGTCACTGTGGTACAAGCATCGTGTTAAAACAAGAGTGGCCAAGGCTAGCGCATGTCGATGGAGCTGCCTTGTGCGCAGAAACTCGCACCTTCAGCATCCTACACCCTTGTGCATGGATGTACTGCGCTTGCTCTTGGTCGCTGTTCATTGATGCGCTGCATTTGCTCGGGGATGCTGCTGCACAGATGTGCTTCTGGACACAGCACATAGATGCGCTGCATTTGCTCATCGACGCGCAGCGTAAGCTCATGTCTTGGAGCCTGTGAGCTAATAAGAAGAGCCTGTTTCACTGTCTTTCCCACACGCAGCTCACTTTAGTTGGCTTTAGTTGGCATGTCGCAAGTCAGCCTTCACAATGCAGTGCTGCCACGCTGAGTAGGCAACCCAGCAAATCATTGCAGAAATAGAAGCAAGCACTTTTTCGGTAGCACCTTGACACCAGAATGCACTGTTATTCAGAGTGGTCACACACACACACACCTCCGTGCATTTATGTGCAGGGCGCACCAGTTGTGGTCATGGGTCAAGTAGCGGCAGGGCAGAAACGGCGAGCAGAAGGCACCGAGGATGAAGCTCCTGTGCCCTTGGGGGAGCGCGGAGCAGAGCAGGAAGAAATAGAGGATGAGGGGGGCATTGAGGTGAGCCTGCTCTGGGTTCTGGAGCAGAGGTACAAGGCACCGGGGTTAGGTGTGAAAACCTTGTGCCCTTTGGGGATAAGAAGCCGGGCAGGAAGAAATAGAGGATGGGAAGGGCTTTGAAGTGAGCCTTTGCTTTGGTGCTGCAGCAGGTGCGAAACACCATTGGTGTGAAAACCTTGTGCCCTTTTGGGGATAAGAGAACAGAGCAAGAGGAGAAAGAGAGGGTGAGGGGGCCATTGAGGTGCCCCTTTGCTGCAGCAGGTACAAAATGTTTGGAGTACGATACAAGACCCAGGTTAAAGGCATGGGATTGAAAGCTGCGGACTGCCCCTCAGGTTCTTCTGTGATGTCAGCAAGCAGATGAGGGATTTTTTAGAACACAAAAAATGTTAACACTCTGCAAGTCCATGCTGAGAACACAAAATCCTTATCTGTACTGTCTGCGCGCGCGCGCACGCACACACACACACACACACACACACACACACACACACACACACACACACACACACAGGAGGAGGGCGTGCCCCTGGGGGAGCGCGTAGCAGCGTTGGAGGCGCAAGCAGAGGGCAGGCCTTCAGGGGGAGATGGGGATGGTGAGCCTGAGGATGCCCCAGGGCCAAGTGGATCTAGCAAAGCAGACTCGGTGGCAGTGCTGCTCACGCAGGCGTTGCGAAGGTGAGGATGGCTCAAACATGAGTAATACCCAGATGGAAATTTGAACCAAACAAGCAGCATGCCGGACCAGTTTTGATGGAGAGATTCAAGCTTTGTAACAAGATAGTGATAAGAAGAGGAGTGGGGATTGCTGGAGGGCACACGCACTGCATAAGCATGTGTGATAGAGGAGAGACGTTGGCATTGCTGGTTGCACGGAAAGGAGGGAGTAGGGCTTGGGTGTTGGGTGATTATTACAGGCCTTCTCAAAGAGAGGGCCCCACACAGGGTGTGGCGATCTGGGTCAGGAACGGATGGCCTGCGCACCCTTGAATGAGTGGCATCAATTGCGTGTCAAGTCGTCTCCGGCGCCACCTCTCTTCTGCTCGCCATGGCATCTGTGCAATAAGGCTGTGTCCTGTCAGCATCAGTTGCTTGTCAAGTCGTGTATGGCACCTCCTCTTTGTTGCACGCCCATGGCATCTGTGCAGTAATGACCGTGTCCTGTCGGCATCAGTTGCTTGCCAAGTTGTGTGCGGCACCTGACCTCTTTTGCGCGCTCATGGCATCTTTTCGCAGTAATGACCGTGTCCTGTTGGAGCGCTGCCTGGCCACCAGCAGCAGCAGAGTGATACACAACACTGTGGCGCGGATCGTTCCTAGAGATGCGGCGCTGTTCTTGCGGGCTGCCGTGGATAGGTGGGGAGGGGGGGATGGTTGGCAAGTGCCAGTTGCTCACTGTGGGAGGGTTTGCAAGTGCTGGTTGGCGGGCTTAAGCAAGGATAGGTTGCTTGCAGGTGAGGGGGAGGGTACACTGAGCATGTACATATTGCTGACAGATGAGAGGGTAGGCGAGTGCAGGTTGTGGGGGTTAAGCAAGTACAGGTTGCTTGCAGGTGAGAGGGTAGGCAAGGACAGGTTGCTTGCTGGTGCAAGGGAGGGTGTGCCAAGTAAGTACGTGTTTACATTGCTTTCAGCAAAGCTGTGGGAAGGACAAGGAACCTGCGACTACCCTTTGATGTCCTTGGCTTGGCCTGATGGGGTTGCCCTTTGATGTCCTAAGCTCGATCCTATTGGATTGCCGCTAACTTTCCTTGGCTTGAGCGGTTGCCCTTTGACGTCCCTGGCTTGATCCTATTTTTTTCCTGAAATCTGTCAAGGTGGCATGTAATGAAATTGGACCCCTGCTGGTTTGTAGAGCATGGGAGAGGTGTGAGGCTTAGCACTTCACAATAATCCCCCCCTGATTTTGTCCAGTACTTAAAACATGCATTGTACGATACAGTGGCAATGTGCCTTGTTTGTGATTCAATCAAATGAGCAAGCGGGGAGGTATGGGTTGTGGAAGGTGCCCCTTGCGGGTGTCGTATGGTTAAATCATCCAAGTGCTGATTGGGGCAGACTTCCCTGCATACCATGCAGAAGGCCTTCAGGCGCTTGTTGAAGTCTGTCCCAATCCCAGGGGGGAATTTGTGAAGAGACTTTCAGGGGGTTAGTGCAGAAGATTCACGAGCTCGGGTGCAGAGGTGTGTTGCAGGGTTGGGTTATTCACCAAACTTGGTTTTTGGTCAAACCGGCAAGTGACCCAACTCTGGTGTGTCGTCCAGAGTTTGCTGGATGCTTAGACTATCTCTACCTTGTAGTTCTTCTTTTCTGGATGTATCAGCGGCCAAGGCTCTCTTTGCGGTGGGCACAACAAGGCGCCTGGACAAGGTGGGGGTCGTGGTGCTGGCCGTGAGGTTGTGGGTATTGGTTGCATGAAGAAAGGCATATCCCAAGGTGTCAACATGCAACCAACATTCACCATCTCCACAGCCAGCACCACGGCCCCCACCTCATCCAGGGACATGGCTGTGCCCACCACGTCCATGTGGGCATTGCAACGCTCCTGGACAAGAGCCTCGGCCCCCGCTGCACTGCATGCAGGAACCTCTCTGTTGTTTTCCGACGCTGCAGTAGCACTGGTGTGTGTGCTGAGTGTTTGCTGCCGCATGAGGGTATGCTGCACCACAAGGGACTTTTCCTGCTTGACAAGCTGCGCGGTGTGTGTCTAGTGTATGCTGGGGGTTTGTGAAGTGTGTTGAGTGTCTGCCGCATGACGGGCTACGTGGGGTGTGTTGTGGTTGCTTAGTGTGTGTATGTCGGGAAGTGTGCTGGGTTCAGTGAATGCCTGCCGCATGAGGGTGTGCCGACGTACGACCAGCTGCGCAGGGTGCATGTTGAGTGTGTGCGCCAGGGAGTGTGCTGGGTTCAGTGAATGCCTGCCGCATGAGGGTGTGCCGACGTACGACCAGCTGCGCAGGGTGCATGTTGAGTGTGTGCGCCAGGGAGTGTGCTGGGCTCAGTAAATGCCTGCCGCATGAGGGTGTGCTGCTGCATGGCCGGCTTCGTGGCAGTGCTGTTGTGTTAGGGACCTCACTCAGAGGGGTCCTAGCCTTTAAATATGTGCGCGAAAGACTGCAGCAGCACTGCTGTGTTGGGAACTCGATATGTAGGTAGGCCACCTTGCCTGGAACCGCTGCCCTCCCATGTAGCAGGCGTCCTCACTTCGGTGGCCTAGAGCAATCCGCACGCAGGGTGTGCTTGCATGCCCTGCGTGCGCGGCTGACAACCGGTCCCTTACCCACGGGGGCTCCTAAGGGTCCTCCCCCTGTGCCCCCACTGTTGCTGGGGATACACGCGTGTTGTTTCTGACCAAGTGGCTCCAGACCAGGAGGCGCCTGAAGGCCTGACTCTTGGACGCCATTTACATCAATCCTTTTAAAGACTGTATATATTCAGAATCCTGAGCTCAAGCGCTGTCGATTGGTATATTTATGGGTCCCCTTGGAGGGGGGGCAGCGTGTGTGTGTGTGTGTGTGTGCGTGCGCACGCGCGTGCTCGTGCGTGTATGACTCAGAGTCAGTGCCTCATGCCCATGAGTGTGGGCTGCGTGGTGTGCGGAAGCAAACATGCAGCAAATCGATTCAAAGTTTGATAGTGACGTTGCACGATGTGCTATCGCTTGGTGCAGTCAGGATGGCAGTTTGTGAACTTGCAAGCCACTTTTGAGTGCCTGGCAGAACAGGCATGCATGAGCGTCCACAGCTCACTTTTTACCCTATAACTCTGCTGCAACTTGCTCTTTCGATGCATTGAGTATGCAGATGGACAGGGATTTCCCTATCCATCAATTCAAAGAGGAGATTGGAACCATTTCGTCCGGATTGGGGCACTGGGAGGGGGGGGGGGGGGGGGGGGTCGAAATTTTGACACGCCGCCTTTTGTTTTTTCAATCTTCCTGTCCAGACAAAGCATTGCTCAGTGTCCTGTTTGGCTGCTTCCTTTGTGCACGCGGTGAAGCCCCGCCGTCCTGCTCACTCTTAGCATGCGAATCAACATTTTTCTTCGCGACTGTGCTGTGCAGGCTGCTGTCGCGGCCTGCAAGGGCCGGCCAGCTGGCCCCCTGGCTGCGCGCATTGCTGCACCACCACACAGGCTACCTCATGGCCGCCCCTGGGGCACAGGCACCCCTTGCTGCTCTGTACCAGGCCATCGATGGACGGGTGCGCGAATTGCATTTCAAAGCTGGGATCTTGGTTCTTTGCGTTGCTCTCAGTTGCCCAGGCCAGGCATGAAAGCCGGCTGCTCTGCAACAGGCCATCAATGTTTGGGTGCACAACATGCGTCGTCTGTGCATGAGAGGGGGGGTCCTCTGACACTGAGCGCAAGCCTGTGGCATTCAGTGGTGTGTGTGTGTGTGTGTGTGTGTGTGTGTGTGTGTGTGTGTGTGTGTGTGTGTGTGTGTGTGTGCGTGTGTGTGTGTGTGTGCGTGAGATGTGCCTGAGGAGGACGACTCCTCAAGAGTGTGCATACACTAAAAGGCGATATTTGCATTTTAGCGCGCCTGCTCTCAGTGCTGTGCCCATGCTTGGACATGCAGGTTGCCCTGTACCAGCAACTGCTGCGTCTGTACGGCCGGCTGGGGCTTATCACTGCTCACAGTAAAAAGGCTGGGGCTGCGGGTGATGGAGAGGCAGGGGCAGCAGGTCCTGAGCCGGAGGTAGTTTTTGAGGATGCAAGTGATGACGATGATGAGCCAGATGCTGAGGATCCGTTTGCTTTGGAGGGGAGTGGGGAGGAGGGAAATGACTCAGAGGGGGATGAGGGGAGCAGTGGGGAAGATGGGGAAGACGACTTGATGGGGGATGAGGATGATGATTTTGAAGACGAAAGTGACTAGGCACGCGGTGCACTTTTTTGTTACTACTTACAACGACAAAACTCCGTTCGGACGCACCAGACCTCGCATGTTGCTGGCTGGGAGAATCGCAGGTTGAAACCCAAATTTGGGTGCCTTACACATAACTAGGGACACAACATGTGAGTCATGGCACTGTTTTCATCTTTCTCTCAAGGTCATTCCCGCACTGCCACTGATCGGTAAGGAACCCTTACATTGCTATATCCGCCTACAAGGGCAGTTGAACAGAAACACTGAGGCCTGCAACCAGGCCTGGGCAAAAAAAGCTCAACTCGCTGCCACTGATAGCCTTCCTCACCGTCAGGTAGAGCACATCCCGTGCTCTGAGCTACAAGAAGACTAGTTCTGGTGTCAGTACCCCAAAAGTATGCTGTGAAGAAGCTTTAGTGCCCCCTCATCAAGATGAGCCTTACTGTGGCCCAGTTAGTTGGGCTGCTCTGCTTGCTGAACTTGTGCCGGCCTAACAGAAAAGTCCAATGAGTTACAATGGGGTTTGACCTTCAGCCGGGTAGTTTGGCTGCTCGGTCTGCTCAACTGTTCCAACTGCACAAAACATATCCATGACATCGGAAATAAAACGATAAGTGTCATTAGTTTGCTTCTGCAAGAAATGAATAGCATCCTCAGAGCAAGCTTGAGTTACAATGAGTTACAATGGGATTTGACCTTCAGCCAGGTAGTTTGGCTGCTCGGTCTGCTTAACTGTTCCAACAGCACAAAAAATATCCATGAGATCAGAGATAACATGGGTTTACATGGGTTTTACATTGGTTAACCTACAGCCCGAATATCTGGCTGATCAGTCGCTGGTGAAACATTCTCAACCAGCTATCACAAGGTTAACAAGTAAACAAGCTTCTACAAGAAGTTTAAAAAGAAAGACTGCTGTATGCCATGCTGTGCTTGTTTCCGTTTGTTCAAGTGCTGTGTTTTGCATATGCAAGATACGTGTGGCTTTGCTCATTCTAAGTGCTCAACGTTCCACACACAAATACAATACGAAATGGGCAAGGTCAAGCTGGAGAACCATGAAGTACATTTTGGCCTACACTCAAAAACACTCTGGAACCACAAAGTCTGCGTTGGCATTAACATGCAGCTGCAGACGTACAACCATGAGCCAACCGGTACAAGGCACCTGATAGAGCACGTTCATGACAGCACACAGCAGCCATGGCAGGCACATGCATGCCCGGAGCCAGAATTCGAGCCTGCCAAAGACCTACATGGCAAGCCCGCAGATCAGAGATAAAAGTTAAGTCTCGTTAGTTTGCTTCTGCAAGAAATGAATAGCATCCTCAGAGCTAGCTTGAGAATAGTAGAAAGTGCCTGAATCGTCCAGAAAATTCTATAAGACGAGGAGAAGTCAGAGAACAACTGTGCATGAGCCCTTCGAAGAGAACACACAGAAGCGCAAGAACAAAGGAACACCGCATGCTTTTCATCTTGGAGTCCTTGTTCACATCTATCACAAGTTGATGTGTGCTCCTGCCAAAGTGATGTCTCAACTCTTAAAGTATGAGCATGTCAGCGAAAACGTGCTATGTTTCTTAGCATTCGCTTGCCCAAATCAAGATGCAAATACCTGGGGACAGAAAAGGGCGCACCATGAACAGACAAGGGTCTCAAAGGAAGTGCCATCCAGTGATGATATTTGGCTAATTTGTTCGTGTGGTCACCATGTTCTGCCAAGGCATCAGCATTCCACACACCTCGCAGCCTTTTTCTCAGATCAACAACAAACTCCCTCATGACTGTAGGCTGCCCTGACCGAACACAATGAGTAAACACGTTGCACCTGTCCAAGCCTGTGCAGGCAGCCAAAAATTCCAAGGTCCAGCATTTATGGGCAAGACTGCTCATTTCAACATCTGCTTGCAGTACCTTACTGAGTGTAGTGCTGTTGCTGCGCAGTAAAGCATTGTAAAACCTAACTGCTGCACGAAACCAATAGAACTGTAAAGGTTCATGCCCACACTCGCGCAGTACAGACCAATTAGGAGTGGTGCGCTTTACCCCAAGGATACGCTTCAATAAGCACAGATGTACGGTTTGCAAAGGACAGTCCATTTCAGCTCCTTCTTTCATAAATCTAGTGCCCCAAATCTGGCATGCATACATGCTAACAGGGAGAGCATATGCTTTAGTCAGCCAGAGCATGGTATGCGGCCTATCTGTCAGGCGGTGCTCAGATGCGAATTGCCTAATCCGTCTACAACCAGCTAGGAAAGGGGCACACATGTACTCAGCAGTGGCTTGCGGGTTGCGTTGTTTTGTGAACAGCATGCCTAAATGCCTAAAAGAATCTGCAGAGCTAGCTTGAGAATAGTAAAAACTGCCTGAATCGTCCAGAGATGACAAATACATCCTTATTGACGGAGATAAAAGGGCAAGTGTCCAGCCAACGCATGGAGTTAACAAGGGTGCCCACTGTCACCACTCCTATTCTCAATCTACGTTAATGACATTGGCTGCATCACAAATGGGGAAACAGGCGCGGTGACCGGCTTACAAAATTTTCATGTTTCTCACATGCTTTATGCAGATGACCTCGCTTTGACTGCAAACAACCACACCCACATGCAAGCCATGTTAAACAAGTTGCAGGGTTATGCAACCAGAAAATGCCTGACGGCCAACACGAAAAAATCTGAGGTCGTCTGCTTCAATTCCAGAGCTGACACCCCAACTGTTGTATGATGGTGAAAACCTGCCCTACACTGATTCTTTTAAATATCTGGGTATGGTCTGTGACAAACGTCTCAACCTTTCTGCTGCTGAGGCTGCTCTGAAACCTTGCATGGCGGGGACTTCTCGTTAAAGCCTTTGCTAATGATCACAACCTTACAAATCGGCTGCATGCGCTCATCTGGCTCTTGAAAACGTATGCTATCCCAGCAGGAATGTATGCTAGCCAGATATGGGCCACTCCTTACTTACGGCAGGGTGCAGAAATGGACAGCCTGTTGCAGAAGTGGATCCTGAACGTTTTGCGAAATCTCCTTGGAGTGAAATCCACAACACCATCTTGGAGCATTTTTCGAGAATGTGACATTGAATCTTTTCAGTTCAATTGGTTTCGTGCCACTATGCGCTTCTACAACTCGCTTACTAAGTGCAACAGTCTCCTTCTCAAAAGAGTTCTCCATGCTGACATCAGCCTTAGCTCCATGACTGATTCTTATTGGACGTCCCACCTCTTGACTGCGCTGGATGGTTTGGCTCACTCGGATCTGATGAAACGTCAAATATGGCTTGTGACCCTGTGAACCTCAGTCAATTTATGGTGGACCTAAGAACTAGACACTTAAGCTACTGGAATCAATTCACAACTCCTGATCCAAGAGTAAGCAACAGTAAGCGGCTGACTTACCATCAATGGTGCGCTCTCCCTGTCAGAAATGCACATGCCATTCACCCACCTTATATAATGCCTAAATACATGTACTTGGATCTTCCCCATCATGTCCTTTGCAACACTGCCAGATTCAGGCTGCGGGTACACGCTCTCCGAGTTGAACGGGCTACTTGGTCCAATAGTACTTCTCCGGTCTGTGATATCTGTGATTCTGATGACATACAAGATGAAAAACATGTGTTGTTCAGATGCTCCAATCCCCAGGTCTGCTCTCTCCGTCAAAAGTATGCCTCACTTTTTGAGCACAACTTCTCTTTCCTACACCTCTACATCTCCCACAGGATGTCCTGTCTAGGCACCATTCACCATGTGAATTCACAGGATATCAATTTTTTTTTTCTAAACCAGGATAACAACAAACTTCCTTTTTTTCTTCATGACCTCATGTGTATTTATGAACAGGCTAGCAGTCAAACGTCTTGGCTGAGGCCTTTTTCCCTTGTAACCCTTGTAACCCTTATCTTCAAGGGGATTGAGATGGACAACAGCATTCAGAAATGGCTTGTGAGATTTTCGAGTTCCATGTTGGGAGTCAGAACTTCCACTCCTTTTTAGAGTATACTGCGTGAGTATGGGATAGAGCCTTTCCAGTTCAACTGGTTCAGAGCCTGTATATGCTGTTATAGTTCTCTCATCTATTGAAACAGTCGTCCCCCCCAATAAGTTTTCCATGCGGATCTCAATGCCAGGAATATCCCTCTTGCTGGACTTCACACCTTTTGTCCGCCATGGATGGCTTACATCCTGCACTGTTTCCAGCAAAATGATACGTTCAGCTGAACCTGTGGATTCGAGCCAGCTGGTTGTGGATCTTAGATCTCATTACCTGACACACTGGCGACATTTTTCTTCTTACCATCCTTGAGACCTCACAGCAAAAACAACCACCTATCATCACTGGTGTACACAACAAAGAATGTGCACGTCACTTATTCCCTTACATTTTGCTCAAATACTTTTACTTGGATTTACCTAGGCACGTCGTATGTAGCGTGGCCCATTTCCGTCTCCGTGTCCACACTTTGAAAGTTGAGCAAGCCTCATGGGATGATATTATTTTCCTACCTGTGACCTTGACTGTTGCACTTAGTAAGCGAGTTGTAGAAGCGCATAGTGGCACGAAACCAATTGAACTGAAAAGGTTCAATGTCACATTCTCGAAAAATGCTCCAAGATGGTGTTGTGGATTCCACTCCAAGGAGATTTCGCAAAACGTTCAGGATCCACTTCTGCAACAGGCTGTCCATTTCTGCACCCTGCCGTAAGTAAGGAGTGGCCCATATCTGGCTAGCATACATTCCTGCTGGGATAGCATACGTTTTCAAGAGCCAGATGAGCGCATGCAGCCGATTTGTAAGGTTGTGATCATTAGCAAAGGCTTTAACGAGAAGTCCCCGCCATGCAAGGTTTCAGAGCAGCCTCAGCAGCAGTGGAAAGGTTGAGACGTTTGTCACAGACCATACCCAGATATTTAGAAGAATCAGTGTAGGGCAGGTTTTCGCCATCATACAACAGTTGGGGTGTCAGCTCTGGCATTGAAGCAGACGACCTCAGACTTTTTCGTGTTGGCCGTCAGGCATTTTCTGGTTGCATAACCCTGCAACTTGTTTAACATGGCTTGCATGTGGGTGTGGTTGTTTGCAGTCAAAGCGAGGTCATCTGCATAAAGCATGTGAGAAACATGAAAATTTTGTAAGCCGGTCACCGCGCCTGTTTCCCCATTTGTGATGCAGCCAATGTCATTAACGTAGATTGAGAATAGGAGTGGTGACAGTGGGCACCCTTGTTAACTCCATGCGTTGGCTGGACACTTGCCCTTTTATCTCCGTCAATAAGGATGTATTTGTCGTCTTGGTAGAGGTCTTTAATGATGGAGATAAGCTGGCTGGGCATCTGGCATTTGTGTAAGTGTTCCCACAATCTGTCTCTGGGTATTGAGTCATATGCCTGTTTGAAATCAATAAAGGTGGCATATAAACGTGGGGGGCCATGAGGTTGAAGTATCTGAGCTGCATGCTTCAGGTGCCTCAAAATAAAAAGTGGCTGTAAGGTGTTGCGGTCTGGAAAAAAGCCAGATTGACTGTCAGGAATAATGTTGTATTTTGCACACCAGTCTTGAACCATGGAGCGGAGGACATTTGTGTACAGGCGGTATAGTGTGTTACTGACTGCAAGCATCCGGTAGTTTGAAGGATGTGTCACAGCGCCCCTTTTGAATATTGGAGCAAGTTTGGCAGCTTTCCAGGATGAGGGGATGCGAGCAGTTTTGAGCATAAGCGTGAAGAGTTGTGAAATGTATGGAGCCAGCACATTGTGATGTTCAAGATCTCTGCCATGACGTCTTGGGACAAATTTGCACGCATGTTTTATGAAAAGAGGTAGGACTGTGTCAAAGCCAAGTGAAGAAGAACTGCTCATGTTGGAAATGTGCTTAGAGACAAGGGAGGTTAGCTCAGCCTGCCCTTGCTAGTTAAGGGACCTTTCCTTAATGCACGCGGCCTTTGGCCTGCGTAGACTTTTCTTTTCTATTCTTTTTTCAGCTTGCCCAGGCAGATTGAACGGGTGCGGGCCTGTGCCCTTGAAGATAAGAAGCGGCCCAAATCTGACTTGCATACATGCCTGCTGGGATGACACATGCCTTAAAAAGCCATAACTAGGCATGAAGGTGATGAGTAATCCGGTGTTGATGAGCAAAAGTATGCACACGGGCCATGTCGCCAGGCAAGGTCAGGTTACATCGCTGTATTCGCCTGCAAAGGTTACAAGGGGTTACAAGGGAAAAAGGCCTCAGTCAAGATTAGATTAGATTACACAGGGAGACATTCAGCCAGACTGTTCAGCAGATCATCCTATGGCTGGTCCATGCGTCAGTCAAGGCGTTTGACTGCTAGCCTGTTTATAAACATGAGATCACAAATGAAAAAAGAAAGTTTGTTGTTATCCTGGTTGACAAGGACATTGATTTCATGGGAATTCACATGGTGAATGGTACCTAGAAAGGGCATCCTTGGGAGATATGAGAATGTAGAAAAGATAGTTTTGCTCAAAAAGAGAGGCACACTTTTGACGGAGAGAGCAGACCTGGGGATTGGAACATCTGAACAATATATGTTTTTCATCTTGTATGTCATCAGA
The DNA here is from genome assembly GCA_914767535.2 of Dunaliella primolecta. NCBI lineage: Eukaryota > Viridiplantae > Chlorophyta > Chlorophyceae > Chlamydomonadales > Dunaliellaceae > Dunaliella > Dunaliella primolecta. Next base: position 14,447,746 of record OU611752.1, read on the forward strand.
ATCACAGATATCACAGACCGGAGGAGTACCATTGGACCAAAGAGCCTGTTCAATTTGTAGAGTGTGTATCCGCAGCCTGAATCTGGCAGTGTTGCGAAGAACTTGATGGGGAAGATTTGAGCTTTCTGAAAGATTTCTTGGGTGTGAAGCGAGCTACCAATAACTGGGCTGTTTTGAGAGAATGTGGGCACCAACCACTGCAGTATTATTGGTTCAAAGCTCCGGTCAAGCTGTATAACAGCATTCTTGGTGCGAATAGTAGTACTTTAAGCCATGTCGTGCAAGCCGATTTGAAGTTACAATTAACACCAGACATGCTCTTTGCTTACTGGGGGCTTGGGGGGGGGGGGGTCGCTGGGCGTGCGGAGGTGGATACACGGAGAAGGAGAGTCCGGGCGTCTCGGGGCATGGCCTACAACCCGCCCGATCCTCATTAGTTCAGTCTCTTTCCCTCTCCTAGGCTAGCTCTAGCTGGTGTAGTTTTGATGGACCTCTGGTGGGGCCCTTGCTAGCTTGCTAGTTAAGGGACCTTTCCTTAATGCACGCGGCCAGTGACCTGCGTAGACTTTTCTTTTCTTTACAATCTGAGGATGACAAGTGTCGGACAGCGCACTGGCATTTAATGCAAGCCTTCCAAGGTCTGCCAAATTTTGAAAATTTGGAGCAGGCTGTGAGGGCAGGAGGTGCTATTTCCATAAATGATTTTAGTGCAGACTTGAGGTACAGGTTGCAAGGAGTTTGGAGAGAAGCTGAGTTTGTGGATCCCAGGGGAAACGACAATAAGCTTGCTACCTACCAAGCTTGGTTGCTACTCCTTTTCCATGCAACGCTCGTCAAGCCTACATACACCTGCCTTGGTATCTTTTTCTGGATTTGCCTGCGCAAGCTATGGCAGTCAATCTGCTTCTTCTTTTACTTTGCCAAAACTCTGAAGTGTTGCCCACCTCCTCTTTGTATGCAGTCAGTTGCGACCATTCACAGCTGGTACTTTCCGAGTCAAAAAGTTTGTTCAGGAGCACGAACTTGCCAACTTGGTTGAACAGATTACACTCCCATATTTGGTTCCTCAAGGCGCATGCAATTCCTGCTGGCATGTGTGCAGTCAGATCTGGGCTACCCCTTACCTACGACAAGGCAAAGAAATGGACAATCCCATACAGAAGTGGCTGCTAAAAGTGCTTAAAATGACTCTGGGGGTCTGGGCCTCTTGATGCATCATGCGATAATGTGGTCTAGAGCCCTTACAATTCAACTGGTTCCGAGCAGCAATGTGTCTTTACAATTCTCTCGATGCAACAGCTCCACAATGAAAAAGATTTTGCAGGCTGACATGCGGCTGAGCTCCCATATTGGTCCTCCAATGTTGGTCCTCCCATATTCTGTCAGCCATAGATGTTTTGGCTGCTGAATTGTGAGCCCGTTCATCTCACTGGTTTCGTTGTGGATCTGAGGACCAGGCGTTTACAATATCGAGCGCCTGTTTCCAACACACACCCAAGACAGCGCAACAGTAAATGCTTGACCTATCACCAGTGGTGCGCTCCTCCTATAAACAGGGCCTTAATTATGCATTCTCCCTACAGTCTCCCCAAATGTATGCTCCTTGACCTCTCCCATGATGTCATTTGCAGCATGGCTCGATTTAGACTCCGTGTTCACACCCTTCATTATGAGACAGCAACTTGGAATCACAGGTCTTCTCCAAACTGTGACCATAGTGCGGCTGATGATGTCCAGGATGAACAACGTGCCCTCTTTCATTGCACACATCCCCAGGTAATCTTTCTTTGCAGGAAATATGCTCCCTTATTCTCACAGGCAAAATCTCATGATCATCAGCAGGATCTCATGCTGTGTCTGCTTTTTTGAACCAGAACAACAACAAACTCCCTTTTTTCCCTCATGAATTAATTGCCTTTTACGAGCAAGCTAGCTGTCACACTTCTTGTCTGAAGGCCTTATCCTTGTACGGGTCTTTCCTGCAAATACTGGACCTCAGAATTTCTGGCTGCATGTACAGGCTTGGACAGGTGCAGTGTGTTCACTCATTGTGTTCGGTCTGGGCAGCCTATAGTCATGAGGGAGTTTGTTGTTGATCTGAGAAAAGGCTGCGAGGTGTGTGGAATGTTGATGCCTTGGCAGAACATGGTGAACACATGAACAAATTAACCAAGTATCATCACTGGATGGCACTTCCTATGAGACCCTTGTCTGTTCATGGCGCGCCCTTTTCAGTCCCCAGGTATTTTTATCTTGATTTAGGCAAGCGCACGCTGAGAAACATAGCACGCTTTCGTTTACATGCTTACACTTTATTGATTTACAATGAGTTACAATGAGTTACAATGGGGTTTGACCTTCAGCCAGGTAGTTTGGCTGCTCGGTCTACTCAACTGTTCCAACTGCACAAAAAATATCCACTATTACACTTTAAGAGTTGAGACATCACTTTGGCAGGAGCACACATCTGCTTGTGATAGGCGTGACCAAGGAGGACTCCAAGATGAAAAGCATGCCGTGTTCCTTTGTTCTTGTGCTTCTGTGTGTTATGTTAGAAGAACTTAACGGGAGTCATGATGATGAGTATGACTATGGAGATGGGAGGGCTGAGGGGGTGTGGTTTGAGGCGGGAAGGAAGGGTGGTAGGGCAGGGAAGAAAAAGAGTGGCAAGGGACACTAGGAAGATGGCCGGCCTGAGAAAGAGCTGAAGTTGCTTGTCTTAAAAATAGATGGGATAGGCAACCCAAGTTCTGACGTTAATGCTGAATTGAAGATTAGAGATGTTTGTCACATGGTGCAAAGGCATGATGTAGCTGTGCTTGTAGAAACGAGAACGAAGAAGTTGGACAGAATGATGCACTACTTGCCTGGCTATGCTGTACATAACATAAATTTTCAGTTGTGCACGAGGGCAGGAAAGGCCATGGCATAGCTGTTTTAACTGCCCCTAGCTGTGCGGATCATGTGCACTTTCTCCGCCTCAGTGAGCACCTCCAGAGCATTTGGTTATTGTGTGACAAATGCATGTTTGGGTTTGATGAAGATGTTGTGCTGGGAGCCTCATAAATCAATCCCCAGAGTAATGATTTTACGGCTAAAGACGTAGAAAACTACTTCACTCACCTGTTTGAGGACGTGCTCGATGCGCTCCAGGTGTCCCCTAACCTTGTGCTTTGTGGTGACTTCAACGCTCATGTGGCAGTGCTGAGTGAAGTGAGTGATGCACACTACAACTTTGTGGCTGACTGCCCTGAATTTTTAGATGCTAGAAGGTGCAAGTGCCCTAATGTGAACAAGGCAGGCAGATTACTGGTGGACTTAGCGGCAGCATCAAGCATGGCTATCACTACAGGGCGTGTGGAAGGGGATTATGGACAGCCGTCTTATGTCGGTTATCATAAGGACAGAAGCAGCAGGCCTGACCATATCTTGCTGTCACCTGCTGTATATAAATTAATGAAAGGCTTTGACATGATAGACAATCTTGCATCTGATCACTGTGGCTTAAGCATGCTTTTTGAAGTAGGTGGCAGAACAGGAAGCATGGATGCAGCACCTGAGAGGGACCATGTTTGTAAGGCAGGGTTGTGTGGCAACAAGCTGATTTTGCGATGGAGTCAGGAGAAGGCTCTTGCATTTACAGAGCATATAGTCAACAATGTGGAACTCTTGAATCAGTTCCAAGAAGCAGAGTCCGCTGGTGATGTTGACAAACTTGCTTTTTGCGTTCTCTAATTGTGCAAGCTGCAAGCGATAGGGCAGTTGGCATGACATCCTTGGCCAAGTGTGCTTTTGTGCGTGCGAGGAAGCAGAAAGGGCCTTTGAGCCCTGTCTGGTTTAATGAAGAATGCAGAATGAAACGGAAGATGTTTATTGAGGCAGTGAAGCGCGGTGAAGCAAAGCATGCATGCCAATTCCTGAGGAAGGAAAGCAGAAGGTGCAACCGTGCGACAAAGCGCAGTTATAAGAGGCAGCAGTGCGCTGTTTTCCTGGATAGATTGTTTAAGGATGACCCCCAAGTCCATGCCATGTTACGGAAGAGGCAGACCTCACACATTACTCCATTCGCAACAACAGCATGGAACCAGCACTTGCAAAGCCACTTTCGAGTACAACCAACAGTTGTGCCGCAAGAAGGAGGGCATGGTTGTTCAACAAGGACTGCTAGATTTACTTGCTCGTCAAGAAGAGATATGGCTGTGCCTTTAGGTAGGAACCACGCACCCCCAGAGGTGCTCTTGAGACAAGGTGCTGAATCTGGGTGGGTTCCTCAACCTGAATGCTTGGAGACTCCTAGTACAACAGTTTTGGAAGGAATGGTCGGGTCCCACATCAAGAAATTAAATGCGAGTGCTTCATCTGGATTAGACGGTATTTCTATACCCTTCCTTAAACATGCCTGTTTGCCCATTGAGCGTGGTCGGAGAGTGGATCATGTTAACGTGCTGGTGCCTCTGATAGCACGCCGCGTGCATGCGGCATGTTCAGGGTTTTTCTGAGTAAAGCTAGGATCCCTGCATGTTGGAAAGTGGCGAAACTGAGTCCCCTTCACAAGAAGGGAGCTTTATCAAATCCTGGGAACTACAGAATGATTGCTGTCAGTGGGGTGATGTACCGTATTTATGCCAACGTGCTAAAAGACTTGGTGACGGATTGGTGTATCCAAAAAAAAAGGTCCCAGACACCCAATTTGGTTTTTACCCAGGTAGGAGCACTCTGCATCCACTCTTCATCCTGAGGCACTTAAGACATGCTGCAAGAAAGCTCAAGCCACGGCAATCACCTAGGCTGCATGCTGCCTTCATTGACTTCTCTCAAGCCAAAGACACTGTGCCCCGTTTGCAACTTTGGGACCATCTACAACGCATTGCCATGCCTGCATTACTTCTCCGGGCAATTAAGGAAATGTACCAGGATGATGAATATATTCTGATGGATGGGGATAAAAGGGCAAGTGTGCGTCCAACAAATGGATTCAAGCAAGGTTGTCCCCTGTCCCCTCTCCTGTTTTCTCTATACATCAATGATATGGGCAGAGATATTAGTGAAGGTATCAGAGGTGCTGTGACAGGGGATGGAGTGCATGGCGTTTCATACATGCTATATGCAGACGACTTGAGTTTAACTACCAATGACCCAGGTGAAATGCAAGCTATGCTGAATAGATTACGAGCTTATGCAATGAGAAAGGGGCTGACTGTCAATACATCAAAGTCAGAGGTCATGCATTTTAATAGTAGGTCGTGTTCTTCTCTGCCTACTTTCATGTATGGAGACGTGGCTCTTCCAGAGAAAGAGCAGTTTAGATACCTCGGTATGCTTGTGGACAAGCACATGAATCTGAAGGTGTCTGAGGAGCATGCAGTGCGGCCTTACATGGCTGCCCAGCAAAGGATTAAGGAATCTGTGCATGAACATGATCTAAAGAATAGGCCGCATGCTCTGATCTGGCTCTCTAAGGTGTATGGCACTCCGGCTGGGATGTACGCATGCCAAGTGTGGGGTACAGAGTAGGCAGTGAATTCAAAAGCCATTTGCAAAAAAGGCAATTATGCTCTCTAAGGCGTTTTCTAGGTGTGAAAAGTACTGCCACGAACTGGCCAGTATTGAGAGAGTGTGGTCAAGAGCCCTTACAGTTTTATTGGTTTAGGGCTACTGTTAAAATTTTCAACAATATGCTCAATTCTAACAGTAAAACACTACGCCAAGTGCTGAAGGCAGATGTACACCTTGCTGATATGGATGAGTCTTGTTGGTCTGCACATGTATCTAAGTCATTTAATGGCATGTGCAATGAGGAGGTGTTTAAACAGAAATTACTGAGTGCTTCCAAGATACCCATGCAGGATTTTTTAGGGGATTTGAGGTACAGACAGCAGAAGGTTTGGAGGGAAGTAGACGCCCTAAGTCCCCGAGAGGTGAACAGAAAAGCAGTGACTTACCATCATTGGTGTGGGAAACCTTTGAATCAAACAGCACGCACACCCTTCTGTATCCCATCATATTTATTTAAGGATCTGGATAAAGGAGTCATGAGGAATGTGAGTAGGTTAAGGCTTCATGCCCACTGCTTGAAGGTCGAGTCCTGTAAATGGTTGGGTGGTTCAAATATTTGTGATAAGTGTGGATGTGCTGAAGTCCAGGACGAGAAACATGTTCTTTTCTACTGCGATTGCTGTGAGTTGTGTGAGCTGCGCAGAAAATACAAGGACCTGTTCATTGATCTTTTTAAACCGTTACACACTTTTGCCCAGCTTCCAAACACTGATTTTGTTCCTTTCTTGGCGAGCTTTCACGTTGTGACTAATCTTGAGGTCAATGCTTTTCTAAATCAAGAATCACACAGATTTTCAAAATTTTTGTCTGAACTGGTTTCAATTTTTGATGCTGGATGAGAATGTTTCACCAGCAGCCAATCAGCCAGATTCTCGGGCTGTAGGCCAACCCCTTGTAACCCTTGAAGAACTTATGCACAGCTATTTTCTGACTTCCCCTCTCACAAAATTTTACTGGACGAATCAGGCACTTTCTACTATTCTCAAGCTAGCTCTGAGGATGTTATTCATTTCTTGCAGAAGCAGACTAATGAGACTTATCATCTTATTTCCGATCTCATGAATATTTTTTGTGCAGTTGGAACAGTTGAACAGACCGAGCAGCCTAACTACCTGGCTGAAGGTCAAACCCCATTGTAACTCACACCCTTTCCGTGCTTCTTTTGGAAACACAAAAGTGAATTTTCCTGACACTACAGCTTTATGGAGTTTTCTGTGCACGACTCTGCATGCTCGTTCCATTTAGAGTGACAGTGTGTGTGACTTTTACAGTTGACACTTCTGAACTTAGCTCAAGGCTTTCAGTTGATTTACACAAGTTAGTGTTAGTTAGTTTTCAGCCAAACGACCTGGCTGAAGGTCACCCCCCATTGTAACCATTTCTACACAAGTTAGGTTTTGGTTACAGGCACCTTTTGCTTCAGCTAAGCTGCCCTTGTAGGCAGGTACAGCTATGTAACCCTATCCTATCCTCACACCCTGTAAGTTAAATCGGCTGTTTGGCAGGATGGAACTTCTGTGTGTGACAGGTGTTCTTGCAATCAAGCCCAAGAGATAGCACGTGCTCTTTTTCACTGTACTGATTAAGTTTGTTCTTTACACTGCAAGTACCATGCTTTTTGAATCTTATTGCAACCATTGTGACCATGATCCAGGTCGGACTGGATTGGGTACAGGCACCTTTTTGTTTCAGCTAAGCTGTTTACTTAGGCAGGTACAGCTGAGTAAACTGTTCCTTGCTAGTGCAACCCTGGCAATTGCTGCGCCACCCTTACCTCTAAGCAGGGACTGAGAGACCTCACAATCCAAGCCTATAAGGCAGACATGCTGCCTTCGGATTAAAACAAACCGTTGCAGGCTTGATTACAAGCTGCAAGCGTAGTGCGGTGGTGGCGTAGCAGCTAAGAGCCCCATGCAGCAGGGAAGCATTCGTTTCTGGATTACAATAGCCATCTAGATGAACATCGAACACAGCATGGCTATTTAAGCCCCCTCGACGGGTGCCTGCTCAGCAGGCTGCTCAGCTGGCCTCTCCAGCTTGGCACCCACCTGCAAGCAAACAAAAAAGTACGTGACTCGTTAATTTGGCAACAGTAGGACACTTCAAAAACTAAGACCAAGTTCATATTACAATGAACACAATTTGGCCTCTCTCAAACAATTTCTGCATGGCCTTGCCCAGTAATCATACTCCCAAGAAAAGTGCAAAACCAGTGAGCAAACAGCGCACGACGCTTCCTTGGCTGCATAAGTCAATGTCCCTCGCCGTACAAGAATGGGGGGGGACAACCTAAAACAAGAAACATAATTGCTCCAGCCTGAATGCACATCTCATTCTGTTCTGCAGCCTCCTCGTGAAGTATGCCATGCTGTTGCAATGAAATGTGATGGAGGACCACTGTCACAGCAAGCTTGGGCTCCCCACACAATTCAGCAGAAGTTGCATGCATGGATGACCAACAAGTCGCAAGAGATGGGAGCTCATAGCACGGGGCACATTCATGCAGATGCTCACCTCCTCGGAGTAGTCACCGTGCACCTCCATCAGCTTGGTGATATCAAACTTGGGGGTCTTCAGGATCTTGGCCTTGCGAATGTAGACATTCTGCAGGGGGTAGATGCCTGCACACACACAAAGCAAGACAGGCATGCTCTGACCATGTGCACAAGGCAACCATTCGTTAATTGGTGTCTTCCCAAAGGAGCAGAGGTGCACTTCATGGCACTGCACACCTACAGCTAATGTGCACCTGAGACATTGAGAGGAAGATTCAAAGAAGACCAATCATGCTGGGCAGCCATGCAGTTTTTCCCGCACACGTTTGTCCTCAGCTTTTATTCTGCTCAGTCATGCTCTCGTCCATGACCTTGCTGAAAACATTGTCAACATATGCAGCAGCATGCTTGCCATGCCCAAAGAAAGCATGCTCCAGCATTACTAACTGCAGCCGGCACGGGAAGCATAACTAACGAGCAACGAAATCTCTGAACCACTGAGCCTAATAAGACTGATCCCTAGACATAACCTGGTTGGATGCAAGTGTGACATATCAGTTACACCTGTGCCACTCAACAGCAGCAGGATGGGAGGCATGCATACCAGGTGCAAAGTCATACCCACCTTGGCAGGCCTTCTCAATGTCCTTGCCAATGGCCTCAGGGATGAACTTGGACACCAGGTCCTTGAGGTCCACGCCGCTGGCCTCGCGGTACATGATGTCAGTCATCTTCTTGCGGATAGCGCGGATCTGGGAGCTCTGGGCGTAGGCGGTGCGCTTGATCTGGCCCTGCCTCTTCTTGGTGAAGGCAATGCAGAACAGGCGCAGCATGAAGCCGTCGGTGGTGCGCACATCCACGTACGCCTCAATCAGCGTCTGCCACTTGCGCACCAAGGAGCGCAGCTTGTCCGTGGTGAAGTCCATGCCCTGCGTCGTAAGCGCGTGCATCGGGCCGATTGCGTGCGTCCTGCGACTAGTCGTATACCTGGTGATAACTGGCACGCTCAAGGACAAGGTGACATTGTTCACGTTGTCGTTGCTCCTACAAATATGATGGTACAGATACCCGAGAAGGGAGGGGGCTTCCCCTTCGTGTGTTACAGAGCTCATTCTGTGCATGCCTCCAAACACTCACCCAGAAGTTGGTCAGGCAGTTGCGTCCCTGCACATCCTCCACCCTCAGCCTGATCTTGCGGTAGGCATCCTCCTCATTCTGCAGGCATTGGGGGCACATGAGTGCACGCTTGTGAGGGCAGGGAATTGATTGCATGGAGAGCGCATGCACACGAACACAGAGCGCATCCCACCCACCTTCTGCAGGTCAGCCAGGGACACCTCAAACACACGTCCCTTCAGGGCCTCAGAGGCAATCTGCAAGGGCAAGGTGGGGAGGGACGGGAGTTAGGGGCTTTGTTGTTTGCCTGCTTGCAGGCCTTCCTTCCTCCTGTGCTGCTGCTCATATTTTCTGACACGCCACGCCTCATCCACGCTGCAGGCTCGCTGCACTGTTGCTCCCCACTCGCAATATGCTGCTCCTGTAAAATTGCTGCTGCTGCTGCTGCCCACCTTGGTGCCGGTGGTACGGGTCACCAGGGTCTTGCCCATGTTGCGGACATTGAAGGAGGTGGGCGCCTTGATGTCGTACCAGTCCTTGCGGGTGAAGGGGTCCTGGGCCTTCTTCTTGCCTGCGGGAGCCATGCGGGGCAGGAATGGTCGAGCAGCCCGTGCATGCAGGCCAACAACATGCTGCTCCAGCAGCCAGGCGAGCAACACAAACACACACAGAACGAACGCTGCGGCTCACCTCCTTTCTTTCCCTTGGAAATGCGCTTGTTCTTGCCGACAGCCATGGTGGTGGTGTCGCCAAGAAGGCCTGCACAGACGACGCCGGGGGGCGAGGTTCAGAACTCCGCAGCAACAACACTGCTGATACTAGCAGGACTGAGGTTGAAAACAAACGCTTGAATTACCTTTCGGTAAAATAGAAAAAGGGCACTTCCCAGCGGGAGAGCTCAATTTCAGGGTGTGCTTTTCTCCTCTTTCAACCTTTCTCTTTGCTGCAAGTCAAAAGTAATCTAGCAATTAATATTAATGTCCAGCTATGCTATGCTTACAAAACAACACTTAACAGTCTGGGCCAACACTCTTGCAAGGACAAGGAACCAGACTTTCCCTCCTCGCTCGAGGGCAGCCCTACGTCTGGCACATCAGTGGAGCACAGGCAGCCATCCACTCACCACACCCTTTCCCCTGACCTCTGCTTCTTCTGCCAGCTGCTCAGCAGCACGAGGCGGCATGTCTGGGGATGCTCGTCCTGTGCGCGAAAAAGTAAGTCCATCAAGGATGCAAGCAGCGGTCCAATTCCTTCAGCCATGTGGTGGCCCTCTGCTCTCGTGGCATAAGAGATCAATATCTCATCTTGTCAGCTTTATTGTTGTGCGTGCGTGCTTGCTTCTGCGCATGCTTGCAGGCACAAGTGCGCTCTCTCCCAGGTGATCCCAGCCTCACCATTGCCCTCCTACTTGGTGCGCGTCCCAAAAACATGAACAGGTACACTTAAGACAGCACCCTGAGCATAGCCTTGCTCCACCTGTGGTGCATAGTTCTTCCTGCCCACTGATCTGCAGGCATGTGTTCTGTCAAAGGCATGTCAGCACAAGCTGCAATGCAGGTGTTCATAATTGAGCCTCCAGTACCATGCATGTATCCTCATGAACTCTCACGTGAGCTCATCCTGCTTCTGGAGGACAGATTTTAAGCAAAATGGAGACAGCTCACTCCTTTCGCCCGCCAGTATTTTGACACACAGCATTCACTTCCTTGCCAACAGGCCAAAAGATGAGCCGCTTGAAAAACTAGCAGCACGGATCCGGGCCACGGTTGCTCCGGCTGACAAAAAAGGTGTGAGATTCCACACGTTTTGAGCGTCTTTAGCCGTACCGTGCTTGTGGCCTGTGTCTTTGGTCTGTTCTTGGCAACAACTCCTTGCTGGCACCACAGAGCACTTTAGTTACATAGATACTGCTCCGTAGTTCGCACCATCATGCTCCTTAGCTCGCACTATACTGCTCCTCTGCTCGCACTGTGGCCTGTCCTTGGCAAGGACTTCTTGCAGGCACCACACAGCACCTCAGCTACCTGTGTTCTGCTCCACCTCTGTGCTAAGTGTGCTGTTTGTTTTATGGGAAGCCGAGTGCTATGCAGCCACAGGCAGGCACATGCGCACGCAACCGTTGCATGTGATGTTCCATTGTTGGCTTGCTAAGCAACAGAAGGCAGGGACAGCAAGCTCTGATGTGTTGCATGTTGTATGGCCCACAGGTGGTAAAAAGAAGAAAGGGGGAGGTCCAAATGAGCCCCCCCCTGAGGCCCCCCCTGCTGCCCCGATTGATGTGCGGCTGTTTGAGAGCTATGAGGATGGCAGGTGGGGCATGAGCTTTGCAGGTTGACATGAATGTGTCTACCTAATTGTGAGATTGGCCAGTTCCTTAGATATGTATGTCAACCATTTGACAGGGAATACATGAAATGTGCGGTGTTTACATATGTTTATTTATATATGTGTGTATATATAAACATACTTCATATTTGTATGGAATTGGGCAACCCTATCTATTTGGTGTAAGTCCTCCTCCCTACCCGACACCTTCATACTGCTATGATGCTCTTGCTTCAAATGACTGACTGACTGACTGACTGACTGTTCTCCCATGCTTAGCCATCATGTTTTTCATATCGGGAAATGTACATGAACAGCAGCGGCAGACAGGGAGTATTTGGTGCCCGAACACATGTAGATCTGCTGCGGCAGCCTCTTTTTGTAAAAAACATGCATGCCAGGTGCTTATATTCTCATGCTTCATCATTCAAGCTAAAAAAATCATGACGTCCAAAAATCCATTATGCTCAAGATCTCAAGATTAAAATCAAGCTAAAAAAATCATGAAGTCCAAAAATCCATTATGCTCAAGATCTCAAGATTACCCTACTGCTTGTAGCACCCTTACACGCATCCAAGCTGGCATGCTGCTCTTCACCTCCAGCATGCCATTTCATCCGCTGCATGAGTGTGCACAGACAGTCAAGGATGATATGTGCAGCTCCTTGATCGTCATGCTTTGTTTGAGGGTCCTCCAGCAGTGCAAAATGCTATGTTATTTTTGAAGGTGTGCATGGGTGCACAGGGTACAAATGAATGGGAATAATGGGAATTCTCCTCTTCGCAGGAGGAGAATGCGAATGGATGGAGATAAGGGCTGGGAAGGAGATGCACATTTGGAGTTGCGCAAAAAGCAATTCGGGTCGCTTTGGCAATGATGTGCATGACGGCTGCGTAATCGCAAGATTTTGGCTGGGAGTGTGGTAATGTGCCTCCATGATTCAAATGGTCTGCTGACTGGTCTCCTGGTATATGACATATCATACCAACATACCAATTACCATACCCACAAGGACCTGATGGACAGGAAATGCGGACCACCTTCAATGATGAGCTACCTTAGTATCCAAACTGTTATTGCCTGTGTGAGCTGCGCATCTAGCGTATTTCTGTGCTCCTTCCTCCATGCAGGGAGGTGCTCGCAGCCACTGGTAGCCCTGATCTTTGATGACCTGCCTTGGCACCCAGACTGTGAATGCCTGTGCTGAAGGGCTCCACACATGATATGTTACTGGACACAATCTGTGCAGGGAGGTGCCTGCAACCACAGTGAATGAAGAGGCTTGGCGGAAGGCCAGTGTGCTACAAGTGGGCAGCACCCTATTTGACATTGACTATAACCCACCAACTGTCATGAAGGTGAGATGTAGGCAGTCGAAGCTGCTGCTCTTTCAAGCTGTGCTTCAGGCTGGGAAAATTTCAAAAGACAAAAGTTACATCGCTTGCCGTTGCAAGGGCTCAGAAACACTCCCAGTGCATGTGTTGCAGAGCTCTCCGCATTTTTTGTGAAATTTGCATATTACAGTGCATCGGCCTACCCTGCTGTAATTTGCACCTCTATCATCGCTCCCAGTCCTTCTGTCAATGCCAGCAGCAGAAACACATCAAGTGCTTGCTGCACGCATCGTGCATAACCTGACAGTAGGACAGAATGTCCCTGCAGGACCATGCTGGGCTTACCCACCATGCAATAAACTGGGCTCTTCTTGTCATGCATTTTTCAGTGGACCAACCCTGCCGCGACATGCTTCAGTTCAATCTTTTTCAAGCCGCCCTTCCCCATAGGCCCACCAAATTGGGCTTCCCAACATACAATGAAATGGGCTCTCCATCATTCATGCATCAACCAACCCTGGCGCGACATGCATCGCTTCCATCACTTGCAGGTTGCCCTTCACAGGCCCATCAAGTTACGCAACATTTAATGAAATGGGCTCGCCTTCATTCATTGAAGCAACCAACCCACCCAAAACATGCATCACTTGCATTGTTTTCAGGCTGTCCTTCCCCGCAGGCCCATGGTGGGCTTCCCCATCATGGCCCGGCTGCAGCTCATGTTTGCCTCAGAAGACAACACGCGCTTCAAATGGACAAGGAAGCGGCCCGGTAAGTCCAGCAGAGTAGCGCAAAGAGCAACCTCTATTACTATCGCTTCAAAGTTCCTGCGAGGGTGCCCCAGACCCAGCCGAACGCATGAGAAGGGAACCTTTTGCAGGTGAAAGCTTATGTTGTTCTTAATTCAGAGGAGACGGGCGGTTGACACACATACAGAAGTGCCCAGCTGAGCAAACCAGCTGAGCAGTCCAGCTGGGTGCACAAGCATGGAGTCCTTGCCCGTAGAAACCCGTGCCATTTTTTTCAGTGGAGACGGGCGGGTGAGGCACATGCAGGAGTGCCGCGCGCCCAGATGAGCAGGCCCAGCTGAGCTCACAAGCACAAAATGTTTGCTGGTTCAAACCCGTATCATTCTTATTTAGAAGAGAAGCGGCTGAGAAACACTAAAGAGGAGAAGCCTGCAAGTGAGAATGCCGAACAAGGAAACTTGAACAGAATAAGGGTGCATTAGTGGTACATTAGTGGTCAAAAGCCAGCTGATATTGGACAAGATTGCACCTCAGTGCCGTGACAGGCAAGCGTCGATAAGGCACTAGTTTTACATGTTATCTATAAAAGGGTTGTAAGATTTATCGACTGAACATTCAACAAGAAATCAGACTTCTTAGATGTTGGCGATTGAATATTGGTGAAATTGCCTAATTGTCGAATTTTAAGCCCTCTGCATATAAGGGACCACCTGTCACTTCCTTACAAACTCTTGGGCTACCCCCTGACACCCACTGACAGACCCTTGTCTTTCCCCATCATCCATTGCTAGGGGGGAGCCTAGGGGGGAGCCAAGGGGAAAAAGCGGGAAGGGAGTGGTGGTTGGGTCCAGGAGATTCCCCCTTCCTCCCCCTTGCCTACAGGCTAACATGCGTTTTACAAGTCTCGAAGCCTCCATCTCTATTTGGATTTAATTTGTTAACAGTGTTGAGCCAATGTGTCTCCTTTTTCAAGATTGATGTAGGTAGAGTATCCTCTGCCTACAAAGATATTCCTTTTTCCCCCAACTCTTTCCTTTCCTTCTGGCAAATGAACCCTGATCTACAGCACTTCTTTCCAGCAATGTACAGTTCAGCCGTTCAAAGCCAATTCAAAACATGCTAAGCTGGAAAAAGTGTGTGTAAAAGGCTTAAAACATGATCTTTTGTGTCGCCTCTGCTGTTGCACTTTGTTTGTTTCATGTTGGCATACCTCACAAATGATTTGTTGCATGTCGTGCTACCTCTGCTGCTTCTTTAGGCGCTTGGAACGGCTTGTTCTCATGTAACAGCTTTCCTTGAGGCACAGCAATGCTGCTCCTATGCTGCATCGTGTCAGCCTTTCACTGTCACATTCCAAATGGTGCAGAGCTGCTGTGTACTTTTTTTCCATCATCAGTCTGGTGCGAAGCTCATCCAGCCTGCATATGTCCAGGGAGCTGGTGTGCACACGATCCAGTGTGAGCCTCACCAACGTGCTACATGGTCCTGTGTGAGCCTTACCTATATACCGTGTGATTCAATGTGAGCCTTATCCAGCCTACATGTGTCCTGAGCGAGCCTTATCAGTGTGGCGCATGATCCAGTGTGGGCATTATGGCCATGCCGCGTGATCCAGTGTGAGCCTTATCGAGCCTACTTGTGCCCTGAGTGCCACATGAGGATCATGTTAAGTCACTCTGTGAGTGAACCGCACCGAGAGTGAACCACACCACATTATGAGTGGAGCATACCATACTGCGAGTGAACCAAATTGTGTTTTGAGTGCCAAACCAGGGAAGTGTGCCCTTGGTCCACACTAGGGACGTGCATCTGACATGTAATCAAGGAGTCGGCATGCATTATGTATTACATGCATATGTAATACGACATGTATTAAGGAGCTGGTGAATGTGAGCCCTCAGGGCATCTGACATACAACCAAAGAGTTGGGACGAGTGGATCTTCAGGGCATCTGACATGCAATCAAGGAGTCGGCAAGTGCGAGTCTTCAGGGCTTCTTACACATAGTCAAAAGATTGGCAAGTGTGAACTCTGAGGGTGTCTGACATGAAATCAAGGAGTTGACCTCTGGTGGACGCACTGGCCAAGGCGCTGAAGTGGAGCCGCATCTTCTTGTTTGTCCCTATGCCCTTACATCCCTGGCCAGCTCTAAACAAAAGGTTTGACTGTGTCCAAACGCAAAGGTTGAAGTCCAGGGGCACAATCCACCACAAAGGCTAGCTGCATGCACGCTTCTTATCATATGAATCCATAAACTCTGATTGAGCAAGCCCTGAGGGGCTCATTAAGGACAGGATAGGGTAGGATAGGGTTACAGAGCTGTACCTGCCTACACGAGCAGCTTAGCTGAAGCAAAAAGGCGCCTGTCACCAAACCAAACCAAACTTGTGAGCATATGTCAACTGGAGAAGGAAGCACGCCTTTGAGCTGAGTTGCTCATTAAGGGTCAACGCAGGGAAGCCAGCAGTCCTGTTTTCTGGCAGGCAATCACAATGGGGTTTGGTAATTTGACGTACCATAGGTACCATGCGTCCCCACCCCTTCCCCCATTCCAGACTGCGACCAGCAGGAAGTCTCTTTCTCTGCAACAGCTGTGTGCACACTCCTTCTCCAGTAGCTCCCTCAATTCAAGTGACGCATGCAGCATGTCCTGCTGTCGCCCGACGCCTTTGTTGCAGGCTGCGACCGGTGGGAGGATGTGCCGCATTGCAGCAGCTGTGTCTACACACCGCGGCCTGAGGACGTGGGTTATCATCTCCGGTTGCAATGCGTGCCTGTGGCTGCGCAGCCCTCAGAGACTGGCACTGCAGACAATGCTGGCAGGGTTGTTGGTCTCGGAGGATCGGGAGATGTGCGTGTTGGGGAGCCTCTGGAGGTCTTGTCAGGTGAGGGGGTGGGGGTACAGCACAGTATGTCAGATGAATGAATTCAACTAGGAGCAAAAAAGGTATGCAGAGCGTCCTTTGGGACATGTGTTAGACATTGGAACGATGCTGAGAAGATCAGCATAGCCTCTTCACAGGGTGGGCGAGCAAAGGTATTGTTGGTGGTGAAGGGTGTGGAATGGAAGTGCTTTTGGTGTGTGTGTGTGTGTGTGTGTGTGTGTGTGTGTGTGTGTGTGTGTGTGTGTGTGTAAAGTGGGAGGGGTATGCTTTGGTGGCTGCATTGAATCAAGACTTGCGCTGCACCTGTAGCGAGTGCATTGGAACAGATAGATCAATGAGTGCAACCAAAGCACTGTTGGTCTTGCTATGGCAAGTGCACGCATGGTTGCCTTTGTAGCTGCGAGCACAATGGCAAGTGAATGAGTGGGATCACAAACGCTCAGTCATCCCCCTGCCTACATGAAAAAGCACTCACCTGCTTTGCTTAGGTGTCTCCATGAGTTTCCACTTTGTGCCGCCAGGACTGGGTTACCGCTGCACAGTCTTGACCTTGCACAGCCAAAAACCCAGAAGGCATGCTTGCCTAACATACGATGCCTTTGCTTTGTTGTCTACATGAGTCCCTTCTTTGTGCCAGCAGGACTGGGGCACCTCCACAGTTGTAACCTTGCAAGGCCACCCACAAGGCACACTCCCTCTACATGCGTTGCCTTTGTTGTTCTACTTGTTCTACTTGTGTCCCCACTTTGTGCCAGCAGGACTGGGGCGCCTGTCCACAGCCATGACCTTGCATGGCCACCACCAAGAAGGCAGACTCACACGCACGTCTTGCTTTATTATCTGATTGAGTCCCCGCTTTGTGCCAGCAGGAATGGGGCACCTCTCCACAGCCATGACCTTGCATGGCCACCACCAAGAAGGCATGCTTTGCTTTATTGTCTACTTGAGTCCCTACTTTGTGCCGGCAGGATTGGGGCACCTGTCCACAGTTGCAACTTTGCACGGCCACCACCGACAATGCAGGCTCATACTACATGCGTTGCCCCCATTGCCCTTGCAGACATTGTTGCAGCAGCTCCTGCGCGGACTTCTGCTCAGATCCGTTGTACCCACACGCGGGGGCACCCAGCTGCTCGGCCGACATTCAGAATCGCGTCCTACAATCTGCTGGCTGACCAATATGCGGGCAGCACCTATGCGCAGCAGGTGCGTGGCTTGACAAGCTGCTGCAGCTGAACAGCCCAGATCCTCTACCTGACCAGTCTGCATCTGATCCATTAATCTTGCGGCTACTGCTGTTATCAATGGCCAAAGTCCTTCGCTCGACCAGTCTGTGTCTGACCAACAAGCTGCTGCTGCTGCTGCTGCTGCTGCTGGACAGCCTCAAGCCCCAATCTGACAACCAGTGCACCAGTGCACAACTGTCCATAAGCACTTGAGTCTGCTGCTGTTGCTATTGCTGAGGCCAAAGTCCTGCGGTAGACCAGCCTGCATCCGACCTACATGTGGCTTTATCTGGTGCTACTGCTGCTGCTGCCACTGCTAGGTGACCTCAGTCCTCTACCTGACCATTCGTTGGCTGACCTTCATAAGGCTGGCACCTTGTGGGGTTGCTGCAGCTGCTGCTGCTACTGCTGGTACTGAATGGCTTAAATTGTCTACCTGGCCAGCCTGTGCCTACTTGCCTACCTACCGGTATGCGGCAGAATCTGCTGGTGCTGATGCTTGTGCTGCTGAAACTGCTGCTACTGCTACTGCTGCTGCTTCTGCCGCTGGATGTGCTCCCTCCTGTGGCTCGCAGCTTTTGTATTATGATTTACAAAGGTGCCTGTGTGCAGCCTGTTGTATGTTGTGCTGCAAGTGCTGCTGTGGGCCTTGCTCCTGCATGTGCATGTCCATGCTCCGCGCATGGGGTTGTCCCTGACTTGTCCATGTCATTCTGCCCTGTTGTCCCTATTATTATAGGGCCGTGGTTAAGATAGTTTTAGCTTGCTATCATTGATAGTATCAACGTAAATGTATGGCGCTGCCTTTCCCGGTCAAAGCACCACGCAAGGCAAGTCCAAAAGCTCATGCCATACTTCAACGTGCAAGGCAAGTCCAAAAGCTCATGCCAAACTTCAAGGTGCAAGGCAAGTCCAAAAGCTCATGCCATACTTCGAGGTGCAAGGCAAGTCCATAAGCTCATGCCATACTTCGAGGTGCAAGGCAAGTCCATAAGCTCATGCCATACTTCAAGGCACGCCTTCTTCCACCTATTTATTGTTGCTCGGTGCTTGGAAACTGTTTGCTTGGGGCGTTGCTCTTAACCTTCAATCGGTGACTGCCTGCGTTGCAAGGTCCATGTCTCATAGGGGGGGGGGGGCTGCTGCTGAAGGGCATGAAAGTGCCAATGTGAAAATGCTGATACCCGTATGCCATGTGCAGACAAGCTGCACAGAGCTTGTGCTTTCTTCATGCCCAACACGATTGCCTCGCTCATATCAAATGCGCAGGTCCTCTTTGACTACTGCCCGTCCGAAGCCCTGGACTTTGACTATCGCCGCCAGCTTTTGCTCCAAGAGCTGTTGGGCTATGAGGTGTGTGTGTTGAATGCTGTGAGTTGCAGCTCATGATTATGAATCTAGAATGTTGTGAGCACTTGCTTGGATGGTCATGTGCTTTCAGGTGGCCCGTGGGCCATCTCATTTGCTTCCTTTGGCTTGTTTGAGAGGCAGGAGATCAAGGAGTCAGACTGTCAGTTGCCTAGGGTTGAAGGCTTCCAGGTTCCCTTGTACAAGTTTGTAATCAATACTCATTTGTACAGAGAATTCTTTAGGCACACGACCATCAGTTCAACTCCTCCCTCCTGTGGACGCAGGGTGACGTGCTGTGCTTGCAAGAAGTGGATGAAAAGATGTTTTCAGATCACCTACTGCCGCACTTGCAGATGCAAGGTAAGCGCTTGCCTGTATGGGTAGATCAGCTCAGTTGTGTATTTGCCACATTGCTGTAGCAGCCAAACTTCCCGTTTCGACATGCTCAGCTTTGCGCCTGATCTAGAACTTTTGACCTGCTGTAAGGGAAGCTGTTCATAGAAGCTCTGTGGCCAAATTATGTTCATGTTTGCTTATAAAAGAGCACAACACATACATACATACACACATACATACACGCATACACACACATACATACATACATACATACATACATACATACATACATACATACATACATACATACATACATACATATGTGCATGCATGCTTGCATGCATACAGACAAACAGA
This sequence comes from Dunaliella primolecta, assembly GCA_914767535.2. Taxonomy (NCBI): domain Eukaryota; kingdom Viridiplantae; phylum Chlorophyta; class Chlorophyceae; order Chlamydomonadales; family Dunaliellaceae; genus Dunaliella; species Dunaliella primolecta. The sequence goes on from OU611752.1 coordinate 14,467,476, forward strand.
CAAACAGATAGACAGACAAACAGGCATTTGTTATAATGAATCATATAAAAGCACCAGAGGGGGTTATCTGAGGCCTGAAAACAGGTGTTTTCTGCATGCTCCCTGCATATGTGCCCCATGATGGGTAGCTTTCAAACTTGGGGGTTCCTATAATATCTGCAGCACTAAGGCTTCAGATTTCACTGTTACGGGGCACGTGCCTCATTAGCCGTGACGTGAACCTTAGTTTTCACCGCCAAATCTCCTTTCCAGACCACCTACTGCACCTAATTGAATAGTTTCAAGTGATTTGGAGTACTTTTACAGAGGTGGTCATCTGAGGCCCCTAAAGGGGTGTTTTTGGAATGTGGCCAGAGTATGTGCGCCGAGACTTGCAATTTCAAGGCTTAGCATCATTATGTAGCCCATGCTCCAAGGGCTCCAAATCACCTGAGCTTGACTATTGCAAGTTTCGGCGCACCTGCCTTATCTTCCGTGGCGTGAACCCTACTTTTCACCACTAATTTTCCATATCTGACCACCCACTGCTCCAAATTGGGTGATTTTTGGTGATTTGGGGTCCTTGTAACAAAAAAATATCATTGCAAAAAAGAATGGAGTGAAAATACACAGTGGTTGGTGTTATGTGGTGATTTCAGCCAAAAAGCACTGAATTAGGGTTTACGTGCACCATGGAGCTTTGACCAAGCCTATCTCAGCACACAGGACGACTTACACAAATCTGAGCATATGCTCTGGTAGCTTGTAATGTCAGCTACACTTTAGAGCTAAAATTGTTCCAATCAGGTGAAGTGACTGTGGGTGGGTGCACTTTAAATGCAAAAAAAGAGCATATTTGGGGATTTGCTCAGATAAACCCCTCTGGTACTTTTATCAACAGAATATACGGTAGATAAATTGTATCATTAAGCAAAATATCTTTTTGGGGCTGTGCGTAAGGATTGCAGCTGGCGAAAATAATCATTTGAGGCACTGTGTATGTGTGCGAATAAGTGAAATGATTATTTTAGGTGATGAGTGAGCAAGGTGGCGAGCAGTGGCAGCAGCATCAGCAGCAGCGTCCCCCTCCACCTCCACGTGGGGACTTCCAGCTCAGCTTTCACCGCTTCCTGAAGAAGGAGCCGGAGGGTCCAAAGGTCAAGGAGGAGAGGGCAAAGCAGCAGAAGCAGCAGCATGATAGGGGATGGCAGCGGCGATGGGGAGAGCGAGGAGGGGAGTGGCAGTCCCTGAGGGTGGAGGGGGCTCTGATGACTTGGAGTAGGATTTGAGACCAAGACCTCCAGGATTAGGCTAGACGTCAAACTAGGTCTTATTTCGAGTAAACTGTCAGGTTGCTGAGGAAACCACTGTGAAGAAAAGCTGCTAATTGATTTATTTTGGCTAAGGCCCTTTTGGCACTGCGTAAATGTCGACAGTGGGCATGGTCAGATTTGGGAAAGAAACACACGAAAGAGCATGTCTGGCAATATAGGCCACTTGACTCCCTCTGTAAAAGCACTCTGGCGAAATCATATTTGCAGGAGCTCTGTAGCAAGTTCATGAAAGTCCCTGTGGCTCCCCACCACCTGCTAAGCGCAAAAAACAGCATGTTTAGTGCCCCTTGCTTGCAATTGTGCATATAGATTAATGGGGATCAAATAAGTTTTAAAAGGCTGATAAGCTAAGCATCAATAAGTAATCAGGCAACGTGTCGATAGGCCCTAAAATTGTTGGAGTGCCCTGCCTCTCCTTGGTCCAGATTATGACCGCAAGGCATTTTGTGCCTCTTTGTGCCATTCAGTGCCTCTGGCTTCTCCTTGGTTTAGGGTATAACAGGCATTGAATGCCATGTGGTACTACTTCGTGCCATTCAGTGCTCTCCAGTGCAATTAAGTGTCATATTTAGTGCCATATAGTGCCCTGCCTATTCCCTGGTCGTCCAGGGTATGGCAGGCATTCAGTGCCATTTAGTGCCCTGCCTATTCCCTGGTCCTCCAGGGTATGACAGGCATTCAGTGCCATTTAGTGCCCTGCCTATTCCCTGGTCCTCCAGGGTATGACAGGCATTTAGTGCCATTTAGTGCCCTGCCTATTCCCTGGTCCTCCAGGGTATGACAGGCATTCAGTGCCATTTAGTGCCCTGCCTATTCCCTGGTCCTCCAGGGTATGACAGGCATTCAGTGCCATTTAGTGCCCTGCCTATTCGCTGGTCCTCCAGGGTATGACAGGCATTCAGTGCCATTTAGTGCCCTGCCTATTCCCTGGTCCTCCAGGGTATGACAGGCATTCAGTGCCATTTAGTGCCCTGCCTATTCCCTGGTCCTCCAGGGTATGACAGGCATTTAGTGCCATTTAGTGCCCTGCCTATTCCCTGGTCGTCCAGGGTATGACAGGCATTCAGTGCCATATAGTGGTACCTTGTGCCAATTTGTGCCCCTGCCTTCTCCTTGACCCAGGGTATGACGGACATTTCACCAACAAGCAAGGCAATGTAAGAGAGGGCAGTGCAACGTTTTGGCGCACCAGCCGCTTCCGACGGCTGCACACCCAGGACATCCTCATGAGGGATGTGTTCAAGCAGGTAGTTGATGAGTGGGCAACTTCGTGGCTTTCAAGGTGTGCATGCATCCTTGAGACTTAAAATTCTTGAGTTGGTCATGCACTTTGTTCAGACGGTACACATGGAACCTAGGAAAATGTTGATATTGAGGCGCGCAATTGAGTGGCATGGCGTGGCCAGAGCATGAGCCAGCGCGCAACACAAACAGAGACACACACATACATGCACACACACCCATATACACACACACCTTATGCGAGCATGCACAACCACATACAAATGAGAAGAGTATTATAGAACCTTGAAACAGGTAGCCTGAAAGTACAGACAGGAAGGGTGTGGCGCCCAAAAAATCCACCCTTCCGTGCTGGTTAGATGGCTGCGTCATGCGGGAGCGAGAAGGCATTGCTATGCATAGGAGCATGCAGGAGCAAGAGGGCATTGGTGTGCATATATTGCATGTTTTGCATGGTGTGTGATTGTTCAAAAAACTGATGCATGCAGAATTTAGAAGGCATGTGTGTGCATGGGACTAACGATCCTGTATCCTGATCTTGCGTCAATCTTTAATTTTCTGTCTTGCATCAATGATCGAAAAGACAGAATCGGCTTCATAAGCAAATGCTCAGCGCAGTACGACGGGCATGCAAAAGCTGACCAAGCCCTCTCTCTTGGGTGTATGATATATGTATGTACATTCATATGTATAAATATAAATATGAATGCATATATGTATAATCTCTTCAAATGGCCTGCTTGTGTGTATGTTTGTGTGTGTGTCTGTTTTTGCTGCAGCCTCTTTCGCCCGCGCATGCCCAATGGCAACGTATGCTTGATGCCAGTCCGCACCTTGCAACAGCCCTACAAATGGTGACCACCATTGCCCAAGCCACCATCCTATTACCAGGTATGCCTCCACAAATGATGGTCACTACCTCGTTGCCAGGTGTGACGTTTCAACTGGTGCCTTGACGACTGATGGGCACCATTGCCCAGGCTGCCATCTTGTTTCTAGGCATGCTCAAGCGTACTCTGCACGGATCAAGCGACTGTGAATAATTGATAAAAGAGTGCTTGAATCTCTGCTCAGAACAGGGGTGTTTCATTGTCCTTGGTGCATGTGTGGGAGCTTGAATAAATGGATGTGCTTGATGTTTGTGTGGGACCTTGAATCTACGGATGTTCTTGGTGCATGTGGGAATGAAAACATGAGTGTGCTTGATGCATGTGGGACCTTGAATGTACAAACGGACATCAAATGAATGAAAATGCCTCGATTAGATGGGTGGTGACTGGTGCATCATGTTGGATGTGCGATGTTGGGTGTGCTTTGTTGGTAATTGGTGTCTCATGGTGTGCCATGATTTGAATGGATGAGTGGTAACGGATGTGCCATGTTGGGTGTGCTATGGTGGTATTTGGTGTCCCATGGTGTGCCGTGATTTGAAAGAATGAGTGGTGATGGGTGTACCACGTTGGGTCTGCTATCATTGGAATGGATGAGTGCTCCATGTGTTGCTTATTCTGACGTGAGCCTTTGCTGATTGAGTGGCTACCCAAGTGCATCAGATGTACCTGCGCAAGGAAGTACAACCTTTCTTGTCATACTCAGGCTTCTGACTGTGTTTCTAAGAGGTGTAGATGTAACGCTGTATCATGTGCTGGTCATGCATGCATTAATTGCGGCTTACGGCTGTGAATGTAACGCTGTATCATGTGCATGGTCATGCGTGCATCAGTTGCCTCTAAGAGATGTGGTTGTAAAGCTGTATTATGTGCATGGTCATGTGTGCACCAGTGCGACTGTCCCACGGGTGAGAGTGTATATTGAGCATGCGCAAGCCAAAGCAACCATGGCTGATTGTTCTGTTTGGATAAAAATCTCTTGGCTGATGCTGCGCATCAAGTCACCATGGCCTTGGCCTTGCTTGAGCTGCTGCTTCTGTTGTGCAGTTTGGATGAGAATCACAGATTTGTTGTTCCTGCGTCCAAGACAGCACACCCCTTTTTTGGGGTCCTCTATAATGTCATAGGCAGAGCATTGCACAGACGCACTACTCATCGCTGCAATGTCAATGCAGTTGGCGACGGCAGCTGCCCCCCACATCCAAATGAACGGCCCCTCTGTGTCGTGAACACGCACTTGTTCTACCACCCCTATGCGCCTCACATACGTGCCATGCACACAGCTGCTATCTTGGAGGTGGGGTGGATGGGATCAAATTCAGGCTATGCACACAGCTGCTAGAATCACTTACGTGCCATGCACACAGCTGCGTGGATCACATGTACCATACAGCTGCTAGGATCACATATGTGCCATGCTCACAGCCACCGTCCTGGAGGTGGGTTTTGCTGGTGCCCAGTCGATAGGAACTTCGGTCCTTTCCTTAATGCACGCAGCCTAACGGTAAGTAGAATTCATTTTCCACTTTGCATGCCATGCACACAGCCACCACCTTGGAGGTGGGGTGGATGGGATCATGGAAATGAGTCGTCTGCATGCGCCGTATGTTCTTGTGTGTGTGAGCTCACATGTGCATACAACTGTCCACGCAGTTGCTGGTGGCTGGAAATTGCTCCCTTTTTTGCAAAATTTGGAATTGTCTGGCCCAGATGAGTAATGATGCACATTACTTTGGATTCCTGTAAATTGAGTGCCAAGCATCCAGGTCAGGCGCTACAATCCAATTCAGATTGTCAGGAGCAGCCTCTGCTGCTCCTTTTCAGCTTTTTTATATGCAACAGAGCCTGTTTTCTTAGCTTCTTGTTTCCTTTACCATAAGTGAGTATGAAGCTGCAGCTGCATGTCTGGAACAGCACACTGGTTTGCAAGCTATGATTCTTTGGCACAAGCATCCAGAGACATGCACACACACAAGCACATGCGCACACTGAACATGCCCTCACTAAAAAAGCAAGCACTCTTGTACATTGGTTGTGTGCAACACAGGAAGCACATGCTACGCTGAAATCTTGGGCAAGTAGGTTAGAGGAGGGCAGCCATCAGCGGCCGTCCTTGATATTCTGTGGGGACCTCAACAGTGACTTGAATGATGGCATACCAGGTAACAAAAAAAGGATTGCAATACCCAAGCAGCTGGTTTTCAAGGTTAAATTTTGCTCCAGTGCAATAGAGTAGATAGAAAGGAGCTGCAATTGCATTAGTCTGTTGCATACATGTGATTGAAAAAAGACTTTTTGCCCATCATTCAGCACCCTAAATGAAAGTGTTTGTTTCCAAATCTGGCACCAATCTTGCATTTCTTGTAATATCCTTGAGCATGCCGCACAGTGCTATGGGTCCCACTGTGCTATGGGTCTCACAGTGGTGTGGTTCACACAATGCTATGAGCCAAACATGGGACACACAGTGCTAGGGGTCACACAGCTCTGCTTGCTGCAGCTTCTGCACCTGCAAAAGAAGGGGTGAGAGGGGATTACAAGCCTTTGATTCCAGATGTGGATGCCCCTAAAGTGTTGAGCAGTTCCACCAGGAGGCATCATTGAGTTGCTGCACAACGCTAGCTACAGATGCCTTTACCTTCCAGGGAGACCATCTCCGTTTTTCGCTCCATGCACTCTACAGTCACCATAAAGCTGCTGCAGGGCAACATTTTTTTGCGTACTTCTCACTCATGAAGATCCTGCGCCTTTGTTCCCCATTCTCCCGGTAGGCGTCACCCTCTCTCTCTCTCTCTCTCTCTCTCTCTCTCTCTCTCTCTCTCTCTCTCTCTATCTCTCTCTCTCTCTTTCTCTCTTTCTCTCTCTCTCTCTCTCACACACACTCAGACTCGCTCACAATGATCCTCCCCCTGTGCCTCCCATTCTCCTGGCAGGCGTCATCGAGCTGCTGCAAAGCGGATTTCTGCCTGCAGACCACTGGGACTGGTACATGGGTGCAGAGTTCCGGTGGGGCATGGTGGGTGGTCCTGGACTTAGACCAAAGAAGGCAGCATGTTGGAGCTTGTATATGATTGGTACATAATTTTGGTGGGGCATGGTGAAAGCACTGGATGTAGACTAAAAAGACAGATCATTGGGACTGGTTTATGGGCGCAGGGTTTCGGTGGGGCATGGTGAGTTGTTTTGGGTATATAGATCAAAAGAGGCAGCTTGCTGGAGGGATTGGTGCATGGTTGCAGAGATCCCTGTGGCATTAAGTGGTCGGTCTTGAGTAGGAAGCAAAAAACCAGCACTAGTGTGCACTACTGTGTGCAATCATAAGACCACCCGTGCTTCCACGTCCATCTTGGAGTTTGCTTCCTCTGCTCAAGCCATGGTGCTCTGCCTAGGATCCATCCCCACCTCTTGCCTTTCTCAACCTGTTCACCGTTTTACCTCCTGGTGCATTACCTTGGGTGACTTTTTTCCTCATGCATTTCCTATCCAGAGTGAAGAGGAGGGTAGCGCCAAGCAGCAAGCACTCCATTTCCCTGTCTGTCTGTTTCCTGTTTGATTGTAAAGTGAGGAGGATGGCAGTGCCGAGCAGCCGGCACAGTCTCTCACCGTTTCCCTGTCTGTCTGCTTATACTTAACTTTGTAGAGTGAGGAGGATGGCAGCGCCGAGCAGCAGGCAGCTGCACCGCAACCCCCCAACAGTGCCATTGCAGCCGCTGTGGCCGCAGCAAAGGAAGCAGCAGCAGCCAGGGCCAGCCCAAAGCCTGCAAAGGCCTCTCAAGGTGAGTGTTTCTGGGCTCTGTACACAGACATGTATGTGTATTGTCTTCCATTTTGCAGCCCCACGCTTCTGCTTCAAAACATTAGGGTCAATATGCCTGAGCACGGCATGCCACTGGCCCCAGATATTTGTTCATGCCACACATGGGCGCATGCAGGTGCGAGCACTCACACACACACACACACACACATATACACACACTTTTTCACATGGGCATCAAGCGCAGAGGGCGCCACCGTGAGCACAACAGAAGCGGCACCAGAGGGGGCCAGCAAGCCCCTCTCTCCTCGCGCCCGACTGCAGCTCACAGCAGATGATGGGCATGCTTTTGAGTTGCATAGGTGAGTGCACATGCCATTTGTGGTTTAGCAGCGTTGTCAGGCGCTAAGCTCATTTCCTCAGGTCAACCCTTTCTGCGCCTTGGACATGCATGTGTACACCTCTTACTGAACCTCTTGTTTGCCCTAATGCAAACAAGGGAGGGAGCTGCTTGGATGCATCCCCAAAATCAGGAAGGAAAGGTCTGAGCTTCAGCATCAAATCCACTGAAACTTCCTTGAACGCCAGAGATATGGGGCTGCTCATTTCAAACAACACTGAACAGGTTTTACAGCGGAAGGCCTGGTGCATCGTTGTTTCTCTTTGTTGTATGTGTTGTGGCGAGGCGAGTCATTAACCACGATGCTGGCACATCCCGCTGTTTGTTTCTGAAATCGGGGCTACAAATTGGGGCCTCTTTGCTCCTTGCTGGCACCCATGTTTGCTGCCCTTTGCCTCACATTTGGCGCGTGTAACCCTAGACATGGGTCTGGAACAAGAGCAAGCAGGGAGATGGCCTGGCTGGACTTTCCCGGTTGTTACATCTGCAGCCGCCATAGGTAGCAGTTGCATAGAGGGCCTAGTCCCAGGTAGTAGTACGAGCGCAGGGGCCCTCACAGAAATTCAAAAGACTTGTAATGTGACACTGGTGTACCATGGTTAGGTCTCAGCTTGAAACTTTGGCCGACAAGCACGGGGCGCTCTTAACGAGTAGGAGGAGGTGTACAGGGGGCCCTCACAAGCTCCCTCATAGGAAGTAGCAGGCGCACTGGGGGCCCTCATGGGTAATGGTTGCCCCTTCTCACAGGTTGTAAGGAGCAGGCGCACGGGGGATTTTGAAGGTATGGTCGGCCCTCCCTCACAGGTTGTAGGAGGACAGGGGGCCCTCATAAGGAGAAGCAGGTGCACAGGGAACTCTTGCAGGAAGTAGCAGGTGCGCGTGGGGCTCTCACGCGTGATGGTTGACCCTCCCTCACAGGTAGTTGTAGGAGGAGGGGCCCTCACAGGAAGTAGCAGGCGGACAGGGGACCCTCACAGCAAATCAATCAGTCAAGAGTAACCCCTCCAGGGTTGGGTCACATGTCCGTTAGATTAAAAAAGTGTGCCAACACTCTTTTAAGTACAAGATCAGGCAAAATGTTTTGGTTGCAATTTTGCCTTTCAGAGGAAGGAAGGATGGGGACAGCACCTGACCCCCGACCATCCCTCCCATTTGTCCCCCTTCTCCTTTGCATGCAATCAATAATGGGAAAGGACAAGGGTCCTTCAGGGGTGGGTTGATCGTGTATTAGGAGGGTGGTAAGGGCTCCCATTTTTGGGTTAAAGACTCCTTAAAATGCAAATTTCGAGTTCGCCAATTGTTCAAAAGAGCTAAGACTGCAAACATTTGACAATCAACTGACCCAATCCTGCAACCCTCAGAGTAATATTCCACCTAGATCTGGGAAAGAAAAAGGTTGAGTTGCGAGCAGTCTCCAATCCTTGGTCTTTTTGAATATGAGGTAGAGTCCTAGGGTGGCTGAGCATGCTTGCAAACCTACAGCGATTTGGTTGAAGCTTTTTGCAACTTCCTTGATTTTGTGGCACTTAATCTGACAGTGTATACCAAATCATCACAGAATTCATTCGCAAAGCATGGTGTTGTGAAATTAACGGTGCAGGGCTCCTCAAACCGCCGTGGAGGCTCCGGCAGGCATCGACGTTCGAGTTCCGTACGCCCTACGAAGGTTTGCGGCCCCTGAAAATGCAATCCTAGTCCATGCCTGTGTTCCTCCTGGAGAAGAAAGGACTTGAGTTCTTTCACGACAGCCCATGGTCAAACCGACTGTACTGGAGCTGTTGAAAAGAACAGGAATTTTGCTCTGCGCAGATAGAGATGGTCAGATAGCCTGCACAGATAGGTGTCACATGCCCATGTTTCAGTTGCCAAGAATGGACCAGAGTCTGTTTCTGAATACAAAGAGTTGGTTGCATTTTCTCCACGCCATTCTCACATCCACAATCTGCATAAGCATCCTCACACCGCACTGCCTCCAAGGAGCCGCGTATCCTACCAGTGATTCTCTCTATATATATGTGACCTCCTGGTTCCGTACTTTTGCCACTTTCTTTACCCTACAGCAACATGAATACATGTTCTCTGCTACACCTTAGACGTGAATTGCTCTAATGAGCATCCAAATGGTCCCCCTCCTGTGCTTGTCCTGTGCACAATTCTCTGCTGCAGCTCATACACACGCACATACACACACGCGCACATGCATGCACGCCCTAGGCTGTCACATGCACTTCTGAGCTTAGGTGCCTCTTTTTGAGAACTTTGCCTCCTCTTTAAAGTTTGACCCCCTTTTGAAAGTCTTGCCTCCGCTGTCCTGTGCAGCGCAGATAATCTCTGCATGCTTGACCCCCACACCTCTTTTCTTAATGCACGCTGGCTGCTGCCCAGCATTGTCTCATGTTTTTGCTGTTTATGTGCAGTGCGGATGACCTCCGTACACCATTCACCAACTACACCAGTGGCTATAAGGCACTCCTGGACTATGTCTGGATAGAGCCCAGTACTCTGGAGGTGCGCAGAGAACCATTGCTTGCTCTGGTCGCATTCTTGTTTTAAGCATGAAGTGGCCAGAGGCTGTCTTAAGCTAGCCCTTAAAAGCTGTTTTCTCAGGCAGCTTCCAGGAGCTTTTTTCCTTAGGTAGCTCCTCAATGCTTTTATCTGCTTGTTTCCCGTTGCTTCTTTTTGGCCCACTCCAGGTATTTTCTTTGGCAGCAGTCCTGGAAGTGGTGCTGAATGCGCTGTCTCATTCATCCATGCTTGGTGTACACAGCTTGTGACATTGTTGGTTTGCCTGACTTCTTTATTGCTCTTTGTTTTGGTTCATGGTTTGCCTTCTGCTGTTTCAGCACTCCAAACGAGTATGTCCTGTGTTCATTGTATGAGCACTAGAGCATCACACTCTTCGTTACATTCCTCTAAACCCCTGAGTCTTCCAAGCACCAAATGTATGTTTGCATTATAGAATGTTGCGCCATTGTCCACGCATGCGCACATATTACATGTGCCCTATATAGAATGGAGGCGGTCTATCAAGCATCAATCGACTTTTATAAGTGTCATCTGCTGCAGGTAGTAGGCAACGTGCCTATCCCCAGTGAAGAGGAAATTGGCAGCTTCATTCCATCTCCAGCATTTCCTTCTGATCACCTTGCGGTGAGCACCCAGTTCCCTTTAAATGCTTTTTTTCCATGCCATACCTGCTGGCTTAGAATTCTGTGCTTCCTCTTCCTCTTGATTTGAGTTGGTGGGACTCGCTTTATTTTTTCAGCGCTTGCTGGTAAGTTTTCCTTATGCACGCTGGCTGTTGTCCAGCATAGACCTCTGCTATTTTTTGCATGCCATTGTAGATGCTGTGTGGTCAATCTTGCCATCCTGTAATCCTGCTGCGAGGTCGCCTGGCCCAGATATCCTGCTTAAATTAACTTGATGCTGGGGCACTTCTGTGTTCCCGAGTCTGGTGCATAGTAGCATTTAAACGCACACCAATCATGTACCTGACGCATATGGTGACATTTGTCTTCAAATCCTTATAAATATTTTAATCCCACCAAAAACTGAATATCCAGGGCTGTATATTATGTTGCAGTCTTGCTTCAGTATGACTAGTACGTTTTGCAAAGTCAGCGTACCAATTTTCCATTTAAACACAGATAGTACTCTTTGTGCGCTTGTAACTGCTGCTTTGCAGGTTGTGTATGACCTGTGTTGGAAGGACGGCTCCAGACAGAGCCAGTAGTTGATTTTGGAAGGAATGCTTCCTAGATGGTTTAGCTTCTTAGCACCTGGCCAAAACAGGGCAGGGAGAGCAGGATGATAAAGCTGCAAAGCACCGTTATTGGGCTGCACCCCACTGGCTCTGCATGACACGTCTTTTTCTGTGCCTAGGTAGTTGCATCAAGATTCAGGCAAGATTCCTTTTCCTTAATTGATGTAGGGAGAGTTTCCTCTGCCTACGTAGTTTTTCTTTTCTTTCTTTTCATTTCAGGCAAAAGCATCCTCTGAGGGAAGACGCTCCCTTTTGACTGCAACTGCACAATTTTGGGGTTGAATGAGCCCATCCTTGACTTCAATATGTGCGGAAGAGGTTTTCTCATGTCATAAGCATGCTTTATTCTTTTGATCCCGCACTCTCTACATAATTTTGTAGAGCGGATATGTGTTTCCTATGTTATTGCTTTGGCCAGGAGGTGGCACTGATGCATTTGGGAAGGGCCTTCCTGGAAACTCCTCTAGGCCCCTCAGGCTTTTTCTTCCCCAAACCCATGCTTACAGGTTACCAGAACAAAGGGGCTTCCTGTCAAAACGAACCATTGCTAGCCTGCTCACTAGAAAGGATACAACTTGTTGTTGAAGGTTCATGAAAGCGAACACGTCAAAGGACTGTACATGGTAAGTGGAAGGCAGGCAGGCAACGATCTGGGTAGGGGATATAAAGAACAGGATAAGATATCCATGCTTACAACAGCACCGTTATGAATAAAAAAGAGACGGTCGGTTCGATGTGTGTGCAAGGGGTGCTCCAAAGGGGGAAGAAAAGGAAAGAAAACTATGCAGGCAGTGAAAACACTTTCCACATCGACTAAGGAAAAGAGGATACCTAATGAGTTACAATGAGTTACAATGGTGTTTGACCTTCAGCCAGGTAGTTTGGCTGCTCGGTCTGCTCAACTGTTCCAACTGCACAAAAAATATTCATGAGATCGGAAATAAAACGATAAGTCTCATTAGTTTGCTTCTGCAAGAAATGAGTAGCATCCTCAGAGCTAGCTTGAGAATAGTAGAAAATGCCTGAATCGTCTAGAAAAATTCTATAAGACGAGGGGAAGTCAGAAAATAACTGTGCATAAGCCCTTCGAAGAGAACACACAAAAGCGCAAGAACAAAGGAACACCGCATGCTTTTCATCTTGGAGTCCTTGTTCACATCTATCACAAGTTTATGTGTGCTCCTGCCAAAGTGATGTCTCAACTTTTAAAGTATGAGCATGTAAGCGAAAACGTGCTATGTTTCTTAGCGCGCGCTTGCCCAAATCAAGATGCAAATAGCTGGGGACAGAAAAAGGGCGCACCATGAACAGACAAGGGTCTCAAAAGAAGTGCCATCCAGTGATGATATTTGGCTAATTTGTTCGTGTGGTCACCATGTTCTGCCAAGGCATCAGCATTCCACACACCTCGCAGCCTTTTTCTCAGATCAACAACAAACTCCCTCATGACTGTAGGCTGCCCTGACCGAACACAATGAGTAAACACGTTGCACCTGTCCAAGCCTGTGCAGGCAGCCAAAAATTCCGAGGTCCAGCATTTATGGGCAAGACTGCTCATTTCAACATCTGCTTGCAGTACCTTACTGAGTGTAGTGCTGTTGCTGCGCAGTAAAGCATTGTAAAACCTAACTGCTGCACGAAACCAATAGAACTGTAAAGGTTCATGCCCACACTCGCGCAGTACAGACCAATTAGGAGTGGTGCGCTTTACCCCAAGGATACGCTTCAATAAGCACAGATGTACAGTTTGCAAAGGACAGTCCATTTCAGCTCCTTCTTTCATAAATCTAGTGCCCCAAATCTGGCATGCATACATGCTAGCAGGGAGAGCATATGCTTTAGTCAGCCAGAGCATGGTATGCGGCCTATCTGTCAGGCGGTGCTCAGATGCGAATTGCCTAATCCGTCTACAACCAGCTAGGAAAGGGGCACACATATACTCAGCAGTGGCTTGCGGGTTGCGTTGTTTTGTGAACAGCATGCCTAAATACCTAAAAGAATCTGCACACGCCAAACGAGCTCCACCTAACGTGAAAGCTGGCACATTATCACCCTTTGAATTAATAAGCACAATCTCAGATTTGGCAGTATTGATCACCAACCCTTTCCGCTGAGCATACGTATGTAGCCTATCTAACATCAGTTGGAGCTGATCAGGAAGGTTACTAGTGAGGCACAAATCGTCTGCATACAGCATGTGGGTGAATCGAACGTCCCTAGTGCCTGTAATAGCCCCTTGCACATTTTCTGCCAAGCAGTCCACGTCATTGATGTACAAGGAGAACAACAAAGGGGAAAGCGGGCAGCCTTGCTTAACTCCAAAATGGGGGCGCACACGAGCTTGCTTGCAGCCATCCACCAAGATATACTCATCATTAGCATACATGCTTTTAATGACAGCCAACAGGCACGCAGGCATACGAATGCGCTGCAGGTGAGTCCAAAGGGCTTCCCTAGGAATTGTATCTTAAGCCTGCTTGAAATCAATAAAAGCTGCATGCAGCCTTGGGGATGCATTTGGGCGCTTGACCTGAGCAGCATGCTGTAAGTGCCGCAAAATGAAAATGGGCTGCAAAGTGTTACGGCCAGGATAGAAACCAAATTGAGTGTCTGGAATCTTGTTTTTATCTTTACACCACCCAGTGACCACCTCCCTAAGAACGTTAGCATACAGCCTGTACAGGGTGCCACTTACTGCGAGCATGCGATAATTCCCTGGGTCCAGCACAGAGCCCTTCTTGTAAAGAGGAGTTATCTTAGCCACTTTCCAACAAGCAGGAATCTCAGCCCTCTCCATCATGGCAGCAAACAGACGTGCAATGTAAGGAGCCAAAACATTCATCCTATCCGTGCCTCTACCATTAACTGCTGGGACCCTCTTTTCAGCGTACTTAATGAAGGGTGCTGCAACAGCATCAAAACCAGGGGATGTCCTAGCATTCAACTTACGCATGTGCTCGCAAACAATAGGGTACAGGGCAGCTGCATCAGGCAGTTCCATCACATCAGGTTCAGGCATCCATCGAGACTCAGCACCTTGACGGAAAAGCTGCTCAGGAGGCGGGTTGTTGCGCCCCAGGGGCACTGCCATATCCCGAGCTGGAGCTCCAGAGTTGCCAGTCCAACGTGCAGCAACCCGCTGTGCCACCCCACGCATGGCTCCAATAACGGACTCCACCCCTCTGCTAATGCTGTCCCACATTCCAGGCCTTCTACTTAAGGTGCTTTCAGGGCAACTAACCATGTGGCTTGCTTGTTGATCAGGGATGTGAGGAGTGTTTCTTGCTGGACAAGTGGGGTGCCTGCCCACAAATCCGTTGGTATGCAAGGCGGCGTCCTGATAGTGTGTGCTTTCAGGGCAGCTACCCATGCCATGCATATGTGCTGCTTCTCTAGATGAAGGAGAAGAGCAATTGTTCATGCGGGCACCAAAATAATGCTGTAAGTAAGAGTTCCAGCCGTCCGCTGTAATGGGATTCTGATGGGTGCTCCTGGGCTTCCTAAGCATTTCATGAATGTCAGGCCTGTGTCTCTTCAGCCTGTCCAAGAAAACTGCTTTCTGGTACTTCTCATAAGCCCGCCGTGCACGCCTTGTTTGTTTTTTGTATTCTTTTTTAAGAAATTGGCAGGCATGCACAGCTTGACCACTTTGCACAGCTTGAATAAACAGACGCCTCTTTAACCGACACTGATCATCAAACCAGACAGGCCTTCTAATCCCATGCTTTTCTGTTCTCTTAAAAACACACGCCTGAACTCTGTACATGCCAACTGTTTGTTCACTAGCAGCTTGCATTATCCAGCTTCTCAGGCAGAAACATGCTGTATCTATGTTGCCAGCATCAAGAGCAGCCTCCAATTGCACCGGCATCTCCAAGTTTCTCTCCAGTTCCTCCACATAGGCCAGTTGCCGCTCGTGCTTCCAAGTTAAACTCAAACGACTTGCACAACGTCCCATCCCACACACATGTTCAGGAGAAGGAGTCCAATCCACATTAGGCACAACATCAGGAATACGAAAAACAAAAGAGGATACCTAAGGCCGAGCACCGTGTATCCCCTTCACCAAGAGAAACAAAAGAAATAAGTCAACGGGGATCAGGGGGTTTCAACGAAAGTTTCTAGCAGTAGCCCGTGCCTGATCTTGGTGACGAGAGTTGAGAGGAGCCTTCTCAAGAGCGCGTCTGGTGCTAGAAAGTTTATAAGCGTGCTGGACGGAATGAGCATGAAGCTTCAGAGCAAGCCTGGTGGCTGTATGAGTGCTAACTTGAAGACCAAGCTCTTTAAGAGGCTCCAGAGTGTAGGGGGTGTAGATTACCTCTCCCACGCCTAACAGAATGGTATGGAGGGTGACTCGAGCTGGGGCCCTTGACAGATCGCGCCTGTGTTAACCAGGCCTGCTCCCCAAGGGCTTTTGCTAAGAGCTTTGATGATCATTCTTCCAGCAACATTGTGGCGATCAGTTTTCATGCTGGAGATGCTATGATTTTGGCAGCCTGAAAGCATGTGGGGTGTGCTGCCTAATTGATGACAGCCTGGGAGAGGGCATAATGGGTTAGTGGACCTTTTGAAGCAAACCACATGTTTTTGGTTTTCATAACCCTCTATGATAGAGGATGCCTGTGCAATAATGTAAGATGGTGCGCTTCATGGGTGTGGATATACAGGACATATTCCTAAAGGCGTTGCTGATTTTCTTATCTACATGTGGAAACAAAGAAAGAAAAGAAAAACTACATAGGCAGAGAAGACTCTCCCTACATCAATTAAGGAAAAGGAGGCCCATTGGCTCGAGAGCTGTGAGTCCCCTCCACCACGAAGTTAAAAAAGAAAGAGCTAATGTGGATCTGGAGGGTTATTAGAAGCGCCCGGCTCCCGAACCTGGCTGTGGGAGGTATTTTTGTTTTCAATAGCACGTCTTGTGGTAACAAGCTTGTCGGCATTAACAATAGAATGAGCATGCAACTTACGAGCAAGTTTAATGGCACGCTGGTGGTCAAGTCCTAATTTTTTTAATTAAACAGTTTTTTAAATTAAACAAACTCTGATAATATGAGTAGTAGCCTGTTTTGGAGTTGGCATATCCGAGTCTGTGTTTTGTATGCATATGAGACTTGAGAGCATTGTGTTGAGATTGGGGAGGTAGGTGATTCTAGGATTGGGTGCAGGAGCTGTGGATATGCCAGCATTGTGTTCTTTTTTTCCTCCTTGGCTAACCAAAATAAATGAGAAAATAGATTTCCGCCAGGGCCTGCTCTAGGGATCCCAGTATCGGCCTCGTTTTTATTGGCTTGGTTCAACCAAAGTTGATTGCCTGATAGTTTGCAATAGCATCTGCACATTCGTTACCAGCAATGCCAGCATGAGATTTTACTTTGTAGGAACAAATATTGGGTTGTGGGTTGCTAATGAGGTTAGATATGATTCTTAGGACGTCCCCTTAAATATGCTGTTTGTGCTTCTCTGGGTAAATAAGATGTTTACGTATTTGATGAAGAGAGGTGAGACTGTCTGAAGCAATGTGTGAATAAGAGTGCGTGATGGCAGCAGCAATTGCTGCTAATTCAGCTCGACATATGGTGTTGGTAATTCCAGCACTGTTGGGCTCGACAAAACTTCTGCTGTCAGTGAGAGGGCAGTAGACGCCTGCTCCAATTTCTTGTATGCCATTCTGGATCTGACAACTACCATCAGTGTAAGCCCATGTCCTCCAGTAAGGGACTTTGAGCATAAGAGTTGGGCTAGATTGGTTAGGTACAAAGTGTTCTTCATGATAACCGTTGTGTGGATAGTTTGGATTTCTAGATGTTTGTTGTTTGTCAGTGGGGAGGCGTTGGCACTTTGTGAATCCACGCATGTCAGCATACACTCTACTAAGAGTAGAATGGTTGCCAACACTGTGTAGTTTCCATTTGGCTTCTGATACAGCTGTAGCCAGGCCTTGTAGCCAATCTGGGTTATGATTGTTAAGCTAAACAATCTATAGATGAATCCTTGCAGCTGTGTTCCAGACTGCAATAATTTTTAGATCCCAGGTGTGCTGAGAAAGGGGTACTTCCTGGTTGATGGAGGATTGTGGATTGTTGTAGCAAAGGTTGGTACGAGCAATGTTTCCAAGTTCACAGCAGAAATGTGGATAGGCAGTGATGAGTTTGGAATAGGGATTAGTTATCATGTGTTGTCCCCAGGCAGGGAGGAACATGAAAAGTAGCAGTGGCCTCTGTGTAAAGAATGGCTGAGTTCATAGCATGGCGTAAGAAAAGAAAAGAAAAAAGAAAAAAACTACGTAGGCAGAGAAATCTCTCCCTACATCAATTAAGGAAAGAGAGACACATTGGCTCAAAGAGCCGTGAGTCTCCCTTACCAGAAGATGAGAGGGGAGTTAGTGTGGGTCAGGTGGGTTTCTGGCAGCACGCTGCTCCAGGGCACCGGTGTTATGATGAGTGCTTTTATTTTCAAGTTTCTGGTTACCTCGTGCTTTGGGTGCCTTGAGGCAGCCACTGGAGCAAACACGCTGCTACAAGGGTTACAAGGGTTACAAGGGAAGAAAGGCCTCAGTCAAGACGTTTGACTGCTGCAAACACGCTGCTACTGCTCCTGTCAGCATCCTGTAGCCGTAGCGTAGCAGTAGCGCGCAACCCTGTTTTCCTTTTTCTTAGTTGATGTCCTCACCGCCTCCTTCCTTATGCTTGCAGCAAAAGTGATTGGCACACTGTACGAGACGAAGGGCACGTTATCCTGGATCGCCTATCTAAAGATTTAACAGACCTGCGCACTCAGTTCCAGCACCTGTTTAGCTCTGCACCCCCAAGTAGTGCATCACGCCTTCGAGATGTCACGAACCAGGCTGATGTCCTAGGATTAGCCAACTTCTTGTCTGCATGCCAGACATGCTGTGACTGAGCTTCTAGTATTGCTTTTAGATTGGACTGGTTTGGTTACAGACACGTTTTGCTTCAGCTAAGCTGCCCCCGAAGGCAGGTACAGCTATGTAACCCTTCCCTTCCCTTCCCTTACAGACACGTTTCTCAAGCTAGCTCTGAGGATGCTATTCATTTCTTGCAGAAGCAAACTAACGAGACTTATCGCTTTATTTCTGATCTCATGGATATTTTTTGTGCTGTTGGACCAGTTAAGCAGACCGAGCAGCCAAACTACCTGGCTGAAGGTCATATCCCATTGTAACTCATTACAGACACGTTTTGCTTCAGCTAAGCTGCCCCCGTAGGCAGGTACAGCTATGTAAACCTTCCCCTTCCCCAAACGTCCAGACTGAGGCCTTTTTCCCTTGTAACCCTTCAAGTTGTAAATCCTGTATATTCTGTTCTCACTGCCTACGTGTCCTTTTTGTTGAAGTTCAAGACAGATACATGCTCTCTTCTATTGCATTTGCCTTGAGGTCTCATACACGGTGTATGAGCTGCGGAGAAAACACAAAGATAATTTTATTGACTTTTTCAAGCTTTAACTTTTTTTAGCCCGGTCTCCAAACACTGACTTTTTTCCTTTTTTGTGAGCTTTCACATTATGACTGATCCTGAGATCAATGCTTTTCTTGATCAAGACATGTAAAGGTTTTGCAAGTTTTTGTCAGAGTTGGTTTCAATTCTGATGCTGGTCAAGAATGTTTCATCAGCAGCCGATCAGCTTGAGTCTCGGGCTGTAGGCCAACCCCTTGCAACCATTGAAACCCTTCAGCATGATTTACTCGTGCTGTTTCATCAACCATCAGGCCACAACAAACATGAACTGTTATTTCCCCCCTTCTAGTCCAAGTATTGTGAGTTTAGCATTTTTAACCAGGTCTGCCTACAGGCCTCAGTGTTTCCACTCAGCTGCCCTTGTAGGCGGATATAGCAATGTAACCTTACCTCACATTTTAAAGCTGCGACCCATAGCGTTTTATCTACACCAACCAGCCACTGACGAATGTACAACTTATATCTCAACATCAGGGTAATCACCGTGAGCAGCAAGCCAAACATCCATATCCATACATCCATTATTGTGTTATGACATATACAGCACCAAACAGATCAACTGGTAAAGCACCAAGGCAAATGCAGGAGGGGGAAAACATGGTATCTCTTATGTAAAATTTGGGTATCTTCACAAGCGGATGTGGGCCAAAAAGCATGCGATGTGCATTTATATGGTGAACCCATTGCTCATGCTTGCTACCCTGTGTGGGAAGCACACTTATAGTGCCAGCACGGTCTACTCAATGAACCCATCAGCTGATGATCTATGTCTCGACTAACGTGAGCAAGCAACATTCAGAGGAAATTAAGGAAGTAAGAAAGCAAGGGCAAGTAGCAGGCTAATTGCGCACCGGTCCCTTCTCAAAATCACTCACCAAGAAGGGTTTCAGCCGGTATCAGGCAACAGGCAGGCACAATAACTGCCAATTATTTGCCACAAAAACGCAAGCACCAGGCTATCACAGGAGAGACCACATGCTCAAAACAGGTGGCCTATTTCACCAGAGACTGTAGCATACAGGACAACGGCTGTGCAGGAAACCACGCAAGCACACGCTGACATGCCAAGCCTTATAAAGGGACAGGTTCCCATACCAAGCAGCGTCATACAGAGCCGCAGCGCCTTGTATTTGAGTTATTGATAGGATACCTGCAGCCTGGCAAGAAACTGTTTTAGAGCTCAACTTCGGACGGATTATGGAGAAATGGCATGATCCAAGCGGCAAGGGCACGTTTAGCTGGGCAAGTCTCTAGCTTATCAGAAATTCCAGCTCAATTATTTTCTTGCCGGCAAAGCACTGTCGTGGGCTTGCTGGAAGTAGACAAGGAAGTGAACCCTCATCATTATTGCAATTTTTGGCAAGCCTAACTAAACATCCCGTTCCCCTGAGTAAGAACGCATCAACCTTCACTACCATCATCATCGTCATCATCATCGTCATCATCATCATCCTCATCCTCATCAACATCATCATTGTCTCCATCCTCCTCCTCCTCCTCCTCCTCCTCATCATCATCATCATCATTGTCTCCATCCTCCTCCTCCTCCTCCTCCTCCTCATCATCATCTCCATCATCATCTCCACCTTCATCTCCACCATCACCTTCCGAGGGCTCCGAGGGATGCCCTGATTTACCTCCGCTTGTTCCCTCGCCTGCTGCACGCTCCTCCCCTCCAGAGCCCTGCGCTGTGCCAGGCTCATCTTCCTGCTCGTTTTCTTCTGAGCCCTCTTCACCGCCATCATCCTGTTCAGCACCCTGCGCATTCATTTGCTGGCCTCCCCCCTCTTCATCTGGCAGGTTCTCTTCCTTCTGCTTCATCTGCTGTTGAGCATGTGCTTTGATCTTGTTGATGAGGCCCTGCTCTTCTGCTGCGTCCCCCTGATGATCCTCTTCACGCACGTCGCCTTGTGCTTGGCCATCACGTGGCTTGTCAGCGGTTTCGGGGGCCTGCCTCTGCTTAATCAGGGAGAACACATGCATGCATGTGTGCGTGTGTGTGTGTGTGTATGTGTGTGTATGTGTGTGTGTGATTGTGTGTGATTGTGTGTGTGTGTGATTGTGTGTGATTGTGTGTGTGTGTGTGTGTGTGTGTGTGTGTGTGTGTGTGTGTGTGTGTGTGTGTGTGTGTGTGTGTGTGTGTGTGTGTGTGTGTGTGTGTGTGTGTGTGTGTGTGTGTGTGTGTGTGTGTGTGTGTGTGTGTGTGTGTGTGTGTGTGATTGTGAGTGTGTGTGTGTGTGTGTGTGTGTGTGTGTGTGTGACCTTCACACTAACCTGCCTGGGCGCTTTTGCCTGAACGGAAGCTGAGCAGCCCATGTCCAAAGCTGACAAACAGGCAACTATATAGGTAGAAGCATCTGCAATATTGTCTTTAACGAAACATCAGACTTTCAACTCGGTATACGATCTCCAATCCAACACACGCAGGGACAGAACTGCGCCGCCCTCCAACGAATTTTCCTCCTTTCCCTGCCGAAAAGAAGCTTAACTATTGAAAAAGGGTCATCAGTGGATTCTCTACTGAAAGTCGGATGTGCTATCCATGTTACCATGTATACAGTATGCAAGTACAGACATCTCACTGGGCGAGAACAATCCCCAAACCCAATTTAATACGTGGAGCGTTATCAAAACTTCTTTCTTTCCCCTCCCGTCGGAAATTTCCAATTCTGGCCACATTTGAACCATTCAAACTGTTTGTTTGCTGGCTGACCATGCATCATACAGCCCTACATGTTGGGATCATTCGCTCGTGATGGTCAGCAGGGAGCAAGCAGAAAGAAAAGAGGAAGACTACGTGAAGCCGGGTGCTTCCTGCGTTTTTTTCCTCTTAAAAGGAAGTTTCCCTACATAAACAAAGGAAACTCTCCCTACATATACACAGGAAAAGACACATCGACTCAAAAGCCATTCGTTCCCCCCACCACAAAGCAGGAACAAAAAGGGCTAGGGGTGATCTGGAGGATTGATGGAAGCGACTGGCTCCAGAACCCGGCTGTGAGGATAGTATTTTTAATTTCAAGCACATAGTGGCAGCAAGTTTGTGGGCGTGATCTACAGGATGTATGAGTTGAGCTTTTCTTGGCCAGGTGGCTACAGGCCTCAGTATTTTCACTCAGCTGCCCTTGTAAGCGGACATAGCGGTTTAATCTTACCTATGGTGTGTGCATGGATGAGAGAGGTAACAATCATGCTGACACTTGCCTGTATACAGAGAATGCTTTTACTCACATACAGCAGTGCTTCCCCTGTGTGAAGAACAAACATTATTCTACCTTGGCTGCGTGGTGCTCTGGTTCCAAGGCAAGAAAAAAAAGTCTAAATACACTGTTTCGAGAACAAGTCCTTGTTTCTAGCTGTGCTTGCTGCTGGGGTGTTGAAACGACTATGAAAGGGGAGCGCCTGCATGTTTTTATTATCTGCTTTTCAAGGTGTTTTAATTAACAAATTACAGTCTAAGCCAGGCAAGTGCTGGTTCAAAGCTTCTCTAGCAGCAGGGCCCGCAGCAAGAGGGTGATGAATCAGACCATGTTTGATGTTCCTGACCCTCTCATTGTGCATGTGCTGCTCCTCCTTAAATCAATTTTATTTATACCTATTTGCCCCCTTTGTTCTTGGCAAGCTCAGTGTGACGGACCGTGCTTCTTCCTTACGTTACCACACGAACAAACAAATGTTGCTCTCCTCCTTTTTTTGATGCAGTCGGTTGGTCCTGGCAAACTCCTGATGTTTATTTGCCGTTGCTTTGTCATACAAACACCAGTGGAAATTTTTTCCCTTGTTCTTGGCAAGGTTTTTTTTTGTACACTTACATGCATGGGCTACACAAACACTCCTTAACATTTTATAATACAGTCTTTCACATGAGCAGCCTAGCAGTCGCACTTCTTGACTGATGGCTTAATTTGTAAAACCTTGTAATCTTACCTATCCTTGCATAACGTGCATGGAGTTTACGCGCAAGCTTGCTAGCTCGTTGGTAGTCAAGGCCTAATGTTTTGACTGATTTATGTTCTTTACAACAAGTGCCATCAACACCCAGAGGGATGGTGCATAATGTCGCGGCTTTACCATTGGAAAGAAAGGGATTACCACAAAAAAGCTCAGTCAAACCACCATGCCCAGAGGGAGGCGCATCTTCCACGACACAGTAGGTCTTGGCCTTCAAAAAGGCCTCTAGACAGGTCCTTAGATGAAAGCTGCAGATTTTATCTTTTTTGGCCTCAATAGCAAAAAAATCATCAAAAATGCACAGTGCGCATGCAATTTCCCTGCATGCTATTAAAAGAGGAGCATGTGCGCATTGAAAGCACCAAGCAGTCCCCACTTCATCACCATAAAAAGGGTGAACCAGTGGCGGAGATTCCGTGACAAGACCTGCTCTTTTACTACCTATGCAATGAGCCACCACGCCAAGATAAAAGACGGAAATGACGCAAGCCTTGCAAGAAGCCGAGCCCATTACCACAATGATGACAGTCAATCAGAGAAATACTTTCTCTATTTCCTCTCATATCATATCCTGAACCTGCTCTGGTTACTACAAAAAGAAAAACTGTGAAAACCAAAGCATCTTTGGACATGAAACTTAGCATGACAAGTACCCTGTCCATCTCTCTCTCTCTCTCTCACACACACACACACATACACACACAGGTACACATGCAGCACCACCTGCATTTGCTCTGAACCCATACAGTACAAAGACTTCAGAGACACCCAGGCTACACGCTTCAAGCACACTCTTGAAAAGCCGAGCAAGTCTGGCATAGAGGCCAGCCATGCAACAATTGAGGGAGCCCTCGAAAACCAGCCAAGAATCATACAACAGGCACATACTGCTTCCGGGCATTCAAATGGAAAGATTGGTGTGAGGGGGGCTTGGCTGGAGAGTAATATGCAGGCCCGGGAGCTTTTGCCATTTCCTTGGAGTCATATTCAGCGTGGCCTGGCGACCTGCAAACACACATGCGTCAACAACAATTGTTTCATATTATTGCTCCTTGTCACTCGGACGAAAGCAAAACCTGTTGGTTACCTGCAATTGTGAGGAGCTGGTGATGGCTTTTAGCAAGTATCATCCTCCGGGAGGCACACTGTCTTTAAATGAACTCACCGCTTGAGTCAGTGATGCATTGTAAGGTGCATAAAGGTAAATTAGACATTGCACTTGACACATTTTGTAACTGCTGGTTGCAGCTGACCCCGCTTCTGAAATTTGGCCAGCAGTAAGCTCTGCTGCTCTATCTGTGTCTCTCCAGTCGCTCCATTCGCTTTTTTTGGCCTCGCATAAGCAACGAGATGCCAGAATGATGTGCTAAGAGCAACGCCTGTTGCTGTTTTGGGACAAGCATTTGCGTTATTTGCGCAATCCTGAACCGCCTTTAAGAAATTTCATACAACCTTCTTACACCAGGGTTGTACAACCAACTGTGGAATGTTGGCAAACATTAAAGCTGCACATTTTCAAATTGAAGCACACTGCAGAAATGGACCCAACTATGAACCCCTTGTAATCCACCTGACTACCTCCTATTACATTACACCTGACACCATAACAACGACCATTTTCCTTCCCCATTATCAATCATGCAGGGGGGGGCCAAGGGGGAAAGGTTGGTCGGGGGCAAAAGCTAACCCCCTTCCTCCCCCTCACCTGCAGGCAAACGTGCGGCTAAACAGTCTGCCAAATTTTGAACATGATCAAAGTGTTGGCAAATCAATTCATCAATGTGGCAAATGTTACAACCCTTATTCACACCACCTTCCCCATGACAACCTACAAACCCACGAAAGCACATACACTTGCTGTTGAAACGCTCACTGCCTTCCTGTGCATGCCCATACTCACTTGCTCTTAAAAGGCGCACTGACTCCCCGCGTTGGGCTTGGCACACGTTCCACCCCTCGGGCCTCCCTTCCAAGTGGAGTTTTTGAACCCACACCACATTCAAACGTCTTTCCGTTGCGAGGAGCACTGCTGACCTGCAAGCATGGAAGGAATTATACGCCTTGACTCGTACATAGCCCATACAGAGATACAAGCACCTTCTGCAGGATGGCCTGAGAGGTCCAGGCAGTTTGCTGGGGAAAATTTGCTCACCATTGATCGACCAAAACGGTCCAAATAGTCTGCTGGGCGAAAAGCTGCGCTGGGCTTGGCAGCTGCCTTCTCTGCAGCGACTCCAATGCTACCATAGTTCTTGACTTCATAAGAACCTGTGTATTGAAAGAAGCATGTACGTTCCTTATCGTGCACGTTATCACTCCAAGGAAAGGTCGGCACACACATACACACACACACAGAGAGAGAGAGAGAGAGAGAGAGAGAGAGAGACGCACAAATCGGAACTGAGAGCACAAAACTGAAACAAAGCAAGATAAGCAGAACGCTGATTTGATTTAAGCTAAATGTTTAGTCAAGGACAAATTCCCTGTCTAACAAATTGCGAACGAAGGGCTGCTTTGTCCAATATTTTAATCTTTTACAACTCCCCTCTGGACCTGTGAACTATTTTCTCCATGATACCTCAGTTGTTCCTCAAATATAGAGCAAATCAGTTTAGTAAAGGTCATTGCAAGTTACAAAAAACGTACCAGCTGATGAGGATAATATGAGGACTAGTGCTGAAGTCTGCATGCCCAAGTATGCACATCACTGCATGCTTCAACCTTACTGCTTGACCTTCCTGCTTACGGTTTTCTCGGTCGAAGATCACTACGCTTTCTCAGATGGATTGGTTCATATTTTCAAACAGAGCAACCGCAGCACATATGTGTAAGGCACTGGTCATTACATCATGCTGGCACGCTTTGCCATCCACACCTGGGCCTGGGCTGCTATCTTTCCCGCTGTCTCCACCCCCACGTGCATCCTCCAGGAATATCACAGGAGGGATGCCACCCAGTGATGCGCAGGAGCGGCCAGCAAATGAAGAGGTGCATGCCTGCAGGGGAATGAGTAGCGTATAGCAATAGGGTGCATTCAAAGAAAATGAAGAGGTGCATGCCTGCAGGGGAATGAGTATGAAGCAGTGTGAAGCAAGCAATATGAAACAAGCAGTGCAAAGCAAGCAGTGTGAAGCAAGAGGGATGCTTCCTAGTAATGTGCAGGAGCAGCCAGCAAATAAAGAGGGGCATGCATGCAAGGGAACGAGTATGAAGCAGTGTGAAGCAAGCAATGCGAAACAAGCAGTGCAAAGCAAGCAGTGTGAAGCAAGAGGGATGCCACCTAGTAATGTGCAGGAGCAGCCAGCAAATGAAGAGGTGCAAGCCTGCAGGGGAGTGAGTAGTGTGAAGCGATGGGGTGCATTTGAAGCAACTGAAAAGGTGCATGCCTGCATGGAAATGCAAACAGGAGTGGGCAACCATGATGTACCTATGGGAGTCGACCAACTATCTATTGCTGGCTGAAACAGAAGAAAGGCTATAAGGGCGACCCATGAGATTGCTCATTCTCATCATGCGCTCTGGAGATGCAATAAGTGCATGTGAGCTGGCTTTGTATCTGCTTGGTACAAAGATAGCAAGCAAGAAACAGTGCATGTCTGCATCTCAGGGGCACATGCATCAAGATCTGCTGTGCCAAGTTCATTGCTCAGTGCTGATCTGAGTAGAGCCCTGTGTGCACTGGCACAGGAATAGAGAAACAAAGGTCTGGCTCAAGGCCGGGGCTCAGTATGGACAGGAAAGCTGAGAAGCCAGGCTGATGAGAAACTTACCTTTGACCCTGCCCTTCCCCCCCCAGCCCCCCCTTTGCCCGAAATCCAAGCATCATCCAAGTTGTAACTCCCAGGAGGTGGTAAGTCAGGGTTTCTTGCTATGTCAAAATGGCGCTCCTTAGCCTGTGTGCAAAGCGCAGAATACAAAGGTTGGGCGTGCTCAGTGCTCTTTGTGGCCGTAGTCTGAAAGCAGGATGAAAGCACAATGCGCTCTGTCTATTGAACATAATAACACAAAACCCAGGAAGTGCTGTTCAATGCAGCATGTGGACAACCCAGTGCTAGTAATTGTCCACAGGTGAGCAAGCATTCAACGCATGCCTGCTTACGATGCCTGATTGGTTGCGCTTAAACATCTAAGTGTTGCTCAAATCCAGGAAACCTAGGAATTCAACCACTGGAATGCTCTGAGTGCAGCAGCTCTTCCCATAACAGAATGTTTTGGACACAGCCGACACCAGCAGCAGGAATAGCTGCAGAGGCAAAATTGGTAGCTTTTTGCCGACCTGAGGTTGTATCTTGCATCAGCCTCCTAAGAAAGCTTTCAGTGTGGTCTTAAGAGGTCTTTCTATTTCCCTGGACCAGCCAAATTTAGGAGGGGGAATGATGCAAGAATGGAGGAGCCTCGTGTGCAGGGAACAGTTGAAATAGAAGCAGCAAACCAACCTTGAATGCTGACGTGTGTGCTGCTTGCACAGTGGCAGAAATGTCAACCTTGCTGCCAACACGAGTCTCGTTTGGGTTGTAGGCCCCTACATTGGCATGGTTTTGTGACAGGCCTAAAATGGTGAACGTGCATGGTTCAAGATAAACAGAACTGGAGCACACTGCAAGCATAACCAATTGCCCTTTTGATGCACCAAGCCTTGAAGGAAAATTCCTAGACAGGCAAGAATTAACACATTTTGTACTCATATCCTCCGATCTCCACAATCAATTCAACAATCAGCAAGACAAACCAAGTTGATTCCTGTAAGCAATGCCCAAACCCTGCATACCAGATGCACCAATTTTGGAGTGCATCAAAGAGTCCTTAGTCAATGGCTCATGCATGCTAACCATTTCTTACACTCAACATGCCCAATCTACAAAGGAACGGGCTTGCATGCAAGATAGGCAGCTCATTGCAGCAGAATATGCTGACATGTGTCCACTGCATGCATTTGTTGCAAGAGAGAGAGAGAGAGAGAGAGAGAGAGAGAGAGAGAGAGAGAGAGAGAGAGAGAGAGAGAGAGAAAGAGATGAAAGCTATTGAGGGTCAAACACTGCTGGAGACAGGACAAGATAAATGTCCGTTAAAGAGATACACACCTGGGCCTGGCAGGGTTTCCTCCTTAGAAACTACGGGCTTGGCTTTGGGCACCTGTAGGAAGCAAGATGAGAAAGGGATAAGAAGATGCTGGAATAGGAAGAGATACAGGGAATTAGGTGACCTACAGGTCCTGAGAGAACGCCTTACACAGTGTTATTGCACTGCCTGAGCATACACCCACAGCAAATCGTCTAAAATCCGCAGGGCAATTCTATAGGCTCTCGTAAGGGACAATGTTAGCGACATCCTGCAGACATTTTTGCATGAGACAGGAACAGATGAAAAGGACGAGTCAACTACCTCTTGGCAAAAAAACGATGAGGTGTGGGCAGCCAGGCGATGTCTGCTAAGCTCTTCTGCCAGTTGGGCTCTGTAAGATCCAGGACCTGAAGTCAGGGACATGTGCGTTCCCTTGATGACCAAAAGATGCCTTGTAAGCCTTGCAGGTGCTGAGTCATGCTCGGTTGATTGTAAGTAAGCCATTCAGGGCTCACAGATCTGAATCACACACTGTTCACTCCAGTGGGAAGCATCAGAGCTACTTCTCTATTAAAAGGATGAGCCAATTCCTTACAGACTTGCTACGTATTTCCGAAATGGTTTTCCCTGCAAAACAAGCTGGAATAAACAGCATATGTAAACGGAAAAGGCCAACCCTATTTATTTGGGACCTCCTCACAGGTCATGACCCACAATTGAGCGTTAAGAGGGGACTGCACAGGGTCGGTACAGACACTCAGCACATGAGTTCTACCACCTCCAGCGTGTTCAACCACAAACTGATGCAGTGCATGCATCACGAGCACACATCCTGACATAATGGCATGGATGATTGGGCACACCCGCGCCCATTGACTCACTGGCCGTAGCATTCAAGGCAAAAGCATCCAGCACAACAGCAGAGCTTGCTTTGTATGACATCTGGCACACTCACCGGGCCCCGTGTACCTCAGCTTGTCCTTAAAGCGGCCCTCACGTGATGCCATGCCCCCATATCCCCGTTTGGAAATGGAGTCATGCTTGAATTCCATGGAGTCGTTCCTGTGCCCGACATACTTGCCAGGGCCTGGTATGTCTGACTCCTCGTCTCCAAACCGGCGCCCTTGGATGCCAAAGCCTTTGCGCTCCCTGCAACAGGCCCCAATTAAACAGGGAGCGGAGACACACGCACCTTAGTTGACCTGGTCTGTTGTGCCCAACCTTTTGAGGCGTGCCAGCACCCACGTGCACTGCTAGCAAGGTTGCAGGTGTTGGATGATGGCCTTTGCTACAAGGCTTTGATGGAACGCTGCAGGCTTGATTTTAGCAACGTTTCTGCATGTTGAGCCTGCCTAAAGCTTGTCCCAACTTGCATGTCTGCGCCTTTGTGCGAGCACATGTGGCCCTGCCATTCCCATAGCATAGAATACATCATGCATGGCAGCTGCCATGATTTGAAACAGGTGAAATTTACTTGTTTAATGGTGGTCCCATGTCTTGTTTCAGTGGGTACATGCAAGCATGCACACACCTACCTGGGGCCAGTGTACAGGACTGTGTCAAACTTGGAAGGGATGGACACAGGGGAAGATCGCACAGCAACACCCGCATGGCCAGTATGCTCCAAAGGCTTTCCTGTGTAGGGCTTCTTGCTGGCGCTGGAAGGCTTTTTGTCGGTGGCCATGTGTTACATGTTCCCTTGCACCATGATGTGCATGATATACACCCTACACAACTGTTGTCATACCATCTCCTTCCCTGCTGCAAGGGCTATATTGCCTTCGAACTGGCGTTCAACTGTTAGTACAGGTAATAACGAAATCAGCACTTTTTGGTGAATGAAACGATTTAACCTCTTGCCAATGAGCAATCTATTTCAATTGCAAGGCGAATGGCTCCTACTAAAAATGTAGGCCCGCCAATCCTGGCTCATATATTATAATAAACAACTTTGGAAGTGTTTTTAACACATTCGAATTCACTGAAGAGACCCCACTATACTTATGTTTTGGTCTGTGTTTTGGTTGCACGACCCACGTTGCATTACATGAAACAACGAATAAAGATAATTGATCTTAAACAAAAATATATTTCCATTAGAAGCGACATGTGGCGCTTCACCTTTAGACCTGCATTCTAACTCACCGTTTACAGTGCGTTTCCGACACCCAGATTAATGTTTAATTACGTAAACAAACATGAATGAATGATACACCATGATTCCAAACCGTATCAGTGCGTTTCCATTATCCAGATTAATGATTCATTACGTAAAAAACATGAATTAATGACACATCATGAATCCAAACCGTGATTAATACCTAAAGTAGTTCAATATTCGTCATTATTGTTTTAAAATCAACCCCGGGGGGATGGATTAGGCCCCGGTCACACCTGTAATTAATTACGCATTTAATTACGTTTTCGTAATTATAATTAGGGAAAAGATACTTATTTCAGCGGTCACACTACATAATCATGCTACATAATTATGTCCATAATTACGCTTTCGTAATTATAATTAGCAAAACGTAATTATGGTGGGGGGGGGGCATCATTACAAAAAACAATTATGTTCCCAACTTTCTCTTTCCGCCACCACCACTCTCCAGAAGGTAGAGCTTCCCCAGATAATGACTCCCCCGAGGCAAATATGAGCTCTTACCTCAATTTTTCCTGTTGCTCAACTGCTCCTAAGGAGCTACTCCTAAAATTGGTAGGATACATTGGTAAAGTCAGAAAGAGATGCCGGGACCCTGGCGCTGGCCTAGGGAAAGGACACAGAAGGTTGCAGCTAACAACATTTCTCCTGCTCTATAAGAAAGGTCGTGCGATGGGCCCCGGGAGAAGGAAGAAATGATTGCCAGCCTCTTCAGAGGCTCCTTGACTGCAATTGCATCATGAAGTCCTAGGAAGGCCTTCGTGTCAATCCTGATGCATGTGAAACATGCTTACACTGTAAGTTACAGCAAACTTAGCACAACAAATTTAGAGCTCACTTATGCTTCTGGCATCTATGAATGTCCTTGCCATGCATTTATGTTCGTACAAGAGCAGCATGGCAACTAAAAGTAAGGCTTTACTTCTGGAAAATCACGAAGGGTCTTTTTTGAGTTCAAGGGTCTGAAGGTTCTGCAAAGCAAGACAACCCGCGCTGCCAATTTTATGAAGGCAAGGCCTGCCCAAGAGGGCCTTTGCTGACACCTTAAAGAAGGATTCTGCTAGCAATATTGTGGCGCTCGGTTTCCACACTTGGCATGATGGAATGCCTACACCCTAAAAGAATGTGAAGGGCACTGTCTGGCTCCCCACAGAGGAGACCTGTCCTCGTAGGCTGGTGGACATTTTAAAGTGCACTGCGTGTTTTTGATTAAAGAGGATATCTGTTCAAAATATATATAATATAATTGCTGGCATGATCCAGGCATACCTAACCTTTGATTGTAAGCGTAATAGCCCCTCATTTCTCTTGCTTAGCAGGCTTGCATCCCTAGGGGCGAGGCCGCATGCGCACCAGTACTGCTCAATATTGCTGGAAGAAGAGTGTTGGTGGCCTCCAGTTAGGAATGTATTTTCTGTTGTCATCCTTAAGAGGAGGCATGGGCTGGAGGAATGTTACTGACTCCTCCACTCACAAGTGCCTTCATGAAACACAAGTAGAAGGTTCAGGGACACCGTCATCATCCACAGAAATATAAACCAACTTATTGCAGCTAATTAATTTTTGCGTAATTATGTCCAGTGTGACCGCACCGGACTTAATTACGCCTAAAGATAATTATGGAGCGTAATCATGAAACGTAATTATGGCGTAATTAATTACAGGTGTGACCGCGGCCATAATGATTAATTCAGTGTGATTAATGCAGAAGCTTTTGGCCAACACTTTCACACCAATGCAGTGCCTCCCCGTCTAGAGGGGATAATGACCCAGATTATAGTCCTGTGCGAGTTAACAACCTCTTCCTGTGCCAGTTAACGACAGAAACAGCAGGCCAGCTTGCCAGCAAGCTTGCTTTAATTAGATTGAGTCTACGTTAAAAACAAATACAGCGTTAATATGGTGTTCCAGTCAGTGATAAGCACATGTGGAGCACTGAAGAGAGCCAGCTATCCGGCTGCCTTGAATCCCCTGGGGCTTTGCTTCCTGCAGGCCCTGAGGTTCATCTGCTGTCTGCTTTTGTCAAAAATGAAACCATGCATCAGGCTGATAATCTAAGTCAAAGGTTTGATCCTAAAGTATGGCGTTTGAATCTATCTGATAACAGCAACGACACCCAGGGCATTGACGCTCGTGGATCTGGGTTCCACAGCGGAGATTTTTTTATATGGCATTGGCACGTGTTATTGCATGCACAGGTCAGCAATCACATATTTGCGGGTCCCATGGTTGACCTGCTGTGATTCGCAGGAGCCCTGTGGCACAAGGAATTCAAGATAAACAAGGCAGCTGTAGCAACAAGATCAGCACAGTATGTGAAGGCACATGTATGAGGTAGGGATGAGGAGGAGAGAGTGCATGAGGGTGGGTACACTATCTTAAATTTGCTAGCCTAGCAGAAAGCCAGAAATAGAGCTCTTGGGGATCTGGAGGGTTGTCAGCCATCCTCCTGGATGCCCAGACTCTCCATTTTTGCTCCCCATCGCCACGCGCCCAGCAACTCCCCTTCACAAACCCAAAGGAAAATGAAGTGAGCATGCCTGGTGTCGATAATAGTCGTTTATCTTTGGATAGCATGGCAACTCAAGTCAGACTAAAACTCTATAAAGAAGAAGGGTAAACCACATAAGCAATCATACTACCCACATCAAATAAGGAAAAGGAGACACTGTGGCACACTGGCTCAAAGAGCTGTGAGTATCCCTCACCAGAGGTTAAGAGGGACGCTAATGTGGCACTGATGGGTTTCTGGCAGCATGCGGTCTTAACCTAGGGCCCAGAGGGCACCAGAGTTATGGTGAGCGTTTCCATTTTCAATGGCACCAGTCAAGGACAAGGAGACACGTTGGCTCAAATGGCAATGAAAGTAATGCGCGCCCATCTTCCTGTATTCCCTTGCAGTGGGGGCCAGCAAGGTAAGTAAGGTGAGACCACAGGTAGAGGGGATGCCAATGTTGGGATGTTGATAAGCTATGGTTCAGGGGTGGTTCTTAGGCTGGGCAGGCCCCATGCCAGTAGTGTCGTAGTTGTCTTAGATGGGGGCAAGGAAGAAAAGAAAAGGAAAACTACATAGGCAAGGAAACTCTCCATAAATCAAATAAGGAAGAAGAGACAATGGCGCAAAAGAGCCGTAAGCCCCTCCTCCACAGGTAGAAATGCTAAAGAAGATTTACCGGTATTTACAGGTACGTCCTTGCTTTTTTTCCTGGTCTGGACTGGTTGGTCTCTGGCACAGGTAACCTTTCCTTAATGCACGCGGCCAGACATGCATTGTCTTTCTTTTATCTCTCTCTCTCTCTCTCTCTCTCTCTCTCTCTCTCTCTCTCTCTCTTCATTTACTTCTTCCTACCCTCCTTCCTTCCTTCCTTCCTTTCCTGGCCGTGGATTCCCTTCAACAGGGAGCATTTGAAATGAAATAGGCTAGTTAAGTATTAATGGGCTATAGCGGATCCAGGCAGTGATGATAAATCTGTTAAAGTTGAACGTCTTGCAATTGATGTTGGGAGTGCTTTCAGTGCCTCCGTAGTTTTTTTTCCATTCTGAACTTCTTGCAGTGGTGAAGTTGTGAGCAAATTAAGTGAGTATGAAAGAACGAAAGAACAACTATGCAGTCCAAGTCTGGCCACGTGCATCAAGGAAAGGTCGCCTGTCCTGAAAGGCAGGGCCCCACAACACAAACCAAGAGGAAGAGCAAGCACAGAAGTCTAATTCAGCAAGTTGGCCCCCACCATGGGAATTATGACATGATCGTGAAGCAGAACCTGTCCAGCAAACTCAAGACCCATTTCTAGCTGTAAGCATGCCCTAAGACCTCCTAGCAAGGGCCCCCCTTTTCCCTCTGGGAGCCAACCAAGAATGGGAGAGAGCAGTTTACGCTCTTATTGGATACTTAATCCTACCCTGATACCGACCCCTTTCCCACTCTGGAAGCTGTAACAGTCCAGCATGCTAACGCTCCAACCAGGCTCTGTTATAAACCTAAAGTAGCTGGAACAATGCCATAACAGGCTCAAAAGCCACAGCTCAAAGAAAACCACGCAGGAACAACAAGGTGACCTTGCGCATCATCTTAATCGGTGTGGTAAGCACTGTCTATAATGGCTACACCACTAAGTTTTTATCAACTTGGAACTAACCAGGCAAAAAAATAAGTCACTAGCATCCAAATTGAGCAGCCATGGCATTAATGAATATTGACACCAGACATGCTCTCCATTTTCAAGGGGCTTCTGGGCCCTTGTCCAGGACGAGAAACATGTTCAACGAAGTTCTTTTCTATTGCAATTGCTGTGAGTTGTGTGAGCTGCGCAGAAAGTACAAGGACCTGTTCATTGATCTTTTTAAACCGTTACAAATTTTTGCCCAGCTTCCAAGCACTGCTTTTTTCCCTTTCTTGGCGAGCTTTCACTTTTTGACTGATTTCGAGGTCAATGCTTTTCTAAATCAAGACTTGCACAGACTTTCAAAATTTTTGTCTGAACTGGTTTCAATTCTTGATGCTGGATGAGAATGTTTCACCAGCCGCCGATCAGCCAGATTCTCGGGCTGTAGGCCAACCCCCCTTGTAACCCTTGTAACCCTTTCAAGGGGCTTCTGGGCAGGAGGGGGGGGGGGGGGGGGCATGGTGGTGGCGAGCAAGAGAAGGAGATCCTGGGCACCAAGGAGCATTGCTGATAACCCTCCAGATCCACACAGGCTCTGTTTCTGGCTTTCTCTCAGGCTAAGGCTAGCCTAAGGCTTAGGCTAGCTGTGTCCAATTTAGGCTTGAAGGCCCGTTGGTGAGATCCTTGCTAGCTTGCTAATTAGGGGGACCTTTCCTTGATGCCCCTGCAGGCAGGTACAGCTACGTAAACCTTTCCTTTTCTTGACGCATGAGGGCTTTTGTTTGGCATAGATTTTTCAATTCCCTTTTGAAAGGATTGAAACCCAGAGCAGTCAAACTATCTGGCAGAGTCCTATCAGTCTTGTCATGTCTCTTCTTTCTTAAATCAAAGCAACAACAAGCTTTTTCCTTTCCTACATGAATTATTGCTTTTTTATGAGCAGGCTAGCAGTCAACCGTTCTGACTGGAGGCCTTCCTTTTTTTGTAACCTTCTCAAACTATCTGGCAGAATGCTCAATACAATG
The DNA here is from genome assembly GCA_914767535.2 of Dunaliella primolecta. Lineage (NCBI taxonomy): Eukaryota > Viridiplantae > Chlorophyta > Chlorophyceae > Chlamydomonadales > Dunaliellaceae > Dunaliella > Dunaliella primolecta. The sequence continues at coordinate 14,502,620 of OU611752.1, forward strand.
TAAACCATGTAGGCAATGTATCACCCCTCCATCAATTAATGATGAAGCCGCCTCAATAGACACTTCCTACATCAATTAAGGGATAGGCGACACGCTATCACACTGAAGGTCGCCGTAATTGGTTTAACCTCTGCGTTGTTTGCCTGGCGGGGTCACCATAAATTATGCATTGCTTCACAGCAACCACAGCACTTTTTTTTGCCAGCTGCGCGGTAATGCAGGAACAGCTATGCAACCCCCTCCTTTCCTTCCTCAAAGATTTCCCCCTTCTTCTTCGTAGCAGATCTCCATTGCCTTGCCTAAAAGACAGGCTCTCAGTTGACATTTATACAAGTTTGATTTGGTTTGGTTACAGGCACCTTTTGCTTCAGCTAAGCTGCCCTTGTAGTCAGGTACAGCTATGTAACCCTATCCTATCCTATGGGACAGAATTCTGTCATGGTCGTCCTCGAAAAAAGTCTGCGCTAGCCAATAAGCCGCGTGCATCAAGGAAAGTTAACGCATTAGCAAGCAAGCAACCTCACCAGAGGGCTAGACAGAGTACATGGGGATTGTCCTTGGGTTTCCAGGGCCACTGGCTTAAAGAGTTGCCGACCATGGAAGGACAAATTACTTGCAGAACTTGTATCTAATTGTTGCTGAATTAAGACTTTTTGACCCATTGCTGAATCCTTAGTGAAGTCAGACAGACCAACACCTTAAACTGAGGCCGTCTTTGTCCTGCAATGCCATTCTTGCTGCCTAAAAACAGCGAGCAGGGCACATGCTGGTTGCATGGCCTCTGGAAGTCCAAACAGGACTGCCATGGACGTTTGATCGAGGTAATAATGCCTTATTGTCGGCTTTAAGTCCGGATTTAGGGGAAGGAATAGGAAAATAACCTGTTTTGGAAGAAGAGCTGAATCCAGGCTGGTCCAGCTATGTTACCATCTGGTGAAAAGGGGGTCACACCAGGGGCCTCAAAATTATGTTCTCATCCAGATCCGAGTAAAGTCACTTGATAGCTTTATTTTAGAAGACGTGTAAAGCTGACATGTAGGCACCAGTCAAATGCTTGACAATCCTCTAGACCTCCCGCTGCTGGGCGTCATACTGCAGAATTGCCAAGTTAAAAGCCTGCAAGCAAAGAAAGCACAAGACATGAGTTTAACATGCACATTGCTGTTACATTGTTGTAACACCCTACGCCTCAAGAGTAGTCACCAAAAAAAGAAGCAAGAGAGCAGGACTAGCATCAATCTCCCATTGACAGTATAAAACCATGCCAGCCATGTAGGTTTCGAGTTCTTGCCCCACTAAGCCCCGATTCTGAGTAAGCAGGACCTTTAACTGGACAACTTTAAAAATAAATTAAAAACCGATGGTGCCCAGGGTGTAAGGCTAGAAAGCAGGCAAACTCGCTGCCAAAATGATGACCCCAGGAAGCAGCCCCTTGGGTTGGCTGACCAGCAGCAATAGTTGGGCACGCCACCAGGAGCATAATTATAAATATGCTTAGGAGAAGGAGAATCGGGGCGTCCAGGAGCATGGCAGCCAACCCTCCAGATCCTCATTAACTCTGTTTATGGCTTTCTACTAGGCTAGCTCTGTCTGGTTTAGGCTTGAGGGCCCTTTGGGGAGACCCTTTCTAGCTTGCTAGCCAGGGAACCTTTTCTTAATGCACGCGGCCTTTTGGCTGGCGTAGGCTTTTTTAAATAATAAATATGCTTGGCTTGGCCGGGCGTCAAGAGAATCGCGCCCAATTTTGGCTGGGAAATGGCAAGAAACCCAGGCTCAGCACTGGGTCAATGGATTGGAAAGCCGATTCATGCACAGGCGGTCAAACGGGCCGACCAGGCCTCGGGCCACCAGGTGAGGTCCCATCGAGGAGGTCTCGCTGAGCTCAGTCCACGTGTTTGAACAGACAAGTTCATGCTGTTGGAGTGCTCATTGGAGCCAAATTCCTGTGTTGAGACAGCTCCCAGCTTTTTGATCGGGCGTCTGAGGCATTGCACATCCACACATGGGGCCCACAAACTTGGCAGCGGATACCCAGGGGAAAACCGCTGAACAAGTCCTCATACTCAGGTCGCAGCCTGACAGCGTTTGCCTGCTTTTCAAGCTTGCATAATTTTTGCCTGGCAGATGGGGTCGTGCTTCAAGAGCTTTGGGACCAGAAATGCCCCCCATTTCTTCGCTTCGGTGGGTCGGGTATAACCCCTTAGCCATCTAGGAGCCAATTGGAAGGGCGAATTTAGCCAAAGTACGCACCTAGGTACCCATTCCACAAAAAAGGCCAATCTTGACCTAACATGACTTGAGGTCGTATATTTGTGCCCTTGCCTTGCCTCTAGGGTTTTGTCCTCATTTTTCTAATGCAGGAGTGCCTAGTAACTTGCCACTCCTCTGGAGATCCATTTTCACTTTGGGCAAGAACTCCTTAATTTCTGGCATAACATGGCTGGGCTGATTTGAGGGCATTGTCGGGGGATGTGCACAAATACAAACCATCAACAGCACTGTCACCAATGTCAGCCACAGCAAGGTGTCACTGAGCAAGCATGTCTCACTAAATGTGAACTGGGTCACAGACCAGAGATGTATACAACTTAGTTAAACAAGGCATTTTCCGTCCCTTCATTTTCACTGACATTAGGAAGAGTGACGACCATGCAGTGAAAATGTAGAAGCAGGATTGGTAGGGACTGATGAACTTGCCCACACAGCATCTTTAGAAGGCTTCAAAAAGCAGCAGAAACTTACTTGGAGTGCCAGGTCCTTCCCAGGACTTTTTGTCACCCACTCCATGCCAATCCAGCCCTCCACCTCCTGCAACCAATGCACGTCGGGCGAGATGGCAAGCTTTCTCAAAGAGCACGGCCTTCTTTAAGAGTGACACACACACACAAATACACGCGCACGCGTTTGCGTGAGAGAGAGAGAGAGAGAGAGAGAGAGAGAGAGAGAGAGAGAGAGAGAGAGAGAGAGAGAGAGAGAGAGAGAGAGAGAGAGAGAGAGAGAGAGAGAGAGAGAGAGAGAGAGAGAAGGGGGGGAGGGTTCCAACATTTCATAAGGCTTAGGTAGATCAATAATGCTCTCTTTGTCCTGCATTTCCTTTTGTGTGAGCAATCATACAGCATGCAAGTGCCCATGGTGTGATGTGATCCCCAGCTGTGTGCTATGCAACAGCCATGCATTCCATGTCCAGCGCAAGTCAATACAGCAGCGCATACGCAGTTGTTCTGGGGTTTGTTCTAAAATTCTAGACAGTTGTTGCAAAACACCTATACTTTGATCCAGGCATCCCATCTCTGTCCCAATTTAACCTAATCTTACCCCATCCGATAGCAACCCTTTTGTCCCAATCTAACCTAATCTAACCCCATCCAATAGCAACCCTTCTGTCCTAATCTATCCTAATCTGACCCCATCCAATAGCAACCCGATCCTGGCTTCGTGGGCATTTTCTGTAACACAACAGCCCCTTTCTCATCTCGTCCATCTGGGCCTTAAGGCAGCTCTTACGAGCGCCAACAGCAAGTTAGGACCTATCAGTACAGGCGCCATGTCCCTCACGCTAGGCTCAAAGCCTTCTGGCTGGCGTAGACTATTCTTATCTTTTCTTTCTTGTAAGTGCAAACAGCAAGTATGGACCTAAACCAATACATACGCCATGTCCCTTACATTTGGACCAAAGCCTTTTGGCTGGCATAGACTTTTCTTTTCTTTTCCATAAGCGCAAACAGCAAGTATGAACCTACCAGCACAGGTGCTGTGTCCCTCACGCTAGGCCCAAAGCCAAAGGCCCCATGGCCGCAGCACACATGTGCTGCCTGCAGGTTTAGTAGCAGCAGCAGGTGCAGCAGCAGCTCATACACTTAGCGCACACACACAAAATTTTGTAACATAAAAAGGGTAATGAAGTGCAGAATGACCCATGTGCACTCACGCATGAATGTGCGCGCGCACGCACACACATACATGCACATTAACATGGGGAAACAGTGCTTGGAGGTTGTAGGGTGCTGATCTGCGCAAAGGTCTCTTTGCCATGTTCCCTTTGCTGAGATAACAACCTACTTTGTTAGATTGCTCTGACATCAGAGCACCAAAGGCACGTGCACTGCCTTCACAGTCTTGAGCAAATGGGCGCGTTCCAAACTCACTCAGAAAATACAGCATCAAAGCCAGGATGGAAGAGCTGGGAAGCGTGGCAATGCCAAAGATGGCAACGTGAAGGTACATCACGCAGTCAGCGTATGCAACATAGACAACACAGATACACGCAAGCACACAGGAATCGTCTTGAAAATTTTCAGCACTGAAGTGCCTCCCCCAAATGGAAGGAGATGTGAGCTTAGAGACTGCAAAATCATGTCACGGTGTCCAATTGGGCTCATGTCCGGCGCACAACAAATTCAATTCATGCAGATTGCGCAGGTGCTCAGCTCACCTGTGGCACATTTGAGCTCAACACATCTGTGGAACCGTATGGCAACGTGCAAGCATACCCTCTCACATTCAAGCATATTCATTGCAACCTGCCATTGGCGCTGAGCTTACCTGGTACACAGGTGTTTGCTGCACAGCTTGCTCCCAATCCTCTGCTTGCTCTGCCACTGACAACTGGCTGGCAAGGAAGTCCCAAGGAGTGGCTTCCACAGCGTGCCTCCAGGAGAGCTTGAACTTGGACCTGAAGTTCCAAGGGAGGGATGATGGACTCTGAGAGGTGGATCCAAGGCTGTGGGAGATGATGGTTACTGAGAGTGTTGCAGCGGGCACACTCCCCTAGCAGTCATGCGTTTTGACTGATGGCTTCTTTGTGTAAACCAGTGTTGCAGCGGACGAGGGACATGCACACCACATGATGAGCATGGCTGGAAGCATGAGCTGTTGCCAAGGGGAAACAGCGCGGCATGGAAATCAAAAGCAGCCACCCATATTCATTTCACCTGCACACACACACACGCACACACACACACACCTACCTGTTTGCTTCGCGCACATCCTGTGGGCACACCGCCAGCGCTTCCAGGGCCAACGTGGCAGCCCTGCCCTTTGCCTCTGCAGGCGCAGACGCATCTGTTGCCAGTGCTGTGTCCACCAGGGCAGGCACGTCCAGCACCTGCAGGTGTGTGTGTGTGTGCGTGTGTGTGTGTGTGTGTGTCATAAGAAAGCGCCAAGGACGTGCATGTTACCATCATTGTAACATGGGGTACATCCGACAACCCCTGGGAAACAGCTGCAAGGAGTTGCAAAACATGGCCACAGCTGGCATGCACGGCACCTGTGCTTGCATCGAACTATTATGGCAGCGGGGAGAGCATGGTGGCACAACATGGTGGCAAAACGTGGCCAGGCCTCGCATACTCAGCACCTGTGCTTGTGTGAAACCATGATGGCAGCAGGGAGTCTTCCTGGACGACTAGGGGGGGGGGAAGCAGGGATGCATTGGACACGCACAAAGAGGTCCAAGAGAGGCTTAAAAATAGCCTCGGTGGCCCTCTCTACCATTGTACCTGTCCCCTGATCCAACGACCCTAGCCTTGACCTGAGACGCCTTTATGTGCTTGCTGGGTCTGGTTGGAGTGCATGGGAGGCAAATTAGGAAACAGTGGCTGTGAAACAAACATCACCTTGAACCCTGAGGAACAGAGCACCAACGCCATTGGCCATGGCAAGGGAGAGCGTTTCTACGCAAATTCCAGACCAGGCTTTGCATGTCACGAACACATGCTCGGCTGAGTAAGGCTTCGAGGGGGGCCTTGCATGCACAAACCATGCACGCCCAAGCCTTGCATGCCGAAACCATGCACGCCCAAGCCTTGCATGCCCTATCTCACATGCCCAAGCCTTGCATGCCCTAACTCACATGCCCAAGCCTTGCATGCCGAAACCATGCACGCCCAAGCCTTGCATGCCGAAACCATGCACGCCCAAGCCTTGCATGCCAAAACCATGCACGCCCAAGTCTTGCATGCCAAAACCATGCACGCCCAAGCCTTGTATGCCCAAACCATGCACGCCCAAGCCTTGCATGCCCTATCTCACATGCCCAAGCCTTGTATGCCGAAACCATGCACGCCCAAGCCTTGCATGCCAAAACCATGCACGCCCAAGCCTTGTATGCCCAACCCATGCACGCCCAAGCCTTGCATGCCCTAACTCACATGCCCAAACCTTCACAGTCCAGGCTTGATGGGTGCATCCATACAGAGGCGCGTGCATACATCCCAACCTTCACTCATACTTAAACCTACAATGCATGTACCAAAAAAAGCGCATGCACAAAGCGCACCTGAGCCAAAGGCGCCAGTAGGAGTCACAGCTGCAGTGCTGTGCATTCGTGCACACGTGCATGTTAACATGTAAATACACCATTGCAACATCCGCTCAAACGCGTACCTGTGCCAAATCTGGAGAGCCACCAGGGGGGGTCAGCTCCAGTGCCATGGCTAGCTTGTGTAGGCGAGACTGCACAGACAGCAGCTGCAGCTCAGCAGACGTGGCCTGCGTGGCCGCAGCCTCGCCTGCAGCTGTATGGGACAGCTGGCTCAGGCACAGCAGGCGGTTGTGCTTGGGGAAGGCGGCCTACGTGTGCAGGCATATGTGTGTGTGTATGTTGTGAAAAGATGTGCTTGTGCTGCATCATATTTGTGTGTTGGCTAAATGATAGAGGTGTGTGTTTGTGTGAGTGTGCGTATGTGTCTGCGCCCAGGGCTTTATATGAAAGCAGAGCTGAGACAGGAGTAAGCATGCAGGCCTGTCAGTACACAAGGATTACAATTTTTAAGGGCAAGAATCGTAGTCACACAAGCAGGCCCAGCAGCATTCAAGGTAGGTTGAGAGGTGGAGCTCTTGCGATGTCTCAAGAGTGAAAGAAACCAAAAACAAGCAAGCGAGGATGCTCAAATTGACAACATGTAATAGAGGATGCGCACCAAATGAGGGCAATGCCTGCCCTATGAGCACCTAATGAGGGCACCATATGAGAGCATGATTCCCTCTCTCTTGAGAAGCGTTTGCAACAAAGGCACAGTGCAGAGCACGATTCTCCTAAACCCTGAGAGAGATGGCTGCAACAAAGGCGTTGCAGAGCATCCCTTTCCTTGTCTCACTTGGCCTAAACCCTCCTCTCCAGCGAAATCAACAGGCCTTTACCCACATCAACGTATGAAGCCGTGCACGCATTGTATGAGCACGTGCGTCCAAGGCCAGGTTGCCTGCCCCTCCCGACCAGTCACGCGCACGCACCAGCAGAGGCCACAGCAATCAATGCAATCCTGTATCTTAGCAGCAGGATGGGCATGCACCTTGTATGCACGCACCATGTGAGCACGTGCGTCCAAGGCCAGTGCTCCTGCCCCTCCTGACCAGTCACCCGCGCGCAGCAGCAGAGGCCACAGCAGGCCAGCATGCTGGGGCCGTTCTTCCAAGAACTGCCTCAGATCCGCGTAAAATGCAGGAGGCAGCAGGAGGACATCCGCTGGGCGGGCATCATCGAGGAGGCGCTGATAGCAGTACCTGCAAAAATGAGGAAGGCCATTAAAAAGAAAGTTTGACCAGGGTATTGAAAGGACAGGGTCTTCTTGACAAGCATAAACCCCTCACTATCCAGTTAGCTACACTACTGATCGTGACCAAAGAAGGTTTGAGCTAAGATTGGGCTGCTGCCCACTACATCTTCCAGGTGGGCATGCGTTGAATGCAGCCATTAGTTGCATGAACTTGTGCCATTTATTTGTTGCAGTTTGATTGACACCAGTACTTCGCTGCTCATGGCAGTCTTTGCCTGCGAAATCCCCTCCTTGCTCCCTGAATCTGGACGCCACTTGTGCATATTTGCTTGCACCATATGTGCGCTAATTTTATATGTGCAAGCAATGCAGTCTTGCTCAGGAGGCAGGTCACATAACACAGGGCACCATTGGATCGAAATTTTAATTTGATGCCTGGACACAAAAAAGTCTCTAGCAGCGTTTACAGCTCACAACACCCCCAGCGACCATGTGCTGTAGGGTATGCCTTCTCTCCATTGTCTCTGCTCCTGCTAACCCCCTCAATAAGGGGGGAAATTACCTGCAGCCCGCACACACACACACACAAACTCATACACACACACCTTGCAAACGTCTCTGTCTCTGCTGCCCCTTCCTCCGCCCCCAGTGCCATCATGTGCTGGTGGAAACGCGCGGTTGCAGCACCTCCTCTTTCAACGTCCCTGGCCTGCAGCACCTGGCTCGCGTCAAACAGCTGGGGGAAGCAGTGGTGCGCTGCAGCGAGCTCTTCCACCTGCACAATAGAACACACCCTGATAACCACCCTGATACACATGATTTCAGCCTGCTTCATTTTGAGGCTTATCAGGGTTTGCATCAGGATGCATGGGTGTGCACCCTCCTCATATGTCTTTGTCTTCAACCTTCAGGATGTTTGACCAAGAGGCATAGCATGTTTCTTTCCGTACTGATATGTGAACATGGTTGTGCCTACCAAATAGGAGACACCAGGTTTCAAGGAGTAGGCGCAAAAGGCTTGCATCCTGTCCAGGAGCCCCATTGCCTTTACTGGGGCCCTCTCCTGGAAAATCTGAGTCGCGAGAGCGACGGTGGGTGAGGCTATCCCACTGAGGCAACAAAAGTGAAGGCCGCATTGCATGCTCGCCCTGTTTCCCCTCCTCTTGCTGTGAGAGCAGACCTACCCATCCCCACAGACATGCCAGTTGAGCACTCCCAATTGCGGTTCAAGGTCAGTTCATGAGCTCACTAGGCAGCTTTTGGCTACAAGTTCCTGCCCAAAGAGCATTTGGACCTCCAAAATTGATGCATGGTGGGACCATGTCAGTTGTTTACATGAGCCTGCTGAATCAGTTTAGGACGAAGCTTCTGAATCAGTCCAGTCCAGGATGCAGAATACGAACTGGTTCACACTCACCTGCCAGATCAGGCAATCACTGGCGGGCATACCCTCCACCCCAGCAGCAGACTCACGGGCCTGGACCTAGATGTCAAAGGAGCAACACACAATGAGTTGCAGCATGTCAGTTGCACAACCAGAGGAAGGCACAGCTGCTAAACACAGCAAAATCATCGTCATGCCAGCACGCCCCCCAGGCACACCCCAACAGGCATCTCGCAGGCCAGGACCTGCAGTTAACATGACCAACAGCAAGCGCAGTTAACATGACCAAGTGTTTGCCACCAAGTGACCAAGTCAACACGACCAAGGCAACACGACCAACAACAAGCGCAGTTAACACGACCAAGTGTTAACCACCAAGTGATCAAGTTAACACAACCAAGTCAACACGACCAACAGCAAGCGCAGTTAACACGACCAAGTGTAAACCACCAGGTGACCAAGTCAACACGACCAAGGCAACATGACCAACAGCAAGCGCACACGTCTGTTGCCGACCATGCAAAGAGATGAAGTGCCAGACAAAGGCAAGCCTCATGTTCTCCGCCTTATGCCCTCTAAGCATGGCCTCTGGCCCAGCAGCCTTCTCATAAACCTGGAGTAGCCTGCTCACAGCCCCAGAGCAGCCTCCTCTCAGACCCAGAGCAGTCTTCTCTCAGACCTGGAGCAGCCTTCCCCCAAGCCTGGAGCTGCAGCAAGCAGCTGCTCCCTTGTCCTAACAAGCAAGACCTGCAGCAAAAAGCTATCTTCGCCAAAAAGCAAGCACACACACACACTCTCTACAACAAGGACACTGCTGCCCCAACATCATGCACTGACCATGGAGGACGGGCACCACTGCGTGTTCATGATGAGATGCAGCCTCCCTTGGTGTAGTGTTCATGGAAGAAAGCCAAAAACATGCGCAAAGTAAGAAACTCTGTCAAGCCAGAGGCAAGCCCAGCGACTGACAGCCTTCTAAGCCTCCACTCACACATCCAAACACCCCCCCCTGCTTTCTGGGAACAGATCCAGGACAACACTCCTTGCCCCCAAGACGCACACTTTAACCCACCTCTAGTACCGCATCTGCCAACAGCGTGCGGCAGCAGCGCCCACGAGCGGCACGGTATTCTCCCAGTAACTCAGACTTAGCATCCGCCTGGAGGTGGATGTACCAAAACAGGGGGCGGTTTGAAAAAGTGTCCTCGTTTGTTTTGACCAGTTGTGCAGCTGACTTGCAGCAACGCCAGCAGTGCAGAACGGCGCTCTCCCAGCACAGCTCAGGCATGGCAGCTGCCTTGAAAGGCGAGGTATAGCTGTGCAAGAGACAGAACGAAAGTTTCTTCATTTTGAACGCATGTCCTTCCTTGCGTGATCCGACTGTACGGCCAGTGAGCTTCTAGATGCGTGCATGCCGCAAGGTGCCCTTACAGCAGCCCAGTCTTGACATCTGCTGAGCGTTGTTTTGTTGAGTACCGTGAAGACTCATTTTCTTCGTGGTGCTTTTACGCAACACGTGGTTCACCTAGCAGCGCAGGCTTTGGAAACGCTTTTCCAACGGCACTTCAAGCACACGTCCCATCATGTTTGCAGGCACATGCATGCATCACCTGCGTGCGCAGCTCTATGCTGAGACCAGCACAAGACCAACAGCGCTTGCCTGGCATTGATAGGCTACCGAGAAATGCAAAGTTTTGCAGACTGCTGATGCTCTTGCATGGCCCAAGCATGCTGCATGCAAATGTCAGAGGACAGATGTGACAGATGACAAATGCGTAAGGTCACAAATGCGCAGGGTTGGCCAATCCCATACACATACATACGTCATACATGTTGCAATTTCCCTGCCAAAAAGACGCTATACACGGGGTACCAAAACTGCATTGGCCTAACCTACAGATGCGTCAGATGATAAATGCGTAGGGTCGGTCAATTCTATGTAAAAACGCTGTATACATCAGCTTTTTGGCAGGGAAATGCAATGTATATGGCATATATATATATTTATATATTTATTCATGTGGAATTAACCAACTCTACAAATTTGGCGGGCAAACGATGGATGACAAATACGATGGATGACAGATGTGACGGATGATAACAGATGAAAAATGTGACGGAAGACAAATGAGACAGATGAAAAATGTGGCGGGCTGGGAGTCAATCATAGCGGAAAGAGCCATATGCATAGCCACAAACACACACATGCAACCATGCCCCCCACTTACATTTTCCTATGCCCCAATCCTCAATTCCTCCGTGTCCCCAACCATACAAGCGCGCACCGTCTCACAAAAAATTACACAACCACGCACCTGCTGCGTGGCAGTCACGGCTGCAGCAAAAGCTGGCCAGCAGCATTTCCACCACACTCACATCACACAAGCGCGCCCTATCTCACCCATACCACACAACCACGCACCTGCTGCGTGGCAGCCACGGCTGCCAACCCGGCCAGCAGCACCTCTACCACACTCATCGCACAAGCCCGCACTGTCTCACCCACACCACACAACCACACACCTGCTGCGTGGCAGCCACGGCTGCAGCAAACCCAGCCAACAGCACCTCCACCACCCCAAAGGTGGTGAGTGCCAGCTCCAGCAAGGCAGGCGCAGTCCCCAGGGTGCGTGCATCCAGATCTGATTCTTGGCTCAACATCAGGGACAGAGGGTCTGTGGTGGAGGGGTGGTTGGGAGAGCCCAGCAGCAGGGCCCGTACGGCTTGGCAGGCCTGCGTGCAGGTACACGTGAGCGTGTGTGTGTGTGTGTGAACAATCAAGTATTCATGCACAATGCACACCACCCTGATCATCATCCACTGCTCAAAAGCAGGATTCTGTCAGAGCTTAACCTAGAAGCAACAAGGTACTGTGCTTGGTCCCTTACCCCACTGCCTGCAGGGCTTCCGTTTAACCCCTTAATCAGCAACACAGACAACACCATTCATGGCTTCAGGGGCTAATCAAAAGCACACACAGACCTGATATATGCGATACAAGTGTCCGGCCCCTCTTGCCACCATCTCTAGAAAATCCAAGTAAATGAACATTAGCTTCAAGTTGATCTCGAGTGACCACGAACACACAATATATGCACCCAAACAACTTGCATCCAAACAAACTCTCAACCCAGCAACAGGCGACACTTGTTTTTTCAAGGGCTTTTAGGACCTGAGCGGGGGCCAAAGTAGACTGATCTAATGCCAATTTCCCCTCTCATGATACTCAGGTTGCGGAGGGAAACTTGAAAGAGTGCCAGGGTCCCTCCAGCCAACCGTAGCTTACCAGGGCACGCTCATCTCATGCATCTGATGCAAGCTGATCTAATGCAGATGAAATGCAGCTTACCAGGGCGAGCTGATCTAGTGCCTGCCTTGCAGACTGATTTGCGAGCCACCCGGGGTTACCCAGCTGTGTGCACACATGTGCTGATGACACATGCTGAGCGATCTGCGGAGCAGAGGAGTGTGGCATGATTAATGCAGGCCAGCGCACAGTGCCGGCAAATAAGTGCACAGTTGCATGCACATTGTGTGTGTTGACAAATGATGTGTGCACAGGGTGTGTTGGCAAGCGACTGCACAGTGGTACGTCTGCACGAAGTGTGTTGACATGTGAGGGGCGCACAGAGTATTGACAGGTGGCCGCACAGTGGCATGTCTGCGCAAAGTGTTGACAAATGACTGCATAGTGGCACAGGGGCACGTCCTCTGCTGGTCACTGTGCATTCATTTGGCAAAACTGTGCTGTCGTGTGTCAGCACTGTGCACGAACAACCGCGCACGAACAACGCGATGACGGCACAGTGCTGCCAACAGACATCGCACAACACAAACGAATGCGATCACAGTCAAGACCAACAGAGGTGGAAGCCAACAAAGATCAGGCATGTCTCGATGATACATGGACAGAGCTGCATGCTTGCTACGGAGCTGCTCAAAGATGAATGACAGCGCATGGCAAGAGCAAATAGGAGCTGTGCTGGGGCACAGACTTACACATCATTCACATTTGACACCAGGGATGTTCAGTTCGTTGGTCTAAGACTCAAATCGCGATGAAATGCGTGCGCAGTTTGAGTTCTTTGAATTGTTCGATCGCACGAATGGTCAAAAACAGGGGGGGCTCGCAGGATGGGCCAGCAAGCCTTGAGGGAGCTCCTAGCATCCCATTAAGCCTTTCCTCATCATTACATCTACCAGAAGCCCGCGCAACAGAGCACAAAATAAGCAAAAAGGCCCTCAAAGGGTCCATTCTACCTTCAAGCGGACTTCAAGTAACCTTCACGAGGGCTTCGCTGTCTGACTTTCGTTGATCGAGGTGTAAAGTTCGACAAACGGCAATTTTAAAATGCCGATAAATAAAAGATAATTGCATGTAAAGTTCAAGTTCGGTAGCGTGCGAGGTTCGTCGCACTGAACATCCCTGGTTGACACACAGTGCTTGAATATTACTCATGCTGCACAAATAAGCAGCCACTTAGCCACTTGAAGCGCCATTTGGACAGGACTCAAGATGGGGCTGCAGAACAGTAATCGTGGTGAGCCAATAAGACAGCACTCATGCCCCACAAACTCGAGCCACCAAGCTGAGCATTTGTTTTGAAACATGCGTCCAGAGGTACATGGATGCCGTAGGACACTCCCTAGAAATCACACTTTGGCCCACTCTTGCGTGCATGCCGAAGGAAACTACCTAGGGAAATTACAAGCCAGCGCGCGCACCTGCATGGAATCCCTCTGCGCATGTGCAGCTGCCACTGCTGCGCCAAGCAACTTCCCCAAGTCATGAGTGTGCTGTATCAAGGTCCGCGCCCCTGCAGCATGGCAGAAGTAAGAAAAAGGGTGCGCTTCTTTTCTGCAAAGAGGACTAAGAGTCACAGCTTCACTTCCACCCAAAGGCCAACGCAGATTTCATTTCACAGATTCAAGGTGAACAAGGCTTTAAGATGAGGCAAGGTAAGGACAGCCCAGTGGATGCGTGGCTGGACACGCAAGACAGAGAGCCGGAAGCTCACGGATTTTGCGTACCATGCAAAACGAACCTGGGCATGCTGAACAGCTTGCGCAGAGCAAAGAGACACACAACCTAGTTTCCCTCGTCCTGCACGAACAGCCCATTTGTATTACATGGTCTGCCAGACAAAAAAAGTCCACAAGAGCCTACCACACACCTACCATGAAGCCAACACACAAGTCTGACGCAGCACAAGCACATCTTTTCTTAAACATACATGCGCACACACACACGCGCGCAGGCAAACACACACACAATCTAGCCAACACAAGCGCGCAGGCAAACACACAAACACAATCGAGCCAACACACAGGCCTGATGCAGCTCAAGCATGCCTGTCTTGCCTACCTCCCATTCTAATTCCAAAACCTCCGGTCCGTGTAAGAGTCAGCACTATCACACCTTAATTGAGCCAGGCCTGGATAAGCCAAGGGACGCTTGGCAGACAATCTGCCTCAGACCGTCTCGACTGCTGCCAGGCAGAGCGAGTGATCCAGAAACGCCAGCAGGCCACGAACAAAACAGCACAACCCACCTTCATCGCCCGGCCTGGATAGCCCAGAGGACGCTTGGTCTGCACTTGCAGGGCCGCACGACGCGGAAAAAAAAAAAACAGCACAACCCACCTTCATCGCCCGGCCTGGATAGCCCAGAGGACGCTTGGTCTGCCACTTGCGCGCCCGCACTGCCCAGCGCCTGCAGCAGGCGAGGGATGCTGGCACTGGGGCGTGCGTAGAAGAGCTCCTGTGGGGGCAGGGGCTCCGATGCACTGACCGTGGTGAGGAGGCCAGCTGCATGGATGACCTGCATGTGTGTTTGCGTGTGTGTTTGTGTGTGTGACAGCAAGGGCCCATCCTGCTGATCTTTTGGGTATGCCCAGTCTGCTTGGGCCTCAACAATCCATCCTCATGTTGACTGAATGAGTGCACGCTTATGAGTGGGGACTAGAAGCATACAAAGCCCCATAGCATGCTTCCTCCCAGGTGACAACAACAAGTTCAGGAGCAACTTGACTGTGCAGCTGATCACACACACACACACACACACACGTACACGCACGCGCACACAGACACACACACAGACCTGATGAGGCTATCTGTCCACCCCCTCAGCCCATTGCACGCGCACCTGTATGATGAGGGGTTCGTACCCCTCCATCCCCTCTGCCTCCCGCTGCTCTGCCTGCACCTGCATGTGCAGCGCCAGCACACTGCTGGCCACCGCCAGCTTCTCTGCATTCTCCAGGATGACCCTGCGCATTGGCGAGAGGTGGCAGCATGATTCAAACTGTCACAAATGCAGAGCAATGGGCAGTGGTGAATTAGAGGATATGCACCTGTGTGTGGCCTGGTGGCACCTTCAGCTGAAGCGTCAGACACCAACTACAGTGACAGTGTGTATGCACCTACCATCCACAGTGACAGCATGAAGTTGCGAGCTGGCAACACCCACTGCGGGAGCACGTATGCATCCCCTCTAGTGCAGAGCTATGACAAGGTTGCAACAAAGTTGCATTCTTGGCTGTCACTGTATGCGTATGCTCTAATGCACCCACCATCCCACGCACATCCACCCACACATCCATCAACACGACACACACACAGGTGGCGCACTTGAGGACGTCCTTGGGCAGTGAGTGCAACATGCCGCCATTGCCTAAGCACTGCATCGCATGATTGGACTGCTTCTCGGCCAGCAGCTGAGCAACCAGGCCACACACATACACACACACAACACACACACACACACACGCGCGCGCGCGCGTGCAGGTGGCGCACCTGAGGACGTCCTTGGGCAGTGAGTGCAACATGCCGCCGTCACCCAAGCACTGCAGCAGCAGCGCATGCTTGGCCTCCTTCTCAGCTAGCAGCTGAGCCATCAGGCCCCCCGCTATGCTGCCACCCCCAGTGCTGGACAGGCCTACAGATTTGAGATAGTGCAGGAACAAAGGGTGTTACAAGCAGCAAAGGGGAGGCACCAGGCAATGCTGCCACCCCCAGTGATGGACAGGCCTACAGATTTGAGATAGTGCAGGAACAAAGGGTGTTACAAGCAGCAAAGGGGAGGCACCAGGCAATGCTGCCACCCCCAGTGATGGACAGGCCTACAGATTTGAGATAGTGCAGGAACAAAGGGTGTTACAAGCAGCAAAGGGGAGGCACCAGGCAATGCTGCCACCCCCAGTGATGGACAGGCCTACAGATTTGAGATAGTGCAGGAACAAAGGGTGTTACAAGCAGCAAAGGGGAGGCACCAGGCAATGCTGCCACCCCCAGTGATGGACAGGCCTACAGATTTGAGATAGTGCAGGAACAAAGGGTGTTACAAGCAGCAAAGGGGAGGCACCAGGCAATGCTGCCACCCCCAGTGATGGACAGGCCTACAGATTTGAGATAGTGCAGGAACAAAGGGTGTTACAAGCAGCAAAGGGGAGGCACCAGGCAATGCTGCCACCCCCAGTGATGGACAGGCCTACAGATTTGAGATAGTGCAGGAACAAAGGGTGTTACAAGCAGCAAAGGGGAGGCACCAGGCAATGCTGCCACCCCCAGTGATGGACAGGCCTACAGATTTGAGATAGTGCAGGAACAAAGGGTGTTACAAGCAGCAAAGGGGAGGCACCAGGCAATGCTGCCACCCCCAGTGATGGACAGGCCTACAGATTTGAGATAGTGCAGGAACAAAGGGTGTTACAAGCAGCAAAGGGGAGGCACCAGGCAATGCTGCCACCCCCAGTGATGAACAGGCCTACAGATTTGAGATGGTGCAGGAACAAAGGGTGTTACAAGCAGCAAAGGGGAGGCACCAGGCAATGCCGTCACCCCCAGTGCCAAACATGCCTACAGCTCAAAACCGGTGAAGGAAAAAAGGGTGCTTTTGACAGCAGCAAAGGAAAGTCGCCAGGCCATGCTGCCACCCCCTGCGCTGCCCAGGCCTGCAGGTTGCGCATGGCAAGGGTTTCAAGACCCATATGCTCAAAAGAAGCCGCCTGGCCTGTGAAGTGAGCATGGTGAAGGTTTTGAGACACTGTCTTAAAAGATAGGCCTGGCCTGCGACTCTCCTGCTGTCACCGCTGTTGCTACTGGCACTGGCATGGCAGCTGCACATGGCAAGGCTTAAGAAGCATCTTCAGAGATGCTGGCCTGCGGCGCGTGCACGGCAGCTGTGGAGCCGGCAGGCCTGCTAGTGACACCTGCTGTAGCTGCCGTTGCTACTGGCACGGCAGTTGTGTAAGAGCTCATGGTGCACCTTCCAATAAAAGCCTAATAAACAAATGATGACAAATAGAGGACAGGCTTGCTAAGTGTGTACAGCGGCAATGGAGCCAGCAGCCGCACAGCTGTGCTGCCACTGCTTGTGTGTGTGTGTGTGTGTGTGTGTGTGTGTGTGTGTGTGTGTGCGCGTATGTGTGTGTGTGTGCACGAGCGCGCGTGTGAGCAGTAAATGATTAGAGGCCATGAGTAGTAAATGTTCAAAGGCCACAGGGCACTTCCAACGGTACTGGACAGGACCCAGGCTCATAAATCATTGTGGACAGGAGTTATGCTTGTAAGAATTGGATGGGGGCAACAGCCATGAATGGCCACTGGTCCACGCTCACACCAGTACACCTCACCTCCCTCCTTTCATCACCCATCAATTGCCTAAAAAAAAAACAAGCTTGACTGATGCTGCTGTGCTGCTATCTGTGCCAGACAGGCCGGCTCCTTGTCCTTGACAGGAGTTACTGGAAGCACTTTCAAAAGCATTGCAGGTTGTGCATTTTAGACAGGCAGAGGGTGCTGGGCAAGGCCAGCAGGGAGCACTGACGGACGTGTTCTACTGCCAAAGCAATATGACATGGAAAAAAGGCTCACAGACAGAAGCAGCTGCCAAAATCGGAGGCAGTTGCCGGCAGCTGGGCTAGAACAGGAGGGATCACTGACAAGAGAACAGTGATCACAGGCGACCGCACGACAGGCCAGTGCTGCGGCATGCAACAAAAAAATATTATGCTGCACCCTCTGCCATCGTACCCTCTGCCTACCCTGCCCTACCCTGCCCTGCTCTCTCCTCTAGACATATGGTAGTGGCAAACCACTGACAACAGCATGTCAGTCACTGACTGACTGGCTGGCCGGCCATCAGTCAGTGAGCATGACGGCCCACTGCTCAGGCATCATGCCCACCAGGCCAGTGCTGTAGCTCGCACAAAAAAAACTGCAAGGCTTCCCTTGCCTTCTCTCACCTCCCAGGGCCCACTGCTTGGGCATCATGTCCACCAGGCCAGTGCTGTAGCTCGCAAACACTTGCATGTTGTCAGAGCTGGCCAAGGCTCCCAAGTTGTGCAAGCGTTTCCTGAGGCCTGCAGCCAGGCCCATCAGCGGCTGCTGCTGCGCTTGCACCGCTGCAGCCTGGGAGTACAAACAGGAATTCATAGAGAAAAGGGGTGAGGTCAGGCTTGTAAAGCCCATCAGCGCCTGCTGCTGCGCTTGTAATGCTGCAGCCTCCAAGCGCAAAAAACATCTAACAGGTAAAGGAACGAGGTATGGCTTGTGAAGCCCATCTTCAGCTACTGCTGCTGCTGCGCTTGCTCTGCTGCGGCTTGCGAGCACTAACAGGCTTTTGCAGGTCAAGTATGAACTCCTGAAGGTGATCGGCAGCAGATGGGTCTGTGCAAGCAGAGAGGGGTGGCTTTGAGAGACACTGCACTTGCATCGCTGCAGCTTGCGAACACAAACATGATGTTTATAAGGCACAGGGATGAGGTCAGGCCTGTGTGAAGCCCATCAACTGCTGCTGTTGCTGCACTTGCACCTTTGGAGCTCACAAACGCATGCATGCAGGATTGTGTAGGCTCAGGGATGAGACAGGGATCTTCAAAGCAATGAGCGGCAGACAGGTCATCGCAGGCTCAGTATGGTGGATGTCGTCTGTGCAAGAGACACTGCACATGCCAGATTTACGAAGGAGTGCACCAGTAGGCGTACAATGGCTGCCTTTTGTGCAGAAAAAAAGCTCCACTTGCCTGATTAATGAGAGAGTCCAGAAGCTGGTGGATGTGCATCTGCTGCTCAGCAGTGAGGGGCCCATACGCCTGGGCTGCTTGGTCTGGGGCGGCCTGTTTGCTTGCAGCCTCGTCTCCACTCATGAGGCCAGCCTGCAGGATTGAGTGAATGCGCATCTAAGCAGCGTTTCTTTGAGCTGGATTTGAGCAGTGCCTCTATGATTGCCGCAGCTTGCGTACACAGAATGGCAGCATCAGCAGCAACGCACAGCATCATCTCCACTCATGAGGCCAGCCTGCAGGATTGAGTGAATGCGCATTTAAGCAGCGTTTCTTTGAGCTGGATTTGAGCAGTGCATCTATGATTGCCGCAGCTTGCGTACACAGAATGGCAGCAGCAGCAGCTGCAACACACAGCCTCGCCTCCACTAATGGGCCTGTCCAGCAGCATAAGTCAAGCAGCATAAGTTGAAACAAATGCTTTAGCAGGACCTCCACAATTCCGGCAGCTTGCGCGTAAAGTGACAGCATCGGCGGAAGCTTGCAGCCCTAATTTCACTCGTAAGGCCAGCCTGCAGTCATGTATGGATGCACGTCTGAGCAGTGCCTCTTGTATTTTATTTTGAGCAGTGCATTCACGAATCGTTGCAGCTCGTGCACAGAATTAGTATCGGCAGCAACACAGCCTTGTCTCCACTCATGATGCTCGACAACCATTTGAGCAGGAATTACATAAATTGAGGCAGCTTGAGCACAAAAGGACAGCAGCAGTAGCAGCAGCAGCTTGCAGCCCCATATCTACCTATGGGGCCAGCCTGCTGCATGATTGAGCAGAACCCGTTTGATCCTCTTTGATCTGCAGTGGGAATTGAGCAATAACTGCAGAATTGCTGCAGCTTGTCCCATGAAGTGATACGCGGCACTGGGAAATTAGAGGAACGCCTGGGAAATGCAGTCACTCGCTGCACAAAATACAGGTCCAAGAAGACATGCAGACGCACAGGACAGCATAGACAGCTGCCACGTTTTTAACAGAGCACGCTCAAGGCCTCTTGCAGTAGCTTCCTATCACCTCTCTCAGACTGCTTGAGGCATCTGCATGGGGGGCTGCTTGTAAGACGGCGCGCTGAAATGCACTGGCGAAAGAGGATAACATTGCATATGCAGAAGTCCGTACGTGAAATTCATACCGCCCACGCGTCCCACACTTACATCCCATTCCTTATCCCCACACGTCGCATTCATACCACATCTGCAGCAGCCCATACGTTGCAATTGTCACAAGCCAAAGTGCCCCCCCTTGAAGACAGCTGCCATCATCCTGATCCACTTGCATTGCATTCTCATCGCACCTGCAGCAGCCCATACGTTGCATTCATCACGAGCCAGACTGCCCCTTCTTGGAGGCGGCTGCCATCATCCAAGGGGCCTGCTAGACCCAGGGCTTCCGCCTGAATGTATTAAGGGTGGGAGGTGAGAGAGTTTTGGAGGGAGTGTTTACACTTGGGGTCAGCATGCAGGCCAGCATGCAATATTTGAGCAGGCGCGGATCCATTAAATGAAGTGTTGAGGTTGCTTTGAAGGCACACAGGTGTCACATGAGCAGCCCCAACCACACAAAGCAGGCACCCTTGTGCCTACTTTGATCATGCAATATTGGTATTGCAGTGAGCAGCACTGGGCACTGATGAGTGTTAACAATAATATACTGAGCAGCTCCAGCTACACAAAGTAAAGGCATCCGTGTGCCATCATCAGCCCTTCCCTGAAAAACCAACTCACTGGACCCCCTTCCATTCCTGCTCTCTTTCTGCTGACTCTGCACCTCTGTTTCATGCCAGCAGCAGCAAAGCACAAAGCTTGCACACCAAAAACTCGAGACACACGAGTCGCTAGGTTTCCTCATTGCCTGTGTCTGCTTGCAAGGTACCGCCTGCAAAGCGAATGCCAAGCACAAATAACAGATACTCCCACTAACACACCCACCTCCTCCTCGTCCTCATCCATCGCCGACGCGCCGCTGCTGCGCCTCTGCTTTGCTCCTGCAGCAGTGCTGCCCTGCAATTCCGCAACCGCCCCTGTGTGTGTGCTACGACGCATTACTGCCGCCACAGCCAGCGTGTCGGGGTCATCTGAAAGCAGCAGCGCAGGCTGGGGCTCCACCTGTTGCCACTGCGTGCATGAAATTGCGTGCATGGGATTGCGTGATTGAGGGGTTGTCTGACAACAGCAGCGCAGGCTGGGGCACCACCTGTTGCCACTGCGTGCATGGAATTGCGTGCACGAGATTGCATAAATGCGGGGTCGTCTGACAACAGCAGCGCAGGCTGGGGCTTCACATGTTGCCACTGTGTGCATGGGGTTGCGTGCATGAGATTGCGTGAATGGGGGGTCATCTGACAATAGCGGCGCAGGCTGGGGCTTTACATGTTGCCACTGTGTGCATGGGGTTGCGTGCATGAGGTTGCGTGAATGGGGGGTCATCTGACAACAGCGGCGCAGGCTGGGGCTTTACATGTTGCCACCGCGTGCATGGGATTGCGTGCATGAGATTGCATGAATGCGGGATTGTCTGACAGCAGCAGCGCAGGCTGAGGCTCCGCCTGCTGACACTGTGCGTATGAGGTCCTGTGAGGTGGATAGCTGCGCGCATGTGTGAGTGTGTGCACATGAGCACGTATTTACATCTATGGGCAAATATTGATTTGACGGCAACTGGGACCATACAGAGGTCTGCCTGTGTCTCCTGGGGCCTTCAGTGGTAAGCAATTTTAAATGGCTGGAGTCAAGGGCGCTGCCATGATGCCCTGGCTAACTCGTTTTATCTGGGGCATGAGCACACTGCTGCTACTTTTTGCATACGTGTGCCATGACCTTCAACACCAGATGAGCACACTGCTATTTTTTGCATACGTGTGCCATGACCTTCAACACCAGATGAGCACACTGCTATTTTTTGCATACGTGTGCCATGACATTCATCACCAGATAGTTGATGCTGCTGCCGGCCACAAGCAATCAGGACGTGTGCGAGCCATGACTTGCTTAAGGTCAGCACCAAGCATTGTGCTAGTCATCACTTCCTTCAGATCAGCACAATCAGGTTAATTAGTGCTTCAGGGAGGCGAGACAGCTATGAGAGGCTGCGCTCAACCTCATTCGTACCTCGGCATGATGTAGCTACTGTATAAGCCTCTCACTTGCAAGGCTAACCAGATAAGCCCCTCACTTGCAAGGCAAACCAGAGGAGAGCCTGAGACCAGCATCGTACAGCTCCCATGGCGTAGACGAGTTGGAACATGAGTGCCAAATGCCTACAGGACCAGGGGAAGATTACGTACCTGGAGCTGCTGCTGTCTTTGGGGGACGCTCCTGGCTGTCCACTCATACAGGCGGCGGCCTGGAGAAATGTAAAGATAAAAAAGGATGGGAAGAAGTTACTGGAAATGATGCCCCAGAAGCAGGCTGTCGACTCAAACAGGCAGCAGCCTGGTGCAGAGTGGAAGCAGACGGGACGGGAGGAAAGGGCTTCTGTGAACTTGGTGAGCTGTCCTGACCAAAAAAAAGGGACTCCTGTGAAACACAGTACTGTCTGATTAAAGCAGGGGCTCCAGCACACATGTCACGAACGCGCACGATGAACACAAGACATTCACTGCAAAGCACAATTACGCGCATCTGCGGCTTCAGCACATGCGATGCGTCGCCTTCTTTCAAAAGGGAGGCTCCTGTGAACATGGTGGATTGTCTGATCAAAACAGGGGCTTTGTTTACATGCGATGCGCCGCCATTTCTTGAAAGAGAAGCTCCTGTGAACCCATTGGTGCGTTGTCAGACGATAACAGGGGCCTCTGTGTGCCTGATATGTTGCCTGAAAACGAGTGCATCAATCTGCCTGACGGGTAGAAGGATGGCAAGCACGGGCCGCAACTAGCGGGCGACCAGCGGGCAATAAACTCCACCTTCTGACTACCAGGCTGAGTGCTCATAGTGCTCATGTTTGCATGATACTGCCCTTCAGGGCGGCACTTCATGCACTGCACTTCCTTCCCACCATAGGACCACCCTTGCAGGATGCTGATGTCTCAAACGCGACCTCTGGATGCTGACGCCTTGAGCCAGGGTGCTGGGTTTTGACGCCTCGAACCAGAATGTTGTATGTGGATTGACAGCCCCTCACTCGCTGCATGTGCATTTCCCCAGCAAACTTGTCTTGCCCCCTTCACTGCCCCCAAACCCCACTCCTCCTTTGCTGGTAACACACAGCGTTAACACCGAGACACTGACCAGCAAAACAAGGTGGGCGCGTAATTGTGGGTTTTGAGCTAAGCACACCTGGAGCCATGAGCAGCACGGCGTCCTCTATTGAAGGGCTGGCATGCAACTGGTAGCCTTCCCAGGGATGGCCTGGCCCTGAAGCAGCGGGAGGCAAGGAGCCCGTGCCAAGTACAGGCAGGCAGTACTTGTGCAGGGGGTGCGCGTCTGCCTTCACCTCCAGCCTGCAGATTCGCGCGCAGGGGATGTGACATGCGCAATGGCGTGAGCAAGCAGTTGGCTGCGCGGCATGCAGCACGTGTGCAGGGGTTGCGTGTCTGGCTGCAGGTTTGCGTGCAGAAGAAGCAGCATGCGCGACGATGGAAGGTGAGGCAAGCACACGCCGTGCACGGATGTACAGCACTTGCGCAAGGGGCGCCTGCCTGCACCTGGAGTCTGAAGAGTGGTGTGCAGGGGAAGTGGCATACGCGATGACAAAAGTGAGGATGCACGCGCTATGCATGGCAGGCAGGGCTTGTGCAAGCTTGGCGCATCTGCTTACACTTTCAGGCTGCAGAGTGGTACGCAGGGGAAGTGGCATACGCGATGACACGTGAGGATGCATACGCGTGAAATGCTGTTTAGCAGACATGCCACATGGATGACTGAACCTGTAAGGTGAGGCAGCTATACCATGGATCTATGGGAAAATCGTGCATATGGAAGCTGTGCATTTTTGCATGCGCGCACACACACACACACGCACACACACGCACACACACACACACACACACACACACACACACACACTGCATGGCAGGCAGGATTTGTGCAAGCTCGGCGCATCTGCTTATACTTCCAGCCTGCAGAGTGGTGCGCAGCTCTGATGCACAGCACATCTGCGCACGGCTCGCGGGACTAGACTAAGGAACTGCTTACGAGCGTCTGCAGCAGAACCCAGGAAGGATGAGTAAATAACAAGAAACGGCAAAGCACTGGTCTTTGTGTGCAGCAAAGAAAGGACAGCGTTACAAGGCTTTTGACAAAGGGCACCCTCTCGCAGCTCGTGTCCTGAAGTTCTGAGGCCACCGATGCGGGTGCGCACACCTCATGCGTCCTCTCTGTCGTGAGGACTAAGTGCATTTGACAGTGGCTTGAGGTGCATCTGACAGTGGCGTGTGGATGGAGTGTGCGTCAGACAGCGTTGCAAAACCTGACAAAAAAGGGCCGAAGGCCTCTCACAGCTCCCGTCCAGAGCCCTCCTACAGAGGTTGCTCACCCTACAGTGCTCCTTATTAGCAAGAACGACCAGCAATTTGGGAGCGGCTGGCAAGACAACCGCACACATTCCCTGGCAACAGCGCATATTTACTTGCTTACAACTGGGGGCAGCAGACAAGCGACCAAGCAACTTGGCAGCAAGGGTTATTGACATCGAACTTGCAGCTGAGACGGGGCTTCACACACAGGTGAGCAAGGCTTTGCCCAGTATGTGCAGCCTCCAGCTCCTACAGCCTTCAAAAGTGCAATACATGCACATTTGGGCACATATGGATGCAATCACATGCACACGCACAGAAAAAAAAGCCAACAAATGTACACGAATAACAATACGAGCACACACAGCCGCACTTGTGAATGTAGGCCGTAGTGTTGCCATTTTGCTCCTTGTCCAGCACAAGCAGGTATGCGTGGCTGCCCACAACAGAGAAGCTTGCGTTGGCAGGGGCATGCAAATGCGCCTCGCCCTGTGCTGCCAGCAGGCTCTGGAAGGACCACAGCAGTTGCTCCCGAGGGCGCATGCCCAGGGTGACCTGCGCATGCGTGCGTGTACATGTGTGTGTGTGTGTGTGTGTGTGTGTGTGTGTGTGTGTGTGTGTGTGTGTGTGTGTGTGTGTGTGTGCGCGCGCGCGCGCGTGTGTGTACATGTACGTGGGTGGGTGGGTGCGTGGGTGTGGGTGTAGGGTTGTGTGTGTACGTGTGTGCGTGTGTGAGATATATAATGTACAACAAAGCAAAGGCACTGTGCCAATGGTTTTGGGGCTTGTTCTTAAGGCGGCAATTGCATGCAACGCAACTTGTATGCAGTTGCCATGTTCTGCAGTTGCAAGCCAGCCCAAACCCACCATTTACATTCAATGATTGCACCATAGCAACATCAAAATACAGTGCCAGGAGGCCAGACAGTCGAGGCAAGACGCAGGCTAACACAAATGTTTCCCCGGCCTGCTTTGACTAGGCGCAAATTGCAGGGTCGGCCAGAACAGCGATGCTCGGTGCAACACAAGAGGCACATGAGATGGATTTCTGCCCATTTGTCTGTAAGGTTGCCACGACATTCATGGCACAAGAGGCGTAGGAGCCGGGTTTGCCCCAATCCGCTTATGGACTCATCACAAAATTTGTGACGTAAAAAGCACAGGAGACAAAAAGAGGACAAGAGACAATGCATGATCAAATGGGCCGTGTGCCATAAGGGTAAGCTTTTAACTAGCAAGCAGGCTGGGGCCTCCGAGAGGACAGGAGACACAGAAGAGCATGGCACAGCAAGTAGTTGGTAGGAGTGCGTGTAAGGGGCATCTGGCCAGCATTGGATCAGCACCCGCAGAATATAGTGCTTACGAAGCCTGTGACAGAAGAGGCGCAGTTACAAGAGATCAAGGCAAGCGCCATCTCTCCGCGTGGCAAAGGAAGCACAGGTAGCAAAAGTGCCAAGGTGGCCAGCATACAGCCTGCTCCTGGCCAGCGCTTGGCTATCATCAAGCGAGAGCATTTGCGATATCTAGTTGTTAGCAGTCAGCAGGTGTGCATGTAGCCAGCATGAGGCCTGCACCTGGCCAGCGCTTGGCCGTCATTAAGGGAAAGCATTTGCGGCGTCAGGTTGTCAGCAGTCAGCAGGTGTGCATGTAGCCGGCATGAGGCCTGCACCTGGCCAACACCTGACTGTCATCAAGTGAGCATTGCACCAACACATGGATGCAAAGGAGTCATGCTCTTGACGCCTTGTGCGGACAAGCCTTTGAATGCAGGCTGCCAATGCATGGAGCAGGATCAGAACCTCCAAGACCAGATCCAAGCATCATAAGGACCAGGCAGGACCTGGTCAGTTGAGAAGGTGAGGTCCAAATGCTGGCGACCACCTGCAGGCATGCCTCAACGTCTCTGATCACCTGCCGGTGGTCAGAAATCTCACTGCTCACTCCCTACTCGCCCAAAACAAAGAAGGAAGAGCCTGGGATCCACATTTGAGCTCGACACGGGTAGCAAAGCACCTCGCAACATGCAACACAAGCCAAGTGCCGCCTCGCCACCTTTCTGCAATATGCAACACGCCCTACTGCCACCTCGCCACCATGCAACAGGCAGCACATGCCTGCTGCCGCCTTGCCACCTAGCAGCATGAAACACGAGCCACCTGCCACCTACCAGCCAGCACTCCAGCGCATTGGCCGTCAGCACGTACACATGCAGGTGATTGACGGTGTCATCCATGGCCACGTGCACTGCCACAGGGGTGGCCCCGGACGACACGTGCTTGATGAACTTGGCGCCCGGCAGGAAGGCCTCATGGTACGTCCTGCACATGGTTGCGTGGTCAAGAAGGACTCAAGGCTCAATGGTGAATGACCCATCCACGTAACACCAGATATGAGATTGACATGCACTGCTGCCGGGACAGGCCCGGAGGACACGTACTTGATGGACTTGGTACCCAGCAAGACCATCTAGGGGCATGTCCTGAACAGGGTTGGATGGTGCACAAGACGAGCAAGCACTGTGAGCTAAGAACCAAGCAGGTCACTGTGAAAGTGGTGTGCGTGACCCTCAACCATAAAGCTGTTGCAAGCAGTTGAGGAGGCACCGTGATGCGCCTTGGCAGCAAAAGCGCAAAGGGGGCAAGACAAAGAGCGTGACAATCAATGAGGTTTATCATTGTACAATGTGGAGATAAAGACAGGAATGGTAGCGTGAAAACGAATTTATCGTGTGAACAGGTGGCGTGAGAGCGGGAAGTGCTGCAGTGGACCTTGTTGGATGCCTTCTGAAACATTTAAACAATCAGCGTGTTCTAAGTTGGACATGAAAATAATGTCACAGCCAACTCTTGTAAGCTTCAAGTATTCAGGAAGATTTCACACACAGAAACACAAGGCAAACACTCAGCACATGCCGACATTGCATGGACACAGGCAAACTTCAAAATCATACTCCAAGGGGTTCTACTTTCACATGGCATGGTGCTGTAGCATGTGCCTTCTGAAGCCCTCATGCATACTGAGCACGTTGATGGCAAATGCTCACCAGGACAACACAGAACCCAAGGTCCCCAATACTCCTCGCGTTTGCTGTGATGGAAGGGCTGCCAGCTGCTTTGTGAAAATACCCTGGCCGCGTATGTGTGTGTGTTTGTGTGTGTGTGTGTGCGCGCGTACACATGTGTATACAATTTTGTACTCATGTGTGTACACGTGTGTGTACATGTGTGTGTGTACGTGTGTGTACATGTGTGTGTATGTGTGTGTGTGTGTGTGTGCACGCGCGCACGCGTACAGATGTGCACGTGCGCATGCATATGCTTGTTAGCATGCATGTGCGTACGTACAGATTAGCGCATGCATACGCTTGTGCGCATGCATGTAGAGCTATGAGCTGTCGCTGCCTACTGCAACCATTCTAGATGCACAGCTCTGCACGCATGCATGCACGGATGTTTTTTAATCTTGCCCATGATGTCTAATTGCTTGGAAGTCCTTGGAAAGAGCAAAACAGTCCTCTTGCCAACGCACCTGAGGACTGCCTTGGATGAAAAACAGGTTGCCGTCCACGCTGCCCATCATGCCCACGAACGATGGGCCTCCCGCGCTTGCTCCGAGCTCGGGGATATCAGCTGTGAATGCTGTGACGACAGTGCGTTGCTGTGGCTGGCCAGCGGGATTCCGCTGGTCCACGCCCACGATGACCTGATGATGGACGGGCTCCACGCTATGATTTGCATCTAACCAGTAGGTCAGTAACCCTGCCTCAGAGCAGGTGATGACAGTGGTGGTGCTGCTGCTGGGGTGTGTAAGCACGGCCACAAAGTGCTTTTGATTGGGCGTCCCAGAGGGCAGGAGTAGGGAGCGGATGCGCGCAGTTTCCCCCTGCCTCCACAGCAACAGCTCTCGCCCATCAATGACCCAGCAAAATCCGGAGTGGCTGATCCCTGCAGCTGCCTCAGTGCTGCCATGCTGCTGGAGCCTGGCTGTGATGTGGAGCGGCAATGGATTGGAACTGAGCGTCGAGCCCCACAGCATGACAGCCTGATGCTAGCACAGCACTCAGCAGCGTTCTCGCATCTTCCTCCTACAAAGATGTGCTAGATTATGTGATATATGCTGTACTGAGCAGCAGTTGTCTGATTTGTTTGTTTATTTCATTTAGTCACTTGTTTGAATGGGAAGTGTGTGGGACACAACTTTCCCCAGGTAATGCAATACAACTCGTACTATACAAGCACTTGTTTAAGAATTCAACCATTCTTGCTCATAAAACCTGGTGCACATTTTGCCTCCCTATCAAGACCTTCCCTCCTCTTGATATTCAAGGGCAGCCACTGGTGCCCGGACCTAAATAGATGGATTTCAGGTGCTTTAAATACTTGCTGTTGCATGCTAGCTGCAGATCTTGGTAGATAAGAGCGAGCAAAAGCAACGGGATTAATAGTCAATAAAAAGCTACAAGCATTTTTTAGTCTAACGCTTGTTTTGATGGAAATAAAGACTGGAAATGTCTTGGGCATGGTGAGTCGCGACCAGGTAGATCTGTGCCAGTGCTACATGATAATGGAATAAGGTTGTGTGATGGAATACAATATAATGTAATGATTACAGGCCATAACTTTGATGTTTTTTCTGCAATAAATAGAGAAGGGGAGCAGCGAGGATTGAGTTTTTGCCGCGCTCCTTCAGAACAAGAAATGTGCCATGGTGGCATCAAGCCGACAAATTGATGGCATAAAAGCTGCGATGCACATTGCACGCATTGTAAGTTACAATTTATAACAGTATGTGCCTACCTTTCAAATTTTTGCTTGAGAATTGGAGCCTGCAAATTCTGAAGCAATGCTGGGAGCTTCATGATCATGCCTCGTGAACGCAAGACAAACCGAGACATACATATGTTCCATTTGTAGACCTGGATCCACCTGCAAATGGGCAGGTCATCACTGGATTTGGCTTCATAAATTACACCCGCAATCCTTCAGCCGTTGACATCATTGTGATTACACCTGAGACCTCGAAATTGTGGACATCATTGAACCAGAGGCTTTCGTAAATTCAAGTTCTAAATGCACGGAAAGCGGTCTGTACAAAGCCAAAGCCTCACCTGTTCAGCCTGCACACATAATCACCATCTCATATCCAAAAACTGTCAGAGTTCATTATAAAACGAGCAGAGTTCGTGTTTAGACGGGACCCAGGTGCTTCAAAGCAAAAAACTTCAGAGGATGGTTCTTTGCCAAGAAAGAAGGGAAGAGAAGGAGAAGAGAAAGAGAAGGGAAAGAACGGTAGCAAACCTCCAGATTCCCATGAGTCTTTGTTTCCAACTTTTTGATGAAGGGGGCTCGCGGCCTCGGGAGCCAATTGGCAACGTGCCTCGTTTTGATTTCCCCTGTAGGATGCGCCCAGCTTCCCAAAATCATCCACTCCTTTTTTGCTTGCCCTGTTCCTGGATGGAATTTACTGCATGAGTGCACCCCTGTCGAGCCTATACTTGCTTCTGCAAGGGCATTTCTCCGCAGGAGCCCAACCCCAAAAAATAAAACACTACCTGTTCAAGGATAGGTTATTAAGGACAAGAAAATCGCGCTGATAACATGGAGGTAATCACAGACAGTTCTGTTAAACAGAAGTGCGAGTGTGCTGGTATAAAAAGCGCCGCGTGCTCTGATTCCCCTAATACAGTTGATATTAAATACATTTATCAACCTCATCAAGCCCCCCTTTATCTCTTCGTTGGCAGCCTGCTCGGTCGTCTGCGATGCATTTCCTGGCTGCCTTCTCTCACGGTGCGTTCGATATAATTGTTGAACTTAAGTGCCTGTGGCTCTCAGCGCGTTGTGCTTGCTTGGTGCTGGGGTTTGGGGTGCTGACGTGGTAAGTGGCCCCTTGCATCTGCCCTTCTTTCCTGGACCCCCGCAGACGAGGCCTCCTTCGTATGTCCCTTCTGCCCGTCAACAAGCCCCACTACTGCAGCTGGGCAATACCAGGTATTGGGGATCACTCGGGGGAGGGTCTTTTCGAGACTGTCGCAAGATTTAGGGTTTTCCCTTATCCTCCTTATCACGACATCTTTCATTACCTGGAACAGTGCGCGTGCGCTCCGAACAAGAAAGAAGAGAAGATGGTGAATCTGGAGAAGGCACGGCTGCAGTACCATGAAGGCAAGTGGGGCGGGCTCCAAATGATAGGAAGCCGGAACTGCTTAGCAAGACACCAAGGTCTAATTAGACCCATTAAGTGGATCCCATTAGCAGCCGGCTGTACCAGACAGCAGACAGTACTGGTCTGACTAAAGTTGCAATTACGAGCCGTGAGAGGCATGCAGACCAGCAAGAAACTGCACCGATTCTGCTGCATCTGCTCAATAGCAGTGCTGCTATAGCACACCCCCAAGTGGTCATAGAGAATGGGCCTCGCCACTCTTCAGTAAAGCTGCTCCCACCACCAAATACCTGTATCGTTGCTCGCTCAGTACTGGCAACCAGGTACGCCACTATCCTGGCGCAGACAAACCCCTGAGCTCTCTTGAGCCCCTTTACCCCTGAGGTGAAAAGTTTTCACTTTCCTGTGCGTACTTTCGTTCATGCTCGACAACTTAGGCAAATGCAGCAGGATGATAAGCCAAAGCCGCTGTATTATCACCCTAGACAAGAAATTCCACAAAGCCCAACTTGCTGGCTGCATGAGAAGTTTTCATTGAGAACTAAGTACGTGGACCTACAAGCTAATGAAGGCCAGTGTGGCGAGTTTCACCATCAAGGAGTCTGAATTCGTGCCGGAACCGTTGTTTGCGGTTTGACTTAAAAGGTGTAAGTTTGTCCAAGGGTCCAGATTTTGGAATCTGGCAGGATCAATGTGTCGTGCAGGCACCCTGCTCACGAACTTGTAATCAACCATGGGCCTCCAGCAGCGGGGAGAACTTTTTGCTCACAAACTGTGTATTGCCAAAATTATGAACTTTTCTTTGCAGAGCTTTTTTGTTGACATGACTTTTTTCGTCTCTGCATCTCACCTGCAGACACGTACACAAGCTATGCCACCGACGGAGAGGTCCATGTCATACTGGTCGGTGAAGTTGCATCATGGCCAGGCATCGATGTGGTGAAGAGCAACCATGATGGTGCGTGTCAGAAACCCAGCATGGTGGTTTTCAAATTCTCAAGTGTTCTGACTGCACGGAGTGGGGCACACAGAAAGCACCAGACAATTCTACTTTGTAAAGTAGGGTTCAGCCACAGGAGAGGTTCCCCTTTGTACAGGACCTCCCCCCTCCCCTTGAAACTGTTACAAAGACTGCTGGTGCATTCTGTGCACACAACCTGAAGGCTTATGATTTGACAAATTTGGCCACTTTTACGATTTCCACTGCATAAGCTTACCGGAACATACTTTGAAGCAGAATGTCTATCTATGATTTGGGGATGCCTGTCCATAGAATTGGAACTAGAATGGGATGAGCATGCAATACATATGTTTAGATTAGGCAATTTCTGCATCATATTAAAGCTTTCTCATCTGTTTTCATCATCGTCAGGTTGGCTGCAGCGTTTATCTTTCCAAATACAATGGTTGATGGGTGCACGCATTTGACACTACACCTCTGATTTTACTTAGCGGGCTGGAGCATCGAATTGACTGGTGGCCACTTCATTTTTTCCTGCAGCATACATGAGAGGTCAGGCGCCAGTAGAGCCTGATGATGCACACTGGCTGCTAGATTTCTACAGGTGGGTAACGCCTCCAAACCATGAACAAAATCAGCAATTTGATCTCCTGAGCATAACCATCTTTATCCACATGTAATGTTGCTGCTCTGGGATCACACACACACACACACACACACACACACACACACACACACACACACACACCAGGACTTTTGACGCGCCAGGCAGCCGCTCTGACGAGGTCCTGGACTTAGCCCTGCAGAGCCTTGAGCAAGTGCGCGGAAGTTTTGCTTTTGTCATCTACGACCGCCTGCACCATCGCGTGCTGGCTGCACGCGATCGTGATGGAGTGATCCCCCTGTATTGGGGCACAGATGAGGCCGGGCAACTCAAGTTTGGCAGCGAACTAGCTGACTTTGCAGACTGCAATCCAAGTGCAACCCTCTTCCCAGCCGGCGCGATGTTTACCAGGTAGGTTTGGGGAATGGTTCTAGCCGTTTGCTCCGATGTCAGCTCTCCAAGCCTGGTGTGCAATGCTGTAACATGATGTTCGCATGCCTGGCAACTTTGGAGTTGATGGCCTTTGAATTGGAATCCGCTGGGAGATTCCTGTTTTTTGCAAGCCTGATTGAGCATGAAAGCAAAAAAAGGTCGCTATGACGGGTTTTTGTTTCCCTTTCTAAATGTGTGACCATGTAAGCTCTTATTACTACAGGAACGGTTAGTGGCATGACAACGACTCACAGTCGGCCAGCAGGAGAAGTTTTTTTTCTCATTTGCATTCTCTAACAGGCTCTAAAGAGTGTCCTGAAACCCTCTACTTCCTTACCTTCTCACTCTGCCTGCCTTTTTGTTGCAGCGCCCTGAATCGTGCAGAATCTGATGGACCCCAGGGCTGGGTGATCTCTGGAGAGGGCATGCCCGGTCAGCTGCTCAGCTTCCTGCCAGCAGATACAGATAACCAGCACTACCGTGGCATCCGAGTGAGTGTCTGCAAGACTTCTTTTGTTTTTCGGAGTTTTTACCTGGTGGCTCAATGGTGCACTGCAAAGCATGCACGGTCGGCATTACCACTCCCTGCTTTATTGCAGACAGCTTTTTGAAAGGTGTGTGCAACTAGCAACTTGCATCTGGTGATACAACTGCCCAACCATGGCATCCCTAATTTATGAAATCATGTCTGATACCTCTTGTTGTTGCAGGCAATCCCTCGAATTACGTCTCAAGGAGTCCTCTGTGGTGCAATTTTCAAGGTGGCCTCTAACGCTGACCTTGCTCACCCTGTGCTCCAACTCTGAATGGAGGTAGTCTGCAGGTCTATACGAGCCTGTGTTTTCGGTCATCTTAGTTTGTAATTGGCTCCTAGGTCAAAGCAGTCAGGGGATGCATACCGACCCTGTGTTTCAGTCATCCAAGTATGTAACTGGCTGCTAGATAAGCTTGCAAGCAAGTTTTGCAAAGCCACGTAGCACTGCCAGTGTATTCTCTTTGTATTCCATGTTTTTTTATGGCTTGTTTGAATCCTGCGAGACCTGTACTTTACTGCCGTGTATGTACATCATATGATTAGTTAGTATCTACATCTTAGAAATGTAGCACTTGTTTCCTGTTTCCAAGTGTAGACTCATGTTTATCTTATCCCACATGAATAATTTAGATGCACTTGTCCTGCATTCATTCTTCACAAACTCATATTGTGGCTGTAGACTGGATATTGGGCATGGATGCAAATAAGCACTGGCATTTGTAAACATTTGGCTTGATTTAGGTAACATCGCCGCATCAGCCTACAAGGGCTACAATGAATGAATTACAATACAAGGGCTACTGAGCGGAAACACTGAGGCCTGTAACCAGACCTGGCCAAAAAATGCTAATGGCCAGTTTTTGGCAATGCTCTTCTAACCTTGAACGCCTAAGGAACAGGATGTGCCTAACAACAAACAAAACAAATCATGTTTGTTGCGGTCTAATGTTTGATGAAACAGCACGAGGTAGAAAGGAAGGAAAAGGAAAACAACTTTGGCAAATCATTGATGATCAAGCAAAAGGAGACAAAGAAGGAAAAAAGTGACGCGTTGGCTTAAAAGAGTTGCTTAAAAGGCTTAAAAGTCCCCTCCGCACCAAAGCTATGAAAAAGGAAGGGCTTATGGGGATTAGGTAACAGACTACAGAAACAAAGTCTCCATCCACTGTCTCTTTGTGTCTCCAATTTGAAGACAAGGTACGGCACTGAGCTGGCCTTTCGGCCTGTTCCTGGAAGCACCCGGCTCCAGAATTAGTTGAGTAAATTAGGTTACAATGAGTTACAATGGGGTTTGACCTTCAGCCAGGTAGTTTGGCTGCTCGGTCTGCTCAACTGCTCCAACTGCACAAAAAATGTCCATGAGATCGGAAATAAAACGATAAGTGTCATTAGTATGCTTCTGCAAGAAATGAATAGCATCCTCAGAGCTAGCTTGAGAATAGTAGAAAGTGCCTGAATCGTCCAGAAAAATTCTATAAGACGAGGGGAAGTCAGAAAATAACTGTGCATAAGCCCTTCGAAGAGAGCACACAGAAGCGCAAGAACAAAGGAACACGGCATGCTTTTCATCTTGGAGTCCTTGTTCACATTTATCACAAGTTGATGTGTGCTCCTGCCAAAGTGATGTCTCAACTCTTAAAGTATGAGCATGTAAGCGAAAACGTGCTATGTTTCTTAGCGTGCGCTTGCCCAAATCAAGATGCAAATACCTGGGGACAGAAAAGGGCGCACCATGAACAGACAAGGGTCTCAAAGGAAGTGCCATCCAGTGATGATATTTGGCTAATTTGTTCGTGTGGTCACCATGTTCTGCCAAGGCATCAGCATTCCACACACCTCGCAGCCTTTTTCTCAGATCAACAACAAACTCCCTCATGACTATAGGCTGCCCTGACCAAACACAATGAGTAAACACGTTGCACCTGTCCAAGCCTGTGCAGGCAGCCAAAAATTCTGAAATCCAACATTTATGGGAGAGACTGCTCATTTCAACATCTGCTTGCAGTACCTTACTGAGTGTAGTGCTGTTGCTGCGCAGTAAAGCATTGTAAAACCTAACTGCTGCACGAAACCAGTGAGTAGATTATACTCGAAGGTTTCGAAGTTGGGACATTGTAGGACCTCTCTCCTTCCTGCCAGGAAAGGGTGAGGGGTTAGTGGAAAGAGATAAAGTTAAGCAGCGTGAAAATATGTGCTGATGTTTAGTTTGTGACGCGTGCGGAAGAAAAAGGCTTCATTGGCAATAGATTCATTCCCCGAGAATGCAGAAAGAAACGATTAGCCAAAACACGTGACTGGCACTTACATTTACCTTAGGGAACCTAACCTTCAGCCAGATAGTTTGGCTGCTTGGTGTCATGAAAAATCCATAATTTCGTTGATACAACGACAGGTCTCAGTATCTTGGTTGTGGAAAAAACAAGAAACATCCTCAGAACGAGCTTGAGAAACATAGAAAGGGCCTGTGTCATCTAACACTACTCTGTGTGCAAACCATGTAGCAAAAAGATGCGCAAATTTTCTTGTAAGACAATACAAGAAGTTGCAAGAGCAGCAGAAGATTATCTGAAGATAGCATGTTTTGCATCTTGTGACTCAGCTGAGCCACACAAATCACAGAGAGGTAAATGCCCTTGCCAAAGAGAAGTTTCAACTCTCAACTTTTGAACATGCCATCTGAAGCATGCAATGTTCCGCTGCATGTACCTTCCTAAATCGAGGTAAAGACATCTAGGAACACGGTGGGGCTTGCCAAAAGCAGAATTATGCCTGAATGAAAGTGCCACCCAGTTGTGGTACTTGACTAATTTTGTTAGGATGTCCATGATGCTCAGCCTGATCCTCAGTTGGGCACACACTCCTATGCCTCTTCTGTAAATCAACCACAAAATCCTTAATGTTAATTGGCTGGCCTGAGTAAACGCATTGTGCAAAACTGTTCCGTCTGTCCAGTCCTTCAAAAGCAGATTAAATTTTGAAGCCCAACATTTTGGAGAAGCGCAACTCATGCCAACATCTGCTGCAAACACCTTGCAGAGAGTTATGCTATTGCAGGTGAGTGAGGCATTAAAAATCTGACAGCTGAGGGAAACCAATAAAACTGCAATGGCTTAAACCCACATTCACGCAGCATGACTGGCAAATAGAAAAGGGTTACATAGATGTTCTGTCTACGTGGGCAGCTTGGCTGAACAATGAGGTGACTGTAACCGAGTTTGATCAAAAGGACTGTCAGGCTGAGAAAGTCCGCAGCCAGAACATTGTATGATCATCCCATCACCTGGGCACAGGTTCTCTAAACACAGCCTCACCTTCTCAAGCACAGGTATACTAAATATATCGTGTATTGTGATTAGTAAATAACAAAATAATATAATGAAATGAAAATAATAATAATAATGATAATAATAATAATAATGATAATTGATTGATTGAATAACAACAACAATAATAATAATAATAATGATTGATTGAAAAATAAGAATAATTGAATAATAATAAGCAAATGTGTCTCCTTTTCCTTAATTGATGTAGGGAGAGTTTCCTCTGCCTACGCAGTTTTTTCTTTTCTGAATGATAATAATTATTACAATAATAATTGATTGTCCAATGAACTCAACTTGCAGCACACTCTCGTCACAACAGACCCTAAGACCTGCCATGATTTAACCGTGCAAAAACAGAACAAAAAAACAGCACACTGTAAACAATGCAAAAACACACACCAAAAACAGTCCCAGCATTTCAGGCATGCTGATATAAAGTTGGTTTACCCTAGAACATTTGCCTGTGACATGAAGAAGTCTCTAAGATGTGATGCACCACTTGGGAGTGCAGAACGGAACAGGTGCTGGAACTGAGTGCGTAGGTCTGTCAGGTCCTGAGAGGGGCAACCCAGGATAGTGTGCTCTTTGTCTTCAAGTTGTACAGCGTGCCCATCACATTTGTTGCGAAGCTAAGATTGTACAAGCTGAGTACGGGCACCTACAAAGGCCGGTTGAAATGAACATCAATGATTCGCTTTTACAAAATTTGGGCTCTAACCTATAACCGTCATCCATAACATGGTAACTGAGCGTCACAACATTGCCAGCAAAATGATTTTGAAAGAGGTCAGCAAAGGCTCTTATGGGTCAAACCTCATACATATGGATGTAGGCAGCGCAGACCGTCTGGCTCAGCATGACCTGCAAATCACTGAGCAAGTCCCTAACTGAATTATACCTCCCTACCTCTTTGACCCTAGCATCCCAGATCAAGCTAGACGCACCTCCAGCCGTCCTGATGCTATCTTGGTCACTCCTTGCCCTGCTTACCCCAATAAACCACCTACTCCCCCTCACATTGGGTACTCTGCAGTATGAGGTGTAATGAAGTAAGAAGCAGCACAACTCCAGCCAGGCAACTTCATGAATTAAACGTCCAAAACTGCCATATCCACTTCATAGAAATCAAATACTGCTGAGATACAAGGCCTGGTGCCCAGCTAGAAGCCTCACAGCAACAACACAGTGAACTGTGCAAACAACTTCAAGGCGCTGAGATCACTCTCCACAAAATCCTTCTGGGGGTGGGTGGGACTATTTATACTGCCCATACCCTGGACCATTGAAAAAAACCAGGGATTGACCCGCAAAGGTCTACCAAGCTTGCATGCAAGCTCCATGCCCACTTTGTGCAATATGCGCAAAAACTTGCCTCTACCAGACGTGCCATGGAAATAAAAAAAATCGACATAACTCTGGTGCCTTGGGGCTGCATGCTTCCAGAAACCCACCAGTCCCACACTAGCTTCCCTCTTACCCTCTGGTGAGGGAGACTCACAGCTCTTTGAGCCAATGTGTTTCCTTTTCCTTAATTGATGTAGGGAGACACGGTGTTCTCACTGCCTACGTAGTTTTTCCTTTTTCTTCTTTTCTTTTTTTTTTCTTTTTATAATGCTTGACGCTTCCTGCATCTGAGGCTTGAGACTAAAGCTCCATGTATGCCCTCATCAGACTCACATTTAGCCGTCCTGATGCTGATTACTCCCTAAAGCCAAACCCACTTCTTCTTCTCCTTCTTCTCCCTGCTCACACCATGTGTTATGCAGCAGGCATGGTACCCCACAAAGGTCCAGAGTAGCCAACCGCGTGAGACAGCCCCACCAACTGAATGTAAACCAGCAGCACGTGCACTTGATTGAAATTAAGTACTGTGAAGACATGAGGCCTGGACAACAGTTGGAGGCGGCACAGCGGCAGCATGCAGACCTCTGCAAACTCATTAAAGTCGTGACTCTCCACACTATCCTTCTGGGTGTTGGTGGGACCTGCTATACTGATCATACCTTGAACCAGTTTAAACAACTTGGACTGGACCATCAACGCGCCAATAAACTTGCTCACAAACTTCATGCCCATTCTGTTCAGTATGCCAACAAGCTTGTTACCACTAGACGTGCCGTTGGAAACAGTAATGCTTCTCACAGCCAGGTTCTGGAGCCAGGAGCTTCCAGTAACCCTCCAGATCCCCATTAGCTTTTTCTTCTTTGTAGCTTTGTGATGGAGGGGGCTCACGGCTCTTCTGAGCCAACGTGTCTCCTTTTCCTTAATTGATATATGGAGAGTTTCCTCTGCCTACGTTGTTTTTCTTTTCTTTTCTTTGCCCTCGACCACTAGGAAAAAGTGTCAAATGGTGCCTCCCTGGGCACATCCGGAGACGGTGGTGAACCCAGGATCACGCGGTGGGCCTTTTGAACCCCACATCAAGGCTCGCACCCATGATGACCCTTTCCTTAGTATCGCTCAGCAAGGCTTGTTTTGATACATAAGTTGCGTTGCTATTCCTTTTCCTTTTTCTCTCCCTGAACCAGTTTGGAAAAGAAACTTTAGGCGCTAGGAGTGGTTTTTAAGTTGAGAAATCAGAGTCAGAGAAGAATGTGTCAGGAAAACCACTCTTCAATGAAGGTCACTCAACAAACTGAGGATGTTCCTCTTGTTCAGATAGCCCTAAAATATTGAACATAAACCTAAAACTTTGCCCTGCAGCCCCGAAATCCGTTCTTCGGCTTAGAGCATTGCCAACCAAACCCTGCAAGCACAAGTTTTCTTTGCCCATGTTCGATGTCTTTTGTTTAGGTTTCGTCATTATGCACGAAGCGTGGGGGCGGCTTAATAGTAGGTTAGTAAAAGTTTGGTCAAAAAATAACGACACGCTGTTGTGAGTGAATGTGACACGCAGTTGCACGTAACAGATTTAAAATTCCTGAAAAAGAATTGAAATGGGGCGTGGGACCGTAAAGAAGGCTCTGCAGAATGCAGCTAGGCTGGCCCAGAGAGGGGCCAGCACCTCGAGCAGTTGTGGCACCTTGGGGCAGCTGAAGCTGTTCGATATCAGCGGAGCCGACGGAGCCAGGCGCCTGCTCAGCCATCAAGCGGCACGCCATGGACTCGGTAGGGGACCCGGGAGTGCAAATTTTTGCGTGCAGGCAGATACTTTTTGCTGCGAGGCCAGCACGACGACAGCGGGCCCTGCACTCCCTACTACTGCCGCGACACACACAGCGCAATGGCCAGAATGGCGTGTGGTTTTAAACGTACGCGATCGCAGGCGCGTTGTCCAGTCTTTCTGCTGCCAGGGGTCCTGCCCAGACGTTCGCTTCCTCGGGCGCGCGCTACATCTCCGTGGAGGCCCTGCAGCCCAGCGACCAGTGAGTTGCACTGCAGCATCACGCAATTGTGCGCACACGATGTGAAAAATGTTTATTGGGTGGCACAGCGCTGCTTGTTGTAGGAGTTCCTTGCAAGCAGCTTGCACACGTACACACACAAAGTGCCCCTGATGTGTGGCTTCTGGGCACGAGACGCCTACCTCCCACCCCACACACGCGCACGCAGCTTCGTTCCACGCCATAACAGTGGCAGCGACGCGGAGATCAAGGCAATGGTCGCGGCCACGGGCTTTGACTCCATGGAGGCACTCATTGATGCCACCGTACCTGCATCCATCAGACGCAAGGACAACATGGATATGCAGCAATACACAGCTGGCATGACTGAGAGCCAGTTCCTGGAGTACTTCAAGTGAGCAGCAGGGGTGCTGTCCAATCCAAGGACATGAACAGGCTGGCATCGTGTAGGCAAAGCAAGGCTTTGCTGATGCACACAAGGATTGTTTCCATTGGGAATAATCAAGGTGTCACTCCACAAGTGGCGCATGCACGAACATGCACACACGCGCACACACACACACACACACACACACACACACACACACACACACACACACACACACGCACGCACGCACACACACACACACACACGCACGCACGCACATGTACACGCTCGCTCACGGTGCTATTCTATGTCCATACTTGTGTGTAGTGTCTTGTGCTTCCCAAGCGACTGTGCTGCAACTGATGATTTTGCACGTGTGCGCCATCAAGAAGCAGAGAAACAAGCAATTTTTTCACTGTCAACTCTATGCTGTGCACTGCTGCAGGAGTATGGCCAGCAAAAACAAAGTGTACAAGAACTTCATTGGCATGGGCTACTACGGCACGCTCCTTCCACCTGTCATCCAGCGCAACGTGCTGGAAAATCCCGGGTGGTACACCCAGTACACGCCCTACCAGGCAGAGATTGCCCAGGGCAGGTGCGCAGCAAGAGCTGTGAGGCAGAGAATAGGAAGAGGCTGCCTTTGAGGAGTGGCTCTGCATTGCTGCTGTCTCTTTACCATATGCCAGTGCATGGCAGAGGGGAGCAGGATCTGTGCACATCTGCACCAGTTGTATGTGCATCCACCTAGACAGCTACCGCAATGTCGTTTTATGCAGGGTTGGTTGTATTCATGTTTCCACTTCTGCCATGAAAAGAAATGCGACAAAGCACTTGCATGGGCGTGAAGAGCTGTGAGAGGGGGCTCCATGTGTGTCCTTGGCAACATGGACAGACTAGCTCTGGGTGACGCAACACATACGCGCGCGCACGCACACACACACAAACACACACACACTCAGACACGCATGCATGCAAATACTTGCAAATGCAGGCTGGAGTCGTTGCTGAACTTCCAGACCATGATTGCAGACCTCACCAAAATGAGCATCTCCAATGCCTCCCTGCTGGATGAGGCCACTGCAGCAGCTGAGGCCATGACCATGTGCTCAGCCATTGCCCGTGGAAAGAAGCCCAAGTTCCTGGTGTCGGTGGGTGCCATGAGTGTGCATGCAGCATCTTACAGTAACGAGGACATATGCATGCTTCGTCATTTCTTTCTCTGCTGCTGCAGCTCTACACTCACGCAATGGCAGGTTCCTGCAGGAGTGCATGCGGAAATGTGCGCATGCCTCAGCCATGATGCATGAGTAGTACATTTGTCACCTGCAGACCAATGCAGTGCAGGGGCAAGTTTTGAGGGCATCACCTTTGTTTGAACCCACGTGGAAATCTGACAGCCTAAATCTAAATCTACAAATCTAAATCTAATCCCTTCATGGGTACTCGCATGAGCGCGCATGCAGACACAGTCATGCTTGTGCGCATGCGTATACACACATTCACACACATGCACCATACGCAGAGCAAGTGCCACCCCCAGACCATTGAGGTGTGCAAGACGCGTGCTGATGGTCTGGGCTTGGAGGCGGTCGTTCAGGATGAGGCGTCCTTCACCTTGGACAAGGACGTGTGCGGCCTGCTGGTGCAGTACCCTGCGACCGACGGTTCCATTGAAAGCTACAAGGACCTTGCGGACGCAGCCCATGCTGCCAACATCAGGGTGAGAGGAGAACTGGACAATGATGTTCGGCCTGCTGGTGCTGTACCCTGCACCCACAGCATTTCTTACACAAGGGTTTCACAGAGGTAGCCCATGCTGCAAACATCAGGGCAAGGAGATGAGTTGACAAGGATGTATTTGACCTGCTGGTGCTCTGTCCTGCCACCCATGGGTGGGTCCACAGAGGTGGCTACAAAGATTTTGCAGGTGCAGCCCATGCACGAACATCAGGGTGAGAGGAGAAAAAGGACAAGGGTGTGTGTGGCCTGGTGGTGCTGCACAACGAGCCAGATGATCCTTACTAGCAAGTGCTCCGAGCAGCAGCGTATCAAGCGCGCGCACGCGCACACACACACACATGCATGCATGCCTGGGTTGTTCAGTGCGATGAACGGCGCACTCTATTAAACTGGCACTTTACACGCATTTTAAAAGTGCTGTTCGTCGACTTTTACCCCCTTCTGCAAAATGCAGCCTGCAAAGTCCACTTGAAGGCCACTAGAAGGCCACCTGAAGGCCACTTTTATGGCACATGAACTCATCAGGACCTCTTCATTAACAACGCTTAAAATTGAAAGGTCAAGGGATGGAAGGCCCAGGCAAGCTCGTATGGGCTCTGCAGACCCCTGGCCCGGCCACCCCCCTCCTCGACCAAATGTGCAATCGAACAGTTAGACAAACTCGCATTTTACACGCATGTTGTAGCATTTTTCATTTCAGAACGTCGCAACAACCCTGATGCATGCGCATGCTTGTTGTCCGCAGGTATGTGTGGCCACAGACCCCTTGGCTCTGACCATGCTGCAGCCCCCTGGGGAGTGGGGCGCAGACATTGTAATCGGATCTGCACAGCGCTTTGGAGTGCCTATGGGCTACGGAGGCCCCCATGCGGCCTTCTTGGCCTGCCATGATGACTACAAGCGCCTCATGCCAGGTACGCTTTAAAGAAACTTTTGATCCGCCAAGGTTGGGGGGAGAGTCAGTGAGATGGGAGGGGGTTGGAGCAAGGTAGGGAAGGGTTGTAACTCATTAGAGCTCAACTTGTCGCAAGCCTAGGACCCAAGTGCCCTCAATACTGGAGTCAGGCTGGGCACTGTGAAAGTGCACATGGCTGTGTGGCCTCGTGTGCAAATGTGTCGAGTAGTTTAGGCTGTTCCTCCCTGAGGGCAGTGCAAGCACAGGGAAGGAGGACTAATGCAACATCTAATGGCACACACACACACACACACACACTCGTACTGGCACTGATGCAGGCCGCATCATTGGTGTGAGCGTGGATGCCCAGGGCCGGCGAGCGCTGCGCATGGCCATGCAGACGCGCGAGCAGCATATCCGCCGTGACAAGGCCACCTCCAACATCTGTACAGCCCAGGTGGGTATGCAAGGAGTGACAAGGCCACCTCACATCCTAGGGTGCATAGTAAAATAAAAGGGTATTTTTCCTGTACCCTGGTTGCCATCCTGACCGTAAAGCATGCATCCAGAATACTTGCATGCATGCACACACACACACACACACACACAGCTCCTGCGATGCGGAAACTTTATAATTCAATGGGTTTGCTGCAGGTCGCAAGCTGGAGATGCAAGGCTTGCAATCTGCCCTGCTCAGTAGCATGCGTTTCATGTCACACGTGCGCACGCGTGCACACACACACATACACACTTGTATCCTGACATGTCTGCAGGCCTTACTGGCAAACATCTCATCCCTGTATGGCGTGTACCACGGACCTGAGGGCTTGAAGACCATTGCTGCGCGCGTGAACGGCCTGGCAGCTGTGCTGGCAGAAGGTGCCAAGAAGCTGGGCCACCAGATGCACAGCAAGCCTTTCTTCGA
This sequence comes from Dunaliella primolecta, assembly GCA_914767535.2. Lineage (NCBI taxonomy): Eukaryota > Viridiplantae > Chlorophyta > Chlorophyceae > Chlamydomonadales > Dunaliellaceae > Dunaliella > Dunaliella primolecta. The sequence continues at coordinate 14,546,314 of OU611752.1, forward strand.
CACTGTGGCCCTCAAGGTAGGCATACGCTCTTGAGGCGGGTTTGCCAATTCCAAATGTACCGTACAGGCTCTGTATCACCGCGCATAAAAACCGTTTTTGCCCTGTGATGATGGCATGCACAGAATGTTATCATTTTAGCGTGCACAGCTGTGCATGGTTGTGAAAATGATCTAATTTGGGACGGCTTGAAGTATGAGTGGATAAGAGCGCCTCTCCCGGACCATCCCCTGAGCAGCAGCCCTCCCCTTGCACCGGCCACTCTATAGTACTCCCTTTCACAGCAGGGAAGAGCTCAGGCAAAGCCAGCAGGAGCGAGAGAGGGAAGTGTTGATAGCATGCTGTGTAGTGGGGAGCAGCGGGGTCCCCAATTGGCAGCAATGGTGTCAAATAAATTCATTTGTATAGAAGGGGTTTGAACAGGGCCAAGGGAAAGGACAAGTGATATTTTTTCATGCTCATGATTGGCGTTAAGCCTTAAAACTGGTATGCCCATTGTGTTTTTCCAGGGGCATGCAGGGTTAAGGCCCTGCGTGGTTGATACGCAGTAGAGTAGCTAATTTTGGGCTGCACTGTATAACTAATTTGGGGGGGGGGGGGTGACAGATAAGTATGATCCTCTATGGTATTCGCCATATATCTCACATGTTTCCAGAAAGTAGATAAGTACAGCCCACGCGCGCGCATGCACACACACACACACACACACACACACACACACACACACACACACACACACACACGCCACATTTTGTAGGTGGGTGACGCGGCTGCTGTGTGCCGCACTGCTCTGGACCACGAAGTCAACTTGCGCATGATTGACGCCAACACAGTGGGCATCTCCATGGATGAGACCACCAAGCTGAGCGACCTGGACCTGCTGTTCAAGTGAGTCGTGTAAGAAGCAACCAGTGAGGCACTGCGCGGAATAGACGCATTTGGAATGCAGTGTGCGGCAGCAACTGCACTGTGTTCTGGCCAGGGTGAAAAGACTGTTGCCACCTCATCAACAGTCTTTTCACCCTGGGCCTTTTCAGTAACCCGTGCTTGGTGCCTCTTTCAAATGCTTGTTGCACTGCCCTTGCCCTTCACACACACACGCGCACACACACACACACACACACATCATTTGCAGGATCTTGAACGGCGGCAAGCCTGCCCCCTTCACAGCCGAGTCCCTGGCACCCTCAGTGTCAGCTGGTGTCGGCCCATTCGCTCGCACCTCCAAGTTCATGCAGCAGCCCATTTTCAACTCTATGCTGAACGAGCATGACATGCTGAGGTAGGTGTCTCATGTAAGCTTTTTAGGGGTACTTGTTTTAACTCACTTCTAGTTTTACCTGGGAAGCACCATGCACTGCAGTTGGTTATTGGGAGCAGGTGGCTTTCAAGGCAATACTGCGATGGAGCCAGGGAAGCTGTTCATACCAGCAAGCTCGCGCGCGCGCACACACATGCACACACGCACTGCAGGTACCTGAAGCGCCTGGAGAACAAGGACCTGTCCCTGGCACACAGCATGATCCCACTGGGCTCGTGCACCATGAAGCTGAACGCCACGACTGAGATGATGCCCATCACATGGCCTGAGCTGGCAGGCCTGCACCCATATGCACCTGTAGACCAGGTAGGACACCCTAAGAGTAGAGGCATGCCAACAAATGCACCTGTAGACCAGGTAGGACACCCTAAGAGTAGAGGCCTGCACCCAGACGCACCTGTAGACCAGGTAGGACACCCTAGGAGTAGAAGCATGCCGACAAATGCACCTGTAGACCAGGTAGGATGCCCGATAGGAGCAGAGGCATGCCAACAGCCACCAGAGCGCCTGAGCATGCCATCCTTCAGCATCCTTCAGCATCCAGATGGAAATTTGCAAGCTGAACACCTGGTCACAGCTTGCACCCCCACGCTGCGGGTCCTGCTGGCGTCCTGGGCTCAAGTGGAAGCTGTTGCCCTTTTGTGTGCTCACTGTGTGCCTCCTCATGGTATGGCAGACCACCACTTGACTAATTTTGGATTGCATGCTGGTGGATGGCATGCTTGGGCACGAAAGGCTCCAAGGTGGAACAGTGTGTGATGGCCTGGCCATGCTGCTGTGCATAGGCACAGGCTGTGCAGAGTCTCCGGATCATTGATTGCATACTTGGTGGATGGCATGCTTGGGCACGAAAGGCTCCAAGGTGGAACAGTGTGTGATGGCCTGGCCATGCTGCTGTGCATAGGCACAGGCTGTGATGCAGTTTTCAGTTCATTGATTGCATGCTGGTAGATGGCATGCGCAGGCGCAAAAGGCTACAAGGAGATGTTCGTGATGGCCTGGCCACGCAGCCGTGCGCCATCACAGGCTTTGACGCAGTGTGGCCCTGACTAACTTTGGATTGCATGCTGGTGGATGATTGTGTCCACAGGCGCAAGGCTACAAGGAGATGTTTGACGACCTGGCCATGCAGCTGTGCGCCATCACAGGCTTTGATGCAGTGTCCCTGCAGCCCAACTCTGGTGCCAGTGGAGAGTATGCAGGCCTCATGGGCATCCGTGCCTACCACAGGTACAGGCGGCATTGCATCGATCCTTTGCTGTGCTGTGTGTGGTGGCGCACTTGTTGTGCTCTAGGAACCCTACAGTCAAAAAAAAGGAAAATGAATGAAGAGCCTCCGCCCTCCAAAACACGCCGCGTGCATTGAGCAGTTTGCATGGTGCCAAGGGTGTTGTCCCTTGACGCAAGCTAGATTTTCAGGTTTACAGATTCATGTATCGACTGGCTGCCGCTGAGTTGGGCTGGCAGGCCTGGTGCTGCTGCTGCTGTGTGTGTGTGTGTCGTCTTGCGTTTTGCTAACAGATCCCACAGTTTGCATGCTGCCAAGGGTGCTGTACTTGCCGCGAGAAAGATCCGTGCTTTTCCAATGTGGACTCCCACCATTTAAATGGCTGACTTCATTGCACCAACGTCATCTGCCTAAGAAGGAAGCAGCTCCTTTTGAGCAGCACACCTCATTGTCAGCTCTCTTCTGTGTATTGTACGTGCAATGAAAGCTGTGTCCTCAGTTGCTCTGTCATTGTAGAGCTGGTGTAAATGCTGCTTGAGGGGAGCCATGCATGTAGAAATATTCCGTTTGCATTGGTGGACATTATGAACAACCAAGCAGGAACCAAGTAGCGAGCAAACAAGCAACTGGTTTTGCGGTGCTCGCAGGGCCAACGGCCAAGGCCATCGCAACGTGTGCATCATCCCAGTGTCCGCTCACGGCACCAACCCAGCCTCCGCTATTATGTCTGGCATGAAGATTGTGACGGTGAGTGCAAGGAGGAGGGCATGTCTAGTGGCTGGGTGTATGTTCAGGGAGGAGAGGGGGGGGGGGGCGGCTACCTGGTAGGCTTGCCAGATGTTGATGTGCTGTACGCTTGGGTCCATATTTGGGGATCTGTGCATCTTCAATTGTGTTGGCATTGTGCTCACTACCACCCCTCCCGTTCACACAGCGTGCCAGGTATCCCTAAACTTCCCACATGCACATACACACACACAAGCGCAAACGCACACACAGTGATATGCACACACTCATTTGATTCGCATGCAGGTGAGCACAGACAGCCAGGGCAATGTGGACATGGCCGAGCTAAAGGCCAAGGCCGAGCAGCACAAGGACCACCTGGCTGCCCTCATGATCACCTACCCATCCACGCACGGTGAGTCACATGGTGTTCAGTGAGTCAGTGGTGTCTGCCCTCATGGTCGCCTACCCATCCATGCACGGTGAGTCACGTGGTGTTCAGTGAGTCAGTGGTGTCTGCCCTCATGGTCACCTACCCATCCATGCACAGTGCATCATGTGGTCTGCGTGCCCATCGGAGGCAGCCGATGAAAGAAAAGCCTGGCAAGGAGCACAGCGTGTTCTGTCTGCGTGGCGTGTGCAGTGTTCTGTGTGTGACGGCTGTCTGGTTGTCACCATGCAGTGGTGGTGTACTGCAGGAGCGGGTCATGTGTCAATTGGACTCTCTTCATTTGGGAACTGCAGCAGTACCGTGGGCTGTGATGCTTTGAGGTCCAGCCTGGCTCACATTGAACCATGGACGCTGTTGATGCATGAGGCCCGTGAGAACTGACCAGCAGCTTGCGCACACCGACATTGTTGTGAGTGACTGTGTGTGCTCGTGCGCCTGCAGGTGTGTATGAGCATGGCGTGGACACCATCTGCGACATTATCCACAAGAACGGCGGACAAGTGTACATGGACGGCGCCAACATGAATGCTCAGGTATGTTCCCGCACAAGGAGCCCAAGGGTCTCCTCCTTGCAGTGCCCAGCTGACAGGCCAGCATGACTCAAACCAGCTTTGCTTTCTACTAAATGGTACCCGAACATATGCTTACACACACACATACATACACATACATGCATACATACATACATATATACACACATACATACACATATGTACACACACACACACACACATACACACATACATACATACATACATACACATACATACATACATACATACATACATACATACATACATACATACATACATACATACATACATACATACATACATACATACACACATACATACATACATACGCACATACATACATACATACATACATACATACATACATACATACATACATACATACATACATACATACATACATACATACATACAGGTGGGCCTGACTGCTCCCGGCATCATTGGCGCCGACGTGTGCCACTTGAATTTGCACAAGACCTTCTGCATCCCCCACGGAGGTGGTGGCCCAGGCATGGGACCCATTGGTGTGAAGAAGCACTTGGCGCGATTCATGCCCACCCACCCCATCATCCCCACAGGTCCGTGCACGTACACACACACATGCACGCATGCACGCACACTCAGGACACATAGGGCACATATACACAAATGCACGAAAGCATGCACACACAACACTCACTCAACCTGAAATAAGGATTAGAGCAGCTGCGTGGTATGAAAGAATGGGGCGTCTACCCAAGCTTGCTTGTTGTCGTGATCAGCTGCATACTGAAGATTGAAGCGCGGTTGTTCTGTCCTTCCACGCTTGCTGCAAGCTGCTGATCACTCGCTGTGATGGCTCTCTAGTCCAGAGGTGTAGGGGTCCCTATTTGCCATTGCATCAGGTTCCTGCAGGACGTGCCAAAGAGGTTGACTTGCATGCACCACGCCCGAGCAGGTGCCCTGCCTGTTCCTGCTGGAAACAAGCTGGAGCCCTCGGGCACCATGGCAGCAGCACCCTATTAAGGCATACAAAACGGACGAAGTGCATGCATCACACCCGCGCGTGCAGGTGCCCTGCCTGTTCCTGCTGGAGACAAGCTGCAGCCCTTTGGCACCATGGCAGCCGCGCCCTTTGGCTCCTCACTCATCCTGCCCATCAGCTATGCCTACATCGCCCTCATGGGCTCTGCTGGCCTGAGACAGGCTTCTGAGTACGCCATCCTCAAGGTGTGCGTACGTGTGTGTGTGTGTGTGTGTGTGTGTGTGTGTGTGCAAGGGACAGGGTGTGATGCTTTTTGGAGTGTACGTGTGCACATTGAATGGCACAACCAAGGGAGATTGCGCGCTGCTGCCTCGTGTTGATGGATTGCTGTACAACCTCTGACAGCAGCAACACATGACCCAGGAGCCTGGTTCATTCTTTTTCTCTTGCAATGGTCCTTCAACACCGTGAGGGCTCTGAGCGCTATGAGTCATCCAATTCGCGGCACCATGTGTTCTGGCAAGGGATTCCACTTCCTGTTGTAAGGTCCATGGTGAGGTAGCCATGCTGAAGCAGGAGACGGCTCCTTTCAAGCCTCACTCAGCCCTCCCTGGTGTTTGGCATCCCAACAACGTGGCTGTCTGCAATGTGTACATAAGTGTGTACCTCCTCTGCCGTCGCTGGCTCTGTGCACATCTGCTGCTTGGTGCGCGCTGGAATGGGGAGGTGTGTGTGTGTGTGCTGGTGCTGCTTAGGCGCAGCCTCCTTGCCTGCCCCGGTCTACGATGTGTGCGTTTGAGCCTAACTCACAGCCCTCTCCTCTGTTTGTCACAGGCTAACTACATGGCCGTGAAGCTGGGCCAGCACTACCCCATCCTGTTCAAGGGCCCCGCAGGCACCTGCGCACACGAATTCATCCTGGACTTGCGGCCACTCAAGGAGAGCGCTGGGGTCGAGGTGCGCGAGCCGACATTGTTCTTGACAGCATGCTTCCGCGCTCACCAATGTCTTATCCAACACAAGCAGTTTTGGTGACCTTCCGCTGCCTGGTTATCAGGCAAAAAAAGGCATGACAGTTAAACATGTTGGACACGCGTGCACGCACACATACACACACACAGGCTGAGGACGTGGCCAAGCGCCTGATGGACTACGGTTTCCACGGACCCACCATGTCCTGGCCTGTGACTGGCACCCTCATGATTGAGCCCACCGAGTCCGAGTCCAAGGAGGAGATTGATCGATTCATCCATGCGATGGTAAGAGTGGCGACTGCAGTGCTGCCCTGCTTGGTTTCCGAGGGTGGGCTTATGTCTGTTCAACCTCAGTGGCAGGCCGGGTTGGCTGTCCATGGTCTTGCATATGTGAGTGCTTTGTATCCAGACCAACCAGCCAGGCCTGGCTGGTGCTCGAGGCATGTGTTTCAGTTTGGCACCTCATTGAGCGAGCCTTGGGCAAAGAGAAGCAAGTGGGTGATGGTGCAGGATTAACAGTGATGCCAGGCCTCGGGTTCTCATGTGTTGTCTTGCGCTTGTGTTGGCACAAATGCAGATTTCCATCCGGGAGGAAGCACGAGAGATTGAGGAGGGCAAGGCCGACAGGCACAACAACCCCCTGAAGCATGCCCCCCACTGCGCGGAAGTGGTAAGAATTTGGTCAAAAAAAGCTCCACGCTGCGCTGAAGTGTGGTGAGAAACCACACTTGTCAGCTGTTGCCGGCCCTCTGACCCCCAAGGATCCATGGTCTGGCTCACGAGCACTGTGTGTCTGGCTGTGCCTTTAACCGCTGTCCTGGTGTACAGCAAACTCCCGGGTCCTGCAGCATATCATCAGGACTATCACAGCAAACTCCCGGGTCCTGCAGCATATCATCAGGACTATCACAACAAACTCACGGGTCCTGCAAGCCATGCCAGGTCTAGGAGGAATTTCTGCAGCATGTCATGCCAGGTCACACAAGCCTAGCTGTGCGTAACCTCAATCCGATCGCTTGCCTGCTTGTGTAGAGCTTCAAAAATGCATGCACGGCTGGTGACACAGTGGTTGGTGTGTTGTCTAGAACAGTGCCCTCCTTCTTGCCCTCAGGTGCTGAGCGACAAGTGGGACAGGCCCTACAGCCGCGAGAAGGGTGCCTTCCCTGCCCCCTGGGTGCGCCAGGCCAAGTTCTGGCCCACTCACTCCAGGTGAGGTTAGAAACAAGCACCGCCACACGATCTTTTATGAACAGGGTGAAAACTGAAAGAGACAGATTCATGGCCCAACAACCCCAGGTGATGGGCAGATGTCCCTCGTTGCTTAATACAAGCACTCGTACCTACAACATGGGGGTGTAGGGTCAGGGGTGACAAGTGACATCTTGCGCTTTGGGGACTCAAATTGTTCAGTCTTCAGTCTTGGACTGCCTGTATGGCTTTTTCTATTCTTTCTTCGGTACGGGGCATATAAGGCTTAAGCTGACATGCATCCCTTGCAAAAAGCTCACCTTCCTGGCTTGTTAGGTCATAGGCCTCAGTGGTTCTGCTTCTTGCCTTGTCAATTGGATATAGTGATGCTGGAAACCTTGCCGCGTTTAGCTGAACGCGTTGCTGCCCGACCTTCTGGTCTAGCCTTGCAGTTTTAGCTAGAACGTTGCTGCGTCCAACCTTCTGATCAAGCCCTGCCTCTCGCTCTGCCCCTCAGGATCGACAACGTGTATGGGGACCGCCACCTTGTCACTCGCCTGGACTAATCTCACGCTCTTTTGGACGAGGGGATCGAGATCTCCCATCTTGGGACACAATGAGCTCTGGTCTGAGTGACTGAGGCCCTTTGGATTTGGATGCTCGCGCCTGGAGCGCAGCTGAAGTCCTGGGTGAAGCTGTTATCCGCCATGACTTGCAAAGAGCAAGCAGGGCTTCAGCAATGACTGCAGCCAGCACATGCAGGACTTGCTTCCCCTTGGCTTGCAAGTCTCTGGAGGTGTGATTGCACACTTTCATTTCTCTCCTTGGCTTGTGAGTCTCTTGATGTATGGTTGCAAACCTCTTGCAGGAGTAGATTGAGCAGGTGCTTGGCTGTACACCAGCCCCCTATTTTGCCTTTTGGGGAGCTGAACTGCTAGGCGCCAGCTTGTATAGCTTGGGAGTTCCAATGGCGCATGAGGGGACAGGGAACATAATGCAGGTCTGGACATGTGTACATTTGCTCTTGTATTGGCATAGAAAGTAGGGACACCGTAGACTCCCATAGCTTATGTTCCCTTTTTGTTTCCTTTTGCCAGAGGGCCTTGTCTTCATCCGTACTTTTTCACATGCTGTAGGCATGTGCAAGGTTGGCTGCATAGAAACACTTCAGACCAGTTTCATTTGTATTATTCTTGCTCGCATGCAATAATAACTGCGTCTGTGTCCGACTCTTCACTGCTCTATCGTCCTTTTTCATGAGTTTTCCTTTTGGTATGAAGGCCTGTGTTTTTGAAAATACATTTAGTTCCCCAACAGTTGATCTTGACACATTTAATCGGCTCTTGAGCTTGGCTTCCTGACTCTTTGTAACATTCCCAATGTGTTGATGGAGTCTGCACGCTGGCTGAGCAGTGCCATATTTTTCCCAAGAATGAGAAAAGATGAGCCAGTTGTTTGAGATGGAATGAACGAAGGTGAACTAACAAACAGTGCATGTGTTGAGAGCTGTTGGATTGAGCTGCTATGCAAGGAGTAGTGGAGGCTGGCAATGCAAGGGTTACAAGGGGGGTTGGTCTACAGCCCGGGAGCATAAGTTACAATGGGGTTTAACCTTCAGCCAGGTAGTTTGGCTGCTCGGCCTGCTGTTCCAATTGCACAAAAAATATCCATGAGCTCGGAAATACGACGATAAGTCTCATTAGTTTGCTTCTACAAGAAATGAAAATCATCCTCAGAGCTAGCTTGAGAATAGTAGGAAGTGCCTGAATCGTCCAGAAAAATTATATGAAACGAGGGGAAGTCAGAAAATAACTGTGCATAAGTAATCGAAGAGAACAAGTTACAATGGGGTTTGACCTTCAGCCAGGTAGTTTGGCTGCTCGGTCTGCTCAACTGTTCCAACTGCACAAAAATATCCATGAGATCGGAAATACGACGATAAGTCTCATTAGTTTGCTTCTGCAAGAAATGAATAGCATCCTCAGAGCTAGCTTGAGAATAGTAGAAAGTGCCTGAATCGTCCAGAAAAATTCTATTTCTGGATACAAACACAGTGTGTTGAACACGCAACCCAAATGGCAGGCGAGCTTCCCATCATGGTGCACTCATAGCCAGCATACACTTTTTTTGCAGGCTGTAGCCTCGCAGGCTGCTCGCGTCATCTCACCTCTTCAGGGCTGGTCGAATAGTAGGGCAGGGGCGCAGCCCCTGCAGCAACCAGCGTGTACACCTACCAGCAGACAGCACATTTAAAGAGTGTGAGACACAGAGCTAAAATCAGGCCACACTGCACAAAAATCTTTGGGCAAATTACAGGTGTAGGCTACAAAAGAAAAGGGAAAACTCTCCCGATATCAATCAAGGAAAAGCAGACACATTGGCTCAAAAGAGCCGTAAGTCCCTCCACCACAAAGAAGGAACAGCAAGGGCTCGTGGGTGTCAGGCTGAGAAAGTGACGCGGCCATAACAGTGTCTTAACATCCCATGACCAAACGCAGCCACAGCTGCTCACTCAAGGGTTTCGATATCAACCGTGCAACTTACCCAACAAACTTGCAGCACACTCTCGGCGCAGCAGACTCTTTCATGACATGGGGATCTGGAGGGTTGCTAGAAGTATCTGGCTCCAGAACCAGGCTGTGAGGAGACTGCTCTTGTTTTTAATCGCGCACCTAGCGGTTGTGAAGTTGTAAGCATTCCTTACAGAATTTGCATGGAGTTTACATGCAAGCTTGCTAGCTTGTTGACTGCTAACCTGTTCATAAATACACAAGAGGTCATGAAGAAAAAAAGGAAGTTTGTTGTTATCCTGGTGCTACTTCCAACTGTTGCCCATGCCTTGTGTCTTCAGTGTTTAATTTCAATCAAGTGCACATGCCGCTGTTTTGCACTCAAGTGATGGGGCTGTTTAAAGCAGATAGCTGTGCTGGTCCCCTCTGAGCTGCCGTGCCTGCTGCATGAACATGGTGTGAGCAGGAGAAAGAAGGAGAAGAAGAAGTGGGTTTCTCTTTATAGGGGGTAATCACTGAAGTTTCAGGATGGCTTGGTGTGAATCTATACCTCTTAGGGAAAGTACATGGAATGAGACAAGGGGGTATAGTTCTGTTCGATGCACGTACAGGAATTTGGAGGTTGTGCTGCGCCTGCCAATCATCACTTCCTATGTCCATGTTGACCAAGCCTGCTCCCCAAGGGCTTATGCTAAGAGCGCTTGTAATCATCCTTTCAGCAGCATCATGGCGTCCAGTGTTCATGTTAGAGATTGCACGATCCTGGCAGTCTGAGAGCGTGTGGAGCGAACTGTCTAATTGATAACAGCCTGGGAGAGGGCAAAACAGGTTCTTGAGAGGCGGATCCCATGTTTTTGGTTGAAAAGGTTGCTTGTGTGGTATTGTAGGATGGTGCGCTTCATAGGTGAGAATAGACAGGGCATCTTCTAGAGGCCTTGCTGACTTTTTATCTATGTGCAGTAATGAGCTCTGATAGTGCCACTAATGCCACTGTCAGTGAGAGTAGTAGCCTGTTTGGGGATTGGCGTCCCAATCTAAGTCTGTATTTTGTATGCATTTTGAAGAATGGGAGGGAAGGTATATTTGGGAGCGGGTGCCGGAGCTGTGGATGCAACCGTAGCATGCTCTCTTTTCCTCCTGGGCTAACCAGAAAATATATGAAAAGGATATCCGCCGGTACCTGTGCTTGGAATCCCAGTTTCTGCCATGCTATTGTTGGCTTGATTTGCCTGAAATTTTGCAATAGCATCTGCACACAGCAATGCCAGCATGATATTTCACTTTATAAACAAGAAGTGTAGTTCGAGAGTTACTTATGAGAGTTGATATCCTTTTAAGCGTCTCCCTGGATGCGTTGCTTGTGCTCCTCAGGTTAAATTAGTTGTTTACATATCGGAGGAAAAGAGGTGGGACTGTCTGAAGCAATGCGCAAATAACAGTGCATGATGGCAGCAGCAATTTCTGCTAATTCAGCTCAACATGTGGTGTTGAAAACTTCCGTACCGTTGGGCTCAACAGATTTTTTGCTTTTGGTGAGAGGGCAGTAGACTCCAGCTCCAATATATTGTTTGCCATTCTGGATATGACAGCTGCCACCTGTGAACACCCAGGTCCTCTGGTTAGGGACTCTGAGCGGAGAGATTGAACCAGATCGGTTAGGTATGAAGCCACCTTCCTGATTATCTATCATTTCCTGATAATCTATCTGACAGCTTCTGTGAGTCTGAACTTTGTGGTGGGGTGGTCATACGGTTTGTGCACCAATGTGGCCCCCTTTCCTTAATTAATGTGGGAAGTGTTTCACTGCCTGCGTAGTTTTTCTTTTCTTTTCTGACTTTTGTGCGATTTGGTTGGATCCTAGAAATTCATTGTTTATCACTTGCTATTTACCTGATAAAGGTGTTCAATTTTAAAATTCAGGCGAGCCAGCATGCATTGTACAGAGTATCTCCATAGTTTTTTCTCTTCTTTTTTGAGTGTGGTTGCCAAAACTGTGCAGCTTCCAATTTGCTTCTGGTACAGCTGTAGCCAGGCTCTAAAGCCAAGCTGGGTTAAGATTGTTTAAAAGGGTCCTTGCAGGTGTGTTCAGACTGCAATCATTTGTAGGTCCCAGGTGTGCTGAGAAAGAGGTATTTCCTGGTTGGGGCAGGATTGTGAATTGTTGTAGCAAAGGTCGGTACGATGGTTCCAAGTTCATTTCCAAGGTGAGGTCAGGTAGTGAAGAGTTTGGGATAGGGGTTTGCTTCGTGTGTTTATCCCAGACATACATTTCAGATATTGGCACAATGCTTAAAAGAAAAGGAAAGGAAAGAACAGTCTATGCCAGCGAATAGGCCGCACGCATTAAGATAAGGTTCCCTAAGTAGCAAGCTAGCAAGGGCCTCATTGAAGGGCCCTTAAAACTTTGATTAGACACAGCTAGACTAGGAGAACGTCATAAATAAAGCTAAAAGGGCTTCAGCTTTTCCACTTAAAAGACAAAGAAATGCGATTTCAAAGCCAGCAACCAGGAGGGTTTCGCAAGCCACCCACCATATCCCTGCCAAGTGTCCTATAATGGTGAAGGGTCCGACCATGAGTCATGTGGTTCTCGAGCCACAGGGGCCTTCTTTTTTCAAATGATGTAGGGAGCCTCCCTACATCAATTGAAAAAAGTGAAAAACTGAGTGTATAACTGCCTCTGTTCTCATCTTCCTCTTCCGAGCTTGCCGGTGGAAAGAAGAGATAGAAAGGAAAGAAAAAACTACGTAAGCAGAGGAAAACTGTTTTTACATCAATTATGGAAAAGGAGTCACATCAGTTAAGGAAATGGGGACACATTGGCTCAAAATGAAAGAGAAACCACGCAGGCAGAGAAAGCGCTCCCCACATCAATGAATAGAGGATACCTAAGCCAAGGTACTGTTTATCTTCTCCATCAAGAGAATAATGGGTCAATAAGGAGAGTTACATTTAGCGGTCCTTGTGCTTGATCTTAGTGATGAGAGCTGAAAGAAGTCTTTTCAAGAGTGCGTCTGGTGAGCAAGTAAGTACAGGCACACAAGACAGAGTGAGCATAAGCTTTAAAGCAAGCTTGGTGGCTACATGGGTGTCAAGGCCAAGCTCTTTAGGGGGCTCCAAAGTGTGGGGGATGTAGATGACATCACCCACATCCAACAAAATGGTATGGAGGGTAGCTTGAGCTGAGGCCCTTGAAAGATGGTGACAGAGGTCATGGTGCAGCTGCTTGGAGGCCTCGAGCTGATTCTTGGGCCTGGTGTCTTCACAGCTTTTTACCCCCACAAGATGGATATGCCTAGGTGCGCTATTAAAACAAGAATAGTTCCTAAAGCCAGGTTTTGGAGCCGGGTGCATCTAGCAACCCTCCAGATCCCCACTAGCCCTTTTTTGTTCCTGCTTTATGGTGGAGAACTTCCGGCTCTTTTGAGCCAATGTGTCTCCTCTTTCTTACTAAGAAACTTAGTAATTGATATCGGGAGAGTTTCCTCATAACCTACATAGTTGTTCTTTTCTTTTGTCTTTTATACCTCCATTCTGGAAGGAGCTGGCTAGAATGACGGACCTCGGAAGTAGGTGGAGTGGCTGTGGCTGGCGCTAGGTGCTCCCTGATCCCCCGGCGCTCCCCTCCTTCAAAATAAGTTATCTCAACGGATACCAGGAATCTGTCCTTTGCACTGTTTTCATTGGAACAAATAGCATTGCATCAAGGTGATGAAGACAGCGCAAAGAACCAAGTCTCGGTTTCCGTTGCTGAACTGGCTATTTGGACGAGAGCTATTTGAACAAGAGCTATTCGAACAAGAGCTATTTAGACAAGAGCTGACTGGCAATTTGACACGGTGCTGACCTTCGGCTTTTGGCTTAAAAAGATTGGCTTACAACTGAAGGCTGAGCAACCAAACTTTCTGGCTGAAGGCCGGATCCCATTATAAACCATTGGCTAGGGCATGCTGGCGGTGAAGCTCTAAACAGTGTCTTCTGAGTTGGTTGAGTGAAGAAAGGCTACCGGTGGCGATGTGAAGGTGGCCTTGGAGAATTCTTGGCGAATTCGAATGGCAGCTGCTTTTACAGCTAATTCAGCCCTTACAATCATGATGGTATCGGTAATTCCTGGTCCGGTTGGGCATAGTTGAAGCTTACACTGTCAAGGTGGTAGACCTGCTGCTCCTATCACTTGTTTCAATGTTGTTCATGGTAGCTGCTATGTGCATGCCCGCTCTTTCCAGCTCTGGCCTTTTTGGACCATGTTTGGGCTGCCAATGGAAGGCATTCATGGTGCCACACATGTGAACTGGGTGCGTCTTTGGAAGTATGTGGGGCTGAACAGTGGTGGTGATAGTCATGTTGGAGCTATACAACTAACACGGGCCAAACTGGTGTGGGGTCATCAATTGCACTCTGTGGGAGCTAGACATGGCTGGCTTTGCTTTGCCAGTCATGGGGCTGCACACTGCCAATATCCTGTGCTTTGAGGCCAGACACACTTGGTTTGACTTGTGCGTGAGGGCATTGTTGGGGCCACAGATGCCTTTCTTTTCATCCTGGCGCTAAACATGTGCTTCGATTGGAAGTATGTGGAGCTGAACAGTTGGTGTGAGGGCTATTGGGGCTATACAACATGCAGTCCAGAAGGGTGTGGGGCCATACATAGTTCAGCATTTTGGAAGCTAAATATGGCTGATAATTGCTGCCAGTCATGGGGTTACACAAGGTGTTTCTTGTTGCTGTGGGGCTGAACATGCTGAGTTTGGGGTATGCGCACATGTAAGCTTTGTTGGAGCTACACTTATGTCTGTCAATCCTCTGGTTGCTGAGCACATACCTTACTGCTATCCTGGCAAGCATGGGGCTGTACATGAATGTGGCACGGTTTTTGAGAAACAGTTTGAGCAACTTCTACGATTCCCATACATCTCTGTTCTTTTAGCAACGCAAAAACAGTTGTAGACCTCAAGCTTTTCTTTTAGTTTCAAGCTTAGGTCTGGTTTGGTTGCAGGCATCTCTGTATGCTTCAGCTAAGCTGCCCCCGCTCTCAAGCTAGCTCTGAGGATGCTATCCATTTCTTGCAGAAGCAAACTAATGAGACTTATCGTTGTATTTCCGATCTCATGGATATTTTTTGTGCAGTTGGAACAGTTGAGCAGGCCAAGCAGCCAAACTAACTGACAGAAGGTCAAATCCCAGTGTAACCATTGTACCCTGTAGCAGCCACTGGCTTCGTGATTATCTTTTCTTCTGTTGTGTGGGAGTGTAATGTCCAAGGTTCCGGTACTCCTTGGCACAGATTGTCATGGAACGTGACAGAATCAGGTTTTAGGCTTTACCCTTACCCTGAAGCCAAAGCATCAATTCTTCCTTGAGAAAGAATTGTTGACTTGTGGCAAAAATACAGGAAGCAGGAGAAAACAAAGCTGTCAATGAAGAATGATGAACAATGTGTCTGCTTTGCGTCAACCAGTCACAGAAAAGCATGAGATGCTGGAGGCAGGTTTGGTGACCATTTATGCAAGCATAGGAGCGCTTAGACAGGACGCCCTTTTCTGCTGTCTGCATCCTTGATGCACCATCCATGCCATTCATTGCCAGCATTCCACAAATTTCTCAAGCAAGCAAAAGAAAGGCGTTCACACTGCAGGGCAGGGAAACACCCCACTTAGGTCTAGTAAAAGCACCAGAGGACCCCCTGCCCTTCACAACTAAAGCTCACCTCCCAAGCAAATGCTGAGGACGCAGAGCAAGCAGTCGGCTGGGCCATTGTGTGGTGCCTTGACGCTGCCAACCCAACCCACCCTTGTAAATTCTCCCCTCAGAGAAATGACCCCTCACCACTCTGTTTAAGACAAAAAAAACATGCCACAGTAACCGACTCTCACACTCAGCTCCCTAACACATACACACACACGCACACGCACACACACACACACACACACACACACACACACATACACACACACAATCACATCCTAGGAGCAAGGATGCACCGCATGCTGTTACAATCGCCTGCTTTTATCCTGCCTTCGCTTCTGCATGATGATTCCTGCGCCTGTGCCTGCCGCAACAAGGAGGGCCAAGGCAGGGGCGACCACGGCCACCATCCTGCAGGCACAATGAAGTAGTGATGGCTTGCTTCGACGCCACAAATGATGCTGTCATGAATATGGAGTCCCTTTTCCGGCTTTCCATGATATGATCTAAGCCAGAAGCTGAGTACATCAGCTGGAACTGTCAAATCCAGGCAAGGGGATCTCCCGGGACGCATGGCTCGTCCAGCAGGTATGTGTGTGTGTGCTGAGGACTTGCACATATATATATATATGTATACATAAGTATGTACATGTATGCTTATACATAAGCATGTCCAGCATTGCATCCTGCAACCTTTGCCTACAAAGCATCAAAGTTGGTGGTGGAATTGGGGTCAGTTCTGCAGGTTGTGCCAAGAGGTGTGCATGAAAGAAAAGGGGGCTCAAGCAGGGAAGTGAGCGACATGGCCTTGAGTGTCAGCATTGCTGGAGCGCCAAGAACCGCAAAGAATAAGAGGAAGAGGTATGCTTCAGGTGAGGGGCATCAGGCAGGCCGAAAAGAGGCTCACTGCGCGCAATTGCCCATACACACACACTGTGTGTGGGTTGCAGTGGCACACTGAAGGGGAGAGCATGGTGAGAGCAAGGAAGAGCTGGCTCTGATCCATGCATGGCTTTGATGTACATCAGAGTGCTGGCGAGTAAGCAGGCAAGTGCTGGCACTGATCTATGGTGAAAAAAGCAAGCAAGCAAGCAAGGGCTCTGATCTATAATACTAAAGTAAGCCAGCCAGCATGCGCTGGCTCTCAT
The DNA here is from genome assembly GCA_914767535.2 of Dunaliella primolecta. Taxonomy (NCBI): domain Eukaryota; kingdom Viridiplantae; phylum Chlorophyta; class Chlorophyceae; order Chlamydomonadales; family Dunaliellaceae; genus Dunaliella; species Dunaliella primolecta. Next base: position 14,563,040 of record OU611752.1, read on the forward strand.
CCATGGTAAAAGAAGGTAAGCAAGCAAGTGCTGGCACTGAATTATGGTGAAAAAAGCAAGCAAGCAAGCAAGCGAAGTGCTGGCTCTGATCCATGGTGAAAAAAACAAGCAAGCAAAGTGCTGGCTCTGATCCATGGATGGCGTTGATGATCAGGGAGCCAAAATCACGCCACTTACTTTCTGCCCTTATTTCCGTCTTTTGCCTTGGGCTGCACCGCCTGAGGCTCTGCAGCCTGGTTGGAGGGGAGCTGGCCTGTGGTTGTACAGGGCGATGTGATGAGACAGGGGATAATAAAACAAGCGATTCAGGGTGATATGCTGGTACGGGGAGTTGATAACAACTACTCCAAGGGGCGTTTTTATTCCTATGAGGCCTGAAGAGCAGGGTTGGGTAAAGAGGGTTCAGCATTTGTCAAAAAAGCCTACAGAAGAGTGTGGCCTGGCTGTGAGCAAGCAACAAAACATGCCGAGGCCAAAAATCCAAAGCAGACACTGCAGGCATGTCAGGGACCACAGACATTTGCAAAGTGACAAGCTGTACCAATCCTTTCGTTTATTGACCTTTGCCTCAGACCAATCACAATTACAGAGGACTAGTGTTCATGCCTGCCACTGCCCATTAAGCCCATGAAGCTGATGCCACTACCCAGTGTCTAGTGAGATCAGGTGTCAGTTCAGGTGTGCTGGGCAGTGTGCCACACTCCTTGCCTGATGGCATCCTTGTGTAATCTAATTTAATCTAATCTAATCAATCATCAGGCTATAGCAGTCAGTCGTTCTGACTGAAGGCCTCATGCTTCTGTAACCTGTAACCTGGTGACTTACCTGGCTGTTGCTGCAGCTCAGACAGGTCCTTCACAAAGTTCATGCATATCCTAATGAAGCCACCGCCTCCCAGGAGGTTGGGCTTGAACAGCTCAAAGTACTTGTCAATGGGCACAGCCTCAATGATGTCGTCAACGAAAATGCCTGCAACAACACAAGTGCATGCATACAGCTCTGAAGTACTTGTCAATGGGCACAGCCTTGATGATGTCATCAAGAAAGGTGCCTGCCGGAAGACAAGTTCATGTTGGACTAATAATTTACAGACGCAGGAACTGGAGATCAGAGATCAGAAGTACTCTCTGAACTGGGATAAATACCAGAGAAATGTTCTGTTCAACTTAGACTAAATATAATAAGCTCATAACACAGAGTTGAGGTCCTGCACACAGGTACAATGCTGTACCAGCCATTCCAACAGTTCATGTATGCGAGATTGCTTGGTTCTGCCGTGCACATGCGCGTCATTGTGGGCAGCTAGTGCTTCCAATCACAGCGGATCAGCAAAGCCTCAATGATGTCATCGACAAAGATGCCTTCCGAAGGAGTCCACAACACAAGTGCATGCATGCAAGGTTGCTTGGTTGCAAGAGGCCTTTGTGGATGACAACCTTTGCAGGCATGCACACGCGCATGTTGATCTCAAAAAGGAAAGAAAAGGATTTTGTAGTCAGTGGAGCACTCCCCACAGGAATCAAGGGAAAGAGGTCAATTTGGTCGCATGTTACGGAAACAGTCCTGAGGGTGCTTTGCACAAAGCAACGGCTAAGAGAACATCACCTAATACACGTCCTGAACCAGGCTCTTCTCGAGGTAGTGACCCAGTCAAAGTTTGAAAAGGTGCAGTTGCAGCACTCAGCGCTCCCTCCTCAAGTACAAAAATAGAATGAAGCTAGGACCGTTGCAGGAGCCCCATGGACATTTGAATCCTGTGGGCTTCAGTTAAGCTGCCCCTGTGGGCAGGCACGGCTATGCAACACTTCCCTTCCCTTTCCCCATCCTTTGAGGGCACAGCTCTGGAGCTCAAAAATAGGAAGCCACATAAATGCTTACCGCTCAGCCCAATCAATGCACGCTGCCAACCGAGGGTGAAGGTCTCCCTTTGTAACCTTCTCTACTCTTCAGGGAAGCTCAAACCAAAATGCAACTGGAGATTTTATAAATAAAAAAAGAAGAAAAGACCTGGTCCGGTCAATCCGAAATGCTTCATGGACCCGGTCAAGCAGGACCGGAAAGATTTATTAAAGTGTTTCCGGGGAAGTCTGAGAAGAGCATGCACAGGCAGGTCGAGCCTAATTCCACAATGCGAAGGAGGTGGGAAGAGGGAGGGCTAGAGGCAATCCCACTCACAGTCTGCCTGTTAGTCATGAGTTGCACCTGCCAACCAGCAACAGACTGTGATGGCCACCTGCCAGTCAGGAATGGGATGGCTACCCACACTTACTTCCCCACCCCACACATGCATGCGTTCTCACACACATACATGCACGCACACACACACACACACATACACACACACACAAGCACACGCACGCACGCACACACACACACACACACACACACACACACACACACACAAGCACGCATGCATGCACACATGCACGCACACACACACACCCATGCATGCACACATGCACGCACACACACCCATGCATGCATATGTACACGCACAGTCTTGCATCCATGCACACATGCATGCGCGCATGTGCATATCACATATCCATTCTGCTGCAAATTGCTTGCGATGAATTTGCAATGCAAAGGATTTGCGTATTGTACAGTTTCTTGCAGTCCCCTACCCCCTCTTGGAGGAGGGTGTAGTGTAGTGCCATTAAACGAATGTATGTAGTGCCAACAAATGAGATGAAAGCCCACACATGAAAGGTAATGAGAAAAGTATCTATAGAATTGGCAAAACATGATAGGCAAACTTTTTGAAATATCAGCACAATAGCTGTTTGACAGCTGCTACGAAAAACAAACAATATGGACTTCTCTTTGAGGACGTAAAGTGGAAAAAAGTTTTTTTAGCAGTTCCAGTAGAACTGAAGCTATCATTCACGTCTCTCTGGTAGGGCTGGAGACATTGGAGACCCCTCCCCTGAACTTCCCTGCTACTCATAACACGCTGCCAACTGAGCAGCCAGTGTACCGGGCCTTCCTTACGCAGCAAAGCCGAAAAAGTGCTGTCTCAGATGCGTTCAGCCCCCCATGCCACTTAGGTGGCACCTGCAGGACCCCCAAAGAAAAAATGCAAGGAAGAGAAGGGAGGAGCAGGAGGAGGAGGAAGAGGAGGAACCGGGGGGCTTCTTATATTAATTGTGCTTGCCCACCTACTCAGTTCCTCTTTCAAAACACCTCCGTTCCCAACATCTCAAACTTTGAAATTCAAAGTGCATTAATCCCCTCAGGATATCCATTGTTCAAAATCCAGGGATTCCTGCAGCAAAGAAGAACTAACCTAATTAGTACACATCAGGACAGGTGCTCAAGTTCCATAGCTTGACTTGATGAGGCATAAATGCCTCCCCCCTCAAACTGTGAGATGGCGCCACAGAGAGGTGCCAGAAACAAGGGCACCAAGGACATAAATATCAAAAGCGTTTTTATGCGAGATAAATCTCAAACTGTTCTTGCGTTTCAATGCGATACACCATGCAGGGTATGCTGGGCATAGGCTTAGCCTCCATATCGGCACCATAAGTCCAGAGTCCAGGATTGCTCTGCACTTGTAACTTCTGCCTCTCTAAATCAGGTAGAGCAAGAGCACAAGTGCCCATGTCCACACACGTACGCGCGCGCACACGCACATGCACACGCACGCACACACACGCACACACACACACAAATACACACACACACACAAATATACACACATACACACACACGCACGCACAAACACACACACACACACACACAAACACACACACACACACACACACACACACACACACACACACACACACACACACACACACACACACACACATCATGCCGCTCACTGTTTACTCACCGCATGCAGCAATCACTGATGTTCCCCTCTTCCCTCCATGGTATCGGTCCCGGCAGAATAAAAAGCGCAGTTCATTTGAGCCCTCAAGCACCTCCCTGCAGGATTGATGTTGATTGAAGTCTCCCTGTCAAGAGTGTGACCAGGGCTTGCAGGCATTGCACTGCCAGAAGTCTTCTCAGTGCATTCAGTCCTGCTGCCGGACCAGGTGTCTGACCAGGGCAAAAGAACACTCACACAGTGTTCACTCACACAGGTGCATCCTCGCACACACTCAGGCAACACTCACAGTACTATATCCTCCCTCCAGGTCACGGTTTCCCCGATCAGGGGCGCCCGCTTAGTCTGTGCCTGTGGGTAGAAATGCACGTGGATGTGGGGCGATGCAGCAGGGTTGAGGTGATGAAGCACTGGGGACTGCGTGGCAGGGTCAAAGATGAAGCTGCGGACTCCTAACCAACCTTGACGTTGCGCGACCCGCCCCTCAGGTCCACTGCATCCAAACACGAAACGAAACACAAGATTGTTGCCAGTACCCTTTGGGCGCGTTGCAAGGGCACTGTGCTTTCATCAGCAAGCACTCAATTCCCCAACTCCGACGATTTTGTCGCAACCCGAGCCCCCCTTGCCTTTCACAAATGCCTGGAACTCGCCCTCCACATTCGTGTCCCACACAAACTCATCCTTCTTCGTTCGCCCGCTCGCCTCCTCAATCCGCAGGACAAGATAGCCACGTACTTCTTCTGCACTCATTTCTAAAATTCTTTTTATCTCCCTGGTTTTATTTACTTGGACATGTGGGCGCGCATGCAATTTCAAGCTGCCCCTGTGCCTTCAACGAACTATCAATTCATTAAAGGCTGCATCTTCAAACACAATCCAAAGTTACTGCACAATGAAAATCAGACACAGTGGATTTCACAACTGACAGTCACGGCGCCATAATAAGGGCGATGACCATAATAAGCTAAGTGGGAATGAAATAAACTGTTTTGGTCCCAATCTTTATGCTTGTTCATCCTGGAACAAGGAACCCAAAGCATTTACTTTTTGGGGGATAAGGAGTTGCCTCCATTTTGGGGGGGAACACAACAATTCCAATTGAAGGTGGGATTATCAAACAAACCTGAACCCCATTGGGCTGTGTCTGCGCAGCGATTACCTGCACCCGAGAAAGAAAAAGAAAAAAAGAAAAGAAAGAAATGAAAAGAAAAGAAAAACTACGTAGGCAGAGGAAACTCTCCCTACATCAATTAAGGGAAAGGAGACACATAAACTCAGAAGAGCCGTGAGCCTCCTCCACCACAAGCTACAAAGAAGAAAGCTAATGGGGATCTGGAGGGTTACTGGAAGCACCCGGCTCCAGAACCTGGCTGTGAGAAGCATCATTTTCCATAGCACGTCTAGTGGTAACAAGCTTATGGGCATACTGAACCGAATGGGCATGGAGTTTTTGAGCATGTTTATGGGCCCGTTGATGGTCCAGTCCAAGTTGTTTAAACTGGTTCAAGGTATGATCAGTATAGCAGGTCCCACCAACACCCAGAAGGATAGTGTGGAGAGTCACGACTTTAGCACTGATGAGTTTGCTGAGGTCTGTAAAGAAGAGGTATCAGAACGGTGTGTCAAACGGGATGGCTTTGCTTCATTTGACTCGGTCTCAGAAAGAAAAGAAAAATGAAGGACTGCAAAGACAATCTCGCCCAACATCAATAGAGGAAAAAGATAAATGTGACTCAGGCGTGCCTCCTGATCACGCAAAGTGTGCTCAAAAGTCATTAACAGGATCTAGAGACAGGCACGGAAAGACCTGGAACGACCTAGGCAATTTCAATGCCAGGGAGAGACAGCGGGATCATTAACAAATGGACAGTGTTATAACTGTTCTACTCCTGAAGGGGGTGTTAACAACCAGACCTGGGTAATTCAGGAGGTAAATATCAAACAACCTTGAGTAGATGATAAAAAATAGAAATTAACCAGGGTTGCGTTTACAAACTTGGGCGACTATGTGAAGGATTTTTTTTGAAACTTTGCTTCCTCGCAAGAGATGCCGGCTGTGGGCACGTTCTGATGTCTGGATCATCGCTGTGCAGGGCTATGCGGGCCTTGCTGTCAATTAAGAATGCTGAGACACACTGTGTGCGTGGACGCGCACCCAGGCCATGATACGCCCTGCAAGCCATCTCTCTCAAGGTCAAGAAGGCCCTCATAGGTTTCAACAGCTTGTCATTCGAGAAGAGAATTTCTGGATTTATTAACTTTTGAGGGGGGTCGGGTAAAACAATCAGAAGTGCAAATTTGTTTCTTGATTACCCAAGAAGATTACCCCAGGTTGTAAATGCAATTCCTGGGCAATTTGATTTTTGAATGTTTTCCTTTACCCAATACCCTTTGTCATAACACGCCCTTAGTCATTTTGTTGTCTTGGTCTGTGTGGGGGGCCCTGCCTTCAGGACAGGTGACCTTTCCTTAATGCACGCAGCCAGACTTGGCAAGCGTAGTCTTTCTTTCTTTCTACTTCTTTTTTCATTTTGTTCATATGGTGGGCTGCAAGAAGCAAGCTGAGCGGCCACCGGCCTAACTACCTGGCTGGAGCCTCAAGTGACATCAACAAATCTCCACTCTTGCCTTACCTCTCATGTTTCCACTAGAAATTCCAATTTCTTCGACCCTGCATGTTGCAGATTGCACATTTGCCTATTGAAGGAGCTTCACTTACAATAAAGCCTTTGTTTACAACTTTCCTCCACAGGACTTCACGGCAATCAAAGGCCAGAGTGTTTTCAGCAAAAGAAAAGAAGAAAGAAACAAGGAAGTTAAAAACCATGTAGGCGTTCAAACACTCCCTACTAGGGTAGTACATCAATTGATAAAAAGGTGACATTGGCTGAAGGAGCCGTAAATCTTCCTCACCAACAAGCAAGAAGGAAGATAATGTGGGTCTGGTGGGTTTCTAGCAGCACGCGGCTCCAGGGCACCCGGGTTATGACAAGTATTTTGTCTTCAATGGCACGTCTGGTCAAGGTAAGTTTGTGCGCATATTGCACCAAATGGGTATGGAGCTACCGTGCAAGTTTGGTAGACCTTTGCGGGTCAACCCCTAGCTTTTTGAACTGATTCAAGGTATGAGCAGTATAGACAGTCTTACCCACACCCAGGAGGACTGTGTGGAGATTTACCTCGACACCTTGAAGCTCTTTGCACAAAGGAAAAAAAAAAGAAAAGAAAAAGAAAAACTACGTAGCCAGAAGGATCTCTCCCTACATCAATTAAGGAAAAGGAGACACATTGGCTTTGCACAGTTCACTGTGTTGTTGCCGAGAGGCTTCTAGCTGGGCCCCGGCCTAGTGTTTCACAATACTTGACTTATACATGGTGGATTTGGATGTCCGATTTATGAAGTTCCCTGACTGAAGTTGTGCCGCTTCATTCAATGACAAGTTGTTACCCCACATACTGATTAGCAAAAGATCTGGATCCATTTGTTTTCCGGGCTCTTGCTGTTGATACTCGTCATGTTTAGAATGACAGACCCCCATTGCAAACCCACAACCCACAATACCAACTCTACTGGAGCACTGACCCCCGAGACACTCTCTTTGGTGCCCATCACAACTCCCTCTCATCCAGATATTCCGTTTTTTCTGTCTGCCATCCCATCTACACCGAGGAAGCTATGACTTAGGCCTTACGCCATGCTATCTACTCAGCCATTCTCAACACAGAGGCCACTGCTACTTTCATGTTCCTCCCTGTATGGGGACAACACATGATAACTAACCCCTATTCCAAACTCATCACTGCCTATCCACATCTCTGCTGTGAACTTGGAACCATCGCTTGTACTAACCTTTGCTACAACGATCCACAATCCTCCATCAACCAGGAAATACCCCTTTCTCAGCACACCTGGGACCTACAAATTATTGCAGTCTGGAACACAGCTGCAAGGATCCATCTTAACAATCACAACCCAGCTTGGCTGCAGGGCCTGGCTTCGGCTGTACCAGAAGTCAACTGGAAGCTGCGCAGTATAGGCAACCATTCTACTCTCAATACAATGCATGCTGATATGCCTGGATTCAATAAATGCCAACGCCTCCCCTCTGACAAACAACAAATATCTAGATATCTTACCTCTCCACACGTGGATAATCAGGAAGAACTTTTTGTACCTAACCAATCTAGTCCAACCCTCAAGCTCAAAGTCCCTGACTGGAGGACATGGGCTTACACTGATGGTAGTTGTCAAATCCAGAATGGCATACAAGAAATTGCAGGCGTCTAATGCCCTCACACTGACAGCAGAAGTTTTGTCGAGCCCAACGGTGCTGGAATTACCAACACCATATGTCGAGCTGAATTAGCAGCAATTGCTGCTGCCATCACGCACTCTTATTCACACATTGCTTCAGACAGTCTCACCTCTCTTTATCAAATACGTAAACAACTTATTTACCCAGAGAAGCACAAACAACATATTCAAGGGGATGTCCTAAAAACCATATCTACCCTCATTAGCAACTCACAAACCAATATTTGTTTCTTCAAAGTAAAATCTCATGCTGGCATTGCTGGTAACGAATGTGCAGATGCTAATGCAAGATAGCAAGCAAGCCAAGCCAATAATAATGTGGCTGATACCGGGATCCCTAGCGCAGGCCCCGGCGGAAAGCCTTTTTCTCATATATTTTGGTTAGTCAAAGAGGAAAAAAAAGAACACAATGCTGGCACATCCACAGCTCCTACACCCGATCCTAAAATCACCTACCTCACTGATCTTCAAAATGCTCTCAAGTCTCATATGCATACAAAACACAGACTTGGATATGCTAGCCCCAAAACAGGCTACTACTCTTATTATCAGAGTTTGTTACCACATGTAGATAAGAAAATCAGCAATGCCTTTAGGAACATGTCCTGTATATCCACACACATGAAGCGCTTCATCTTGCAATATCGCACTGGCACCCTCTATAACCAAAAATATGCGGTTTGTTTCAAAAGGTCTACTGACCCACTATGCCCTCTCCCAGGCTGTCATCAATTAGACAGCGCACTCCACAAGCTTTCAGGCTGCCAAAATCATATCATCTCCAGCATGAAGACTGAACGCCACAATGTTGCTGGAAGAATGATCATCAAAGCTCTTAGCAAAAGCCCTTGGGGAGCAGGCTTGGTTAATATGGACATAGGGAGTGGTAATAGGTTGGCGCAGCACAACCTTAAAATCCCTGCACATGCATCAAACAGAATTATACCCCCTTACCTCTTCCCAAGAAAATTTTCTAACAGATCTAGACTCATCTCCAGCCATCCTGATGCTATACTGATTACTCCCTATAAAGCCAAACCCACTCCTTCTTCTCCTTCTACCTCCTGCTCACACCATCATGTGTTACGCAGCAAACACAACCCCACACTGAGGACCTCAACAGCCAACCGCATGAGGCAACCCCACCATTTAAATGTAAACCAGCGGCATGTGCACTTGATTAAAATCAAGTACTGTGAAGACACGAGGCCTGGACAGCAGTTGGAGGCGGCACCTCTGCATACTCATTAATGCAAAAGTTGTGACTCTCCACACCATCCTTTTGGGTGTTGGTGGAACCTGCTACACTAAGCACACCCTTAACCAGTTTAAACAACTTAGACTTGACCACCAACGCGCCAATAAACTTGCTCGCATACTTCATGCCCATTCTGTCATGTATGCCAACAAGCTTGTTACCACTAGGCGTGCTATTGAAAACAATAATACTTCTTGCAGCCAGGTTATGGAGCCGGGTGCTTCCAATAACCCTCCAGATCCCCATTAGGGTCTTCTTTTTGTAGCTTCGTGGTGGAGGGGACCTCATGGCTCTTCTGAGCCAACGTGTCTCTTTTTCCTTAATTGATGTAGGGAGAGTTTCCTCTGCCTACGTAGTTTTTCTTTTTCTTTCCCCCATTGCAGGAGAGGGCCCCATGGCGCTGTGCATTCCTCTTGTTCATGTCACAACACGGTGTTGCTAAAGAAGGAGTGCTTTCTAACTTTCTTTCTACATTTTAAGGGCCACAGCTTGTGCTGAGGCCGTCCATGCCAACAGTGTTTAGAGAGTGGAAAGCACTGAGCGGTCTTGGACAGATTATTTTCCAGACTGTGTATGAAGTCACAGGCACAACACACGAACAGCAATGGAGACCTAAGAAAATACAATGTTAGAACAGATTACTTCTCAGATCAACAAGCAGCCTGGGAACAAAGCGCAGGTCACAACAGAGTGAGATAGAGAAATTTGGGATGCCATTGCTATTAGCTGGCCTTCTCGTTAGTACTGCACATTACCCGCCCAGGTTGCACATTCCAGCCATGAGGTGGATGCCGCTCCTACAACCACAATGTGAGCCCAGAGCCTTGATAAGTATTGCTTGATGATGATGAATTGGGGATGTGCTCTGGAACAATGTTCAATGTTTGCAAGCAAAAAACTAGCAGGGTGCATGTCACACGTGCAACCAGGGGCGTGGAGGCACGTGAGTTGTGTCAAATAAAGGACAAGATTTACACCTGACCTCTGAAAGAAGCTTCAGCGTGGCGGGCAGCAAGTGTGCATTGGCGTGGCAGTAGTCCAGTAGGTGCTTCTCGGATTCGTCAAGAAGTGCCGGGGACTCTAGGCCTGCAAAACATCAGGCCATTGATTTGTTTGAACAATTAAAGCCAAGGCCCTGTGAATCGATCATACTCCAGAAACATGACCAGCATCACCATGTGCACTCTTAAAGTTGCGCAAAGCGGAAAACTCCAAGGAAGGGGTTAGGCTGACTCGCTTATCCATCCTATTGAGCTTTCACCCTTGAGCAAACCAGGAAAATGCCTATGTTGCCTTCCTTTTTCTCTCCATTACACATCGTTTTACCTGCTGAAGAAAACGATCCAGGTACAGGATGAAGGTTGGGATCTTGGATCTCCCTGGGCTGCTGCTGCTTAGTCCCAGGGGCATGCACAATGGCTAGATCATGGAGGAGCTGTAAAGCGTTTGAAAAGCAAATGCAAACAGTGCCCAATCGCGTGTAAGCATTTGCATGCAAATGCAATTGTGCACCCTTGGCATCAGTGTTTGGTCCCTACATGGCAACTCTTGAGCAGCACACATAACTCACACAGATATAACACACCACCACCTGACAACCAAAGACATTCAGGGTGCTCGCAAACTTCATGCCCATTCTGTTACGTATGCCAACAAGCTGCTTACCACTAGGTGTGCTATTGAAAACACTTATAATTCTCACAGCCAGGTTCTGGAGCCGGGTGCTTCCAGCAATCCTCCAGATCCCCATAAGCACTTTTTTTTGTAGCTTTGTGGTGGAGGGGACGCACGGCTCTTCTGAGCTAATGTGCCTCCTTTTACTTAATTGATGTAGGGAGCGTTTCCTCTGCCTACGTTTTTCTTTTTTCCTTTCAGGGTTTTCCAGTCTATTTTGGAGCCCTGGCAATACATCTGTGCAGGAGTGCTCGACTGAACAGTGCAGCTTGTATAGAGGAAAAGGAAAAGCTACGCAAGCGGCTCACACCTCAAGCGTTATAATAAGGGAGGGCCGACCCCCACCGCCATAAGGGCTCGAACTCAAAACCCCCCGCCGCCTGGACGAGGATGAGTATTCGACTCGGCTTTCAATTTTAACCCACCAGTCACCTATCCACCCAAGTGGGCTTCTAGCTAAGAGGAGTGCCTGCATTGATTGCTTCTTTTGGGGGGCTGTCATGTCATCGATACAAGTGTTTAGACCTTGGGGCTTGCAAGAGTACCTTGCCTGACATATGCAGAAATATGTGCAGCAATTGGCTTTTCCTATAAGGCTTTCTTTGTACCTGCTGGTAGTGGTAGGTCCACGTTGCAGCAGTAACGGGCACCTCAATCTCTGCCACAGGCTCCAAAACCGCAGGCACGGTCCTGGCCTCTTGTGAGGATGGCACGGCACTTGCTTTGGTTGCCTTCAGTGAGAGCCTCTCTGCATCTGGGACAGTCAAATCCTCCCATCCACCGAGAGTGAAGGACTCCTGGTTGAAAGGCAAAAGGCAATAAAGGATTGTACAGCACAAGAAGGAAAGTAAGCATATGAGGGACGTCTAAACCAACCTTGTCCATCAAACTTGTTGGAAAGGGAAATGGTGTCTTTTAATCCTTGATGCAATGTTGCTTGAATGGTACTTTGAAGATCATGGACTGGTTCAAAAACAGGCAAACTTTGCACTGCGAGAATGGAGCCCAAAATAGGATACGTGCATCATACATTTTCCTGTTGAACTCCTCTTTGTGGTACAGGGGACTCATGGCTCTCCTGAGCCAAGTGTCTCCTTTTCCTTAATTGATGTAGAGAGAGTCGCCTCTGCCTATGTAGTTTTTCTACTCTTTACTTTCCTCATCTCTTATGCACCTGGGTGATCTGGTCATAAAGCACATGAATGCAACTGATCTGCTCATAATGCAGCCGACAGAAAGGAACTGGTCCGCTCATAAAGCAGTCAAGAGCAATGTTTTTCTTTTGCACCTTGATAATCCCCTCATGAGCAGATGGAAGCAACTGAGATCCTCTCATGTTGAGGTTGTGTGATGATGACGCCATGCTGCACACAGACTTAGGATATTTCAACGCATGCACACATGCCCTCAGGTACTCGTTGAAGAGGGTTCTCCTGGACAAGAATCGCTTATTTAGTGCAATTCCGGATGGCTGGTCTCGTATGGCGCATCCAGATACACTCGTACACTTGGACACCAACTACCTTTCTTGCTGCGGGATCATATTTTTTTCTGATAAGCTGAGCACAGTTGGGTAGGAGACATGCATAGCAGGAGGATCAGGCATACTGGCAAGTCATGAACCTGCCTCTGCTTCACAATTGATTCTTGGTGTCATCTCACTCGCACAAACACAGACACACACATGCACACACACATTCCAACTTGGCATTCTTATAGCTGCACGCATCCTAACTGGTCAAAATTTCCAAAGTTGCCCTTGATCAGAGCCTTTGCCTACTCAAAAGAGTGACACAGACGTGACTCTTCAGAGTGACACAGACGACAACCCTTAAGTTATGCAGGGAGAAATTCCTCTGCCTACAGAGTTTTGCTTTCTTATGGTAGCCCTACCTTTACAGGAGGCAATGGAGGCATCACCCCGGGCTTGGGCTGCCCTAAAGATGGAGACACCAGTGCATGAAGGACAGGCTGATTAGGAGCAGTGCCTTGTAACTCCTCATTGATAGCTGCAGCTTCAGTAGTGCCTGAAGCAGCAGCGGAAGGAGAGGTAGCAGCAGCAGCAACAGCTCCTGGAAAGTGAGCTTCAAGAGTTTGAGAGAGTGGGCTGGACTGTGGAAGAGGAGGGGGGCCTGGCTCCCTTCCCTCTCCTGTATCAGGAGAAGCTGGTGTTTCAGGTGCTGCTGTTGGTGGCTGGACAGCTCCGGCTTGTACAGCAGCTTGGAGGATAGGCTCTGGCAGGCCCCCCCCATCAGCTTCTTGGATGGCCTGCAACGGTGCATGTTCTTGGGGGCAAGGATTATGTTTCACAAGGAAGCCTGTCGGGTTGATCAGGATCCAAACTAGGCACAGGCCTAAGTGCTCTCTTTAGGCACTGCAGGCAGAAACAGCATGCTAGCAAAGCTCCATGTGTGCAAGTGCTCTCTGTGAGCAAAGCAAAACGAGCAAGCTTTAAGGACCACATGGTTAGGGAACCTTTCCTCAATCATTGAGGAAAGGTGCACGTGGCCTCATGGTTGGCCTCTTTCATGGCCATAGGCGCTGCGGCTTGCAATGTAGGCATTTTTGATTGAACATTCAACCATACCAAGACGAGTAACTAAGACCTGTGTCAAGAGTCAGCGCTGTGCAATTTCTGTGCTCACTTGATGCTCTATGCTCATTCAGTCCTCTGTTCATGAAGTCTTTGTATATCCACTGTGATCATTCAGTCCTTGTGTACCCTCTGTGCTCATTCAATACTCGTGTTTGCTCTCCAATTCCCTTTATCCTTCTTTGCTCACAATTTGCTGCTACTTAGGAAAAGGAGACTGACATATCCAATTATCTAAGTAGTGCTGGCAAAAAGAGACTTACCTGCAAAGCTGCCTGGTTCTCTTCATGAGCTGCACGCAAAAGCTCCTACATAAAACAGGCATACAGTTTGTGCTGCAAATGAAAGCAGTGAGTCTTAAATCTCTTGCATTGTGGTTGCCATCAAACATGTTGCCTCCAACATGCACGCCTCCATAAAAGGGACACCATGAATCAGAAATCCTCCTTAGGTTCCTTTAGATTCTTCTCCCAGACACCTGGTTTTGAAAACCAAGCCAAGTTGGCTATGGAGGAAAAACAATCAACAAAGTTGCCACACACAGTTTGGATGGGCGTTGTGCTAATCATTGTTTGTGGCGGTGGAGAGCAGGGGAAGGAGAGTCCGGGCATACAGGACCATGGACAAAGACTCTTCAGAACCTATTTTCGGGCTTTTAGATTTGAGGGCCCTTTGGTGAGACCCTTGCTAGCTTGCTAGTTAGGCAACCTTATCTTGATGCACGTGGCCTTTTGGCTGGCGTAGAAAGCAAGATAGAAAGACTTTACAGCTAAAGTCTGGCCGCATGCATTACAGAGGTCACCTGCCTTAAGGCAAGGCACCACCTCACAGACCAAGAAAAAAATCAAGCACAGAAGTATACTCCAGCGCGTTGGCCCCCACCATGGACCTCCTAGGCTGGCGTAGACTTCTCTTTTTTTCTTTCTTTGTGCACTGTCTTATTTACAGAAAGAAAGAAAAATAAAAACTACGTAGGCAGAGGGAACCCTTATTACATCAATTATTGAAAAGGAGACACATCGGCTCAGAAGAGTTGTGAGTCCCCTTAACCACAAGGCTAAACAAACAGAAAGTGCTAATGGGGATCTGGAGGGAAGCACCCGGCTCCAGAGCATGGCTGTGGGGATATTCTTGTTTTCGATAGCGCACCTAGCGGTTACAACTTTGTGGGCGTACAGAATGTGCATGGAGTTCACATGCAAGTTTACTAGCTCGTCAATGGTTGAGGCCGTATTTTTGGAAACGATCTATGGTGTTGTTCATGAAGAAAAATAAATGTAAACAACCCCTGTCTACGTCCAGTACCAAAAAAAGGCAGCATTTACCTGCCACAAATGCTGTAGTTCTTGGGATATGACAGAAGGAGCTACCAGTAGTGTGGCACTGGCGTACACCTGTAAAAGGTGTGGAGAGTACCTCACATCTTGCAGCTTCTTCATTTGTGTAGAAACAGATTACTCTACATGTGATCCTGGATGATGAGTCTATAGTCAATCCTCTACTTGTGATCCTGGATGATGATCCAACATTCAATCCTCTAAATGTGATCCTGGATGATGATCCAACAGTCAATTGTCTTTATGTGATCCTGGATGGTGATCCTTTAGTCAATCCTCTACAGTGATTCTGGATTATGGTCCTATACTCAGGGCAAGACATAAATGCATGCTAAAAATACTCTCCCAGCAGCAATTAAGGAAAAAGGAGACACCTTGGCTCAAAAAGCCAAGCCCGCTCTACCAATGAGGGCCTGGAGGTTGACTTAAAGTATCTTCCTACAGAGCCACTGGTTCCTGGCAGGTCCTGGCTGTGAGAAGTGTACTTGTTTCCAACCAGACACAGCCGCTGAAATGCATGATAATTGCTGGCACAAATAAAGGCTTTCAAAAATATTTTGGACAGAATAAGCCCAAGCCCAGGGGCAGCACCTAAGAATGTGAGAGCACACTCCTTCACAGACCGAGCATGAAATTACCGTTCCAAAGAGTGTCTGTGACATCATTCATATGATATGAATGTGGGCGCCATCAATCATAAAGTTACATTATCGAACCCGCACCTATTGACATGCAACAGCTGCAACAAATGCAACCAAAATAGGATGCACACAAGTGCTCAAACATTGTTTCCTTTCTTGGGTTTGTGGGTTGTGATGGTCAGCCAAGCAGAGAACAAAGGAGGCTGGACGCTCAATCTGCTCAAAACCAGGCGGACTTACCATACTATGATGGTGCAGTGAACTCTTGCAGACACTGTGAGCTGACAATTGAGAAGTGAGCTGCTTTGGACTTGGACTTACAAGTGTGCAGTGAACTGGTGAAGACACTGCAGTAAGGTGTGGAGTTGGACCGCCTCCTTTGAACCACTCCTCGTGTTGCCTTTGTAGGACATCCTAAAGGACAGATTAAAAAGCATATCACAAATATGAAACCCCAGACATGACAGGAAAAGCCAAATGGCTTCCTGGAGCTTATGATGCACTCGCTAGTGGCTTACATGTATTAATGATACGCAGATTTACAAATCAAAAGTAGCAGGTGTGCACCAGGCAGGCTGCCCAATAAGATTGCAAGCACTATAACCTTATCTATGCAATGCACGCAGAACCGTTATTGGAAGCCTTACCTGGGGGATGCCCTGGCCACTCGGGATGTGCTCCTGGTGCTGCATACCATCGGTGCTGGATGTGGGCTGCCCCTGCCCTGCCGATGGTGCAGGCTGCACTTCTCCCTCAGCCTGGCCAAAACCTGCATAATAATCAATAATATAATTGAAGCTAAGTGCGCAGTGGCCGGCCAAGAATCTGGATACAGCACGTCAGTGCCAGCTGTCACCTCCCTTGGCCTGGCCAAAGCCTGCATGTGAAGGAACAGAAAAGAAAAGACTACGTAAGCCAGGTCCAGCTGCATGCATTAAGAAAAGGTTCCCCAAATAGTGCCAGCTGATCACCTCCCTTGGCCTGACCAACGCCTGTATCATTTGCGTGAAAAAAGGAGCGCGCCCTTGCATTGGAGACGTGCACATTTGTGTCTATTTTTAATAATTGTACAAAAATGGAAGAAGCCGTCCACAATTACTCTTGCTAAGCATGTCCACTTGCAGCCTTTAATATTCCCTTTTTCTTTAAGCTTAGATATTGTTTTGAGGTATTTTCCTCTTTTGTTATATCTATATTACCACAATTAATACTGCCTGGGAATGGTCTCTTGGAGCTTTTTGCTCGAGCCTATATCTACTGCATTGTCAATGGGGAGAAATGCATGGAGCCTCTCCAGATGGAACTGCCTTGTCTGAACACTGCCACAACTTTGAAAATGTACGGGAGAAAGGAGGATGCAAACAAGTTGCTGAAGCTAAATCGACCCTGCACAGTCACAGGGTAAAATGTTGCTTGCTCTCACCACCAATAACCATACTGCTGCACACAGATAAAGGAAGCGCACGCATTTTCACACAACACACCCAATACCCAGGTTATCTGAGCAGATGCCATACAGGGGAAGTAATACACAAGCATCCTAAGATCATAGACTAACCCCTTGGACTTCTGAAAGCCGCTCACCGTAGGGGTGTAGCACACTGAGCGCATTTGCATGCTTCAGCTGCAAGGTAGAAAACCGCAACCACAGGTAAGTGCACAAGAGGACAACTCATATCTCACTTACCACAAGGGACTGGTCCACTTAATGCAGGCACAATTAGCAGCCGCAAGGTGGAGACGCCACGATCACCAGTTAGTGCACAAGAGGGCATAACTGGCAGATGCAACCTGAGAGGAGAGGGGCACACAAGAAAAGACAGAAAATAAAAGACTATGCTGGCCAAAGGGGTGCATACCATTAGGAAAAGTTTGCTCGCTGGGGTGCAACCTCACAATGATTTTTGTGGACCACATTTAGGTATTTGAAAAAGAAAACCTTCCATGCTCTTTGCTGTGGAGAGCAGGAGATATAGGGGCGAAATTCATGTGCTTATGGTCTTTTACCAAAATAAGCAGCAGCCTACCGTACTCTGAGGAGGCAACATCCCCATGACACATGGTTGGAGCTGTTATTGGAATGAGTAAGCATGATGTGGATGCATGTCGACTAGTGAATGAATCGTCCTTGACCAAAGGACGTCTTTTGAAGGGCAGCAAAAGCAATGAAGAGCTGTGCTTCCTGAGAGTTCACCTCATTTACTCTAACTGGCACATACCTTAACACTTGACTTTCCTCTTGAATTTTCACGTGGATATCCTCCTCAAGCAAAAGTTCCCCGTGCTGCCCGACCAACTGATGAATTAGTTACAAGTGTTTGAGTGTGAGAGGGAGAGGTGGGTACTTAAAGGCGCAAGGATCAATCATCATGCTAGCATGTCAAGGGAAAACGAAAAAAGCAACCCGTCAGCGTTATTTTCACTGCAAAGCACCTGTGAATTTGAAGCACCTTGAGCAGACCACTCAATTCTCAGCATACTCGCAAATAATCCAGATTGATTGCTTCTCTTATTAGCTATTATCCAGGGCAATCCTCCCTTTTTGACCCTATTAAGATCCCTGATCAGGACAACTTATCTTGAAGAATTCTTCATCTTTTGAGTTGTTTATTTCCCGGATGCTAGTCCTTTTCATGGCGTTTAGGTCGCAGCTCAGGATGTTGGCATCATTTCCAGGCTCCAAACTTGCGGCTTGAGAAAACCTTACAAAAGCAAACGGGTGACCCTGCACACACTATTACTTGGTGTGGCAGGCCCCGCCTTCAATGTTTTTACCATTATATCAGACTGGGCCTTTCCAAGACTAGCATTCAAAGTAAGTTGCACTCCAGAAATTCAACAATCGAAATCTACACCAGACGTGCTATCTATCTGCAAATTGTTTTCTTTTGAGGAGGGGGGGGCTACTGGGCGTGCGGCAGTGAACAACAGGAGAAGGAAATTCCAGGCATTTGTGATCGTGGTAGACAGCCACCAGATCCCCGCCAGCACTGATTCTGGATTATATGTACGCTAGCTTTGTCTGGCTTACTTTTGAGGTTCAGGCCTCCATTGTGATCTAAAACAGAGAATAATTTAGGACAAGACTAGCGATCAATTACTAGCGTAATCGAACTTTTCCTAAATGCAAGCAGCCATCTTTTCTGTACCAGTTTTAGAACAAACAGACGCCTATCCTTACATAAGGGTTAGAGATTCATGCACTCATGCCTTACTGATTTGGAACTTACAATCAGCCAACAAACTCTTTTTCCTTGTGCAAGAACATGCAAGAATGTAAAGAGTTTGATTGCTACCAAGCCCTGTTCAGGAATTTCACACATACACACGCACACGCACACACACACTCACACTCGCACGCACGCACACACACACACACACACACACACCAGTATGCGCAGGGGTTGCATTTCCTCGTGCAGGGTGCACACTATATGCAGCAGCATCTCTTGTGTCTCTCTGCTCACTTTCTCGTGATCCAGGCATGGTGGCAAAATCTACAATCCAAAAAACAATCCCACATTGTTTAGTACGAACCAGGTGTGGCAGGATAAAGGAGTACAATTGGAAGAGGTGAAGTGATTATGTATATAATTACCCACCCTGCAGCCAGGAGAGTGGCACCTTTGTAAATACATTTCGGCTCCACTGTTTACACTGCCCATACCCTTGAGCAATTCAAAAAATTAGGGATTGACTCACAGAGATCTGAAACACTTGCAAGAAAACTCCAAGCCCATTCAATGGGCTTCAGAAGTTCTATACAATTTGCGCACAAACTTGCCTCTACCAGACGTGCCATTGAAAATAAAAACACTCACTATAACACTGGTGCCCTGGAGCAGCGTGCTGCCAGAAACCCACCCGATCCACATTAATTCCCCTCTCATCTTCTGGTGAGGGAGACTCACGGCTCTTTGAGCCAATGTGTCTCTCTTTCCTTAATTGATGTAGGGAGATTTTTCTCTGCCTACGTAGCTTTTTCCTTTTAATTTTCTTTTCTTTTTCAGCTCCACAAATATGCTACTTAAGTAACGCAGCTTCATCTAGTATGGCAAAGGAAGTAAGAGTTTTTCTCCCGTCTAACCATGGTGGGCATGATACACACCAGTCTGTCAATGTTGGGCGCACGCACACACACACAAGTCTGACTGTGATGGGCATGTGCAAACACACACACACACATTCACAGCAATCTGACTATGGTGGGCATGCACACACACACACACACAAGTCTGACTGTGGTGGGCATGTGCACACACACAGCAGTCTGACTATGGTGGGCATGCACACACACATACACACACCAGTCTGACGTTGATGGGCATGCACACAAACCAAGTGCCTCCTTGTACTTATAAATGCATGCATTTCAATGTGCAGTAGTTTTCTTGTCTTCTCCTTTCTTTGCTTAAGCCCCGGTCATGACTTAAGAGAGACAATTGGAAGGCCTTGTAAACCTGGTTCTTAGCTTTATGTGGCAGAGTTAAGACTCAAAGGGCCTTTCTATCAGCGTGCAAATATGTCCATGAGCTCCATGACACATACAGCCTTTTCCGACACTGTCCTCCTACAGACAGCAGCAACAACACATGTTTCCCACCTCAGCAATGTCCAACACTACTGTGGGACTGCTATGGCTTGGAGCAGACAAGGATTTAATTTATCCTGTATAAAGAGATTAGAAAATACTACGCATGCCAGGTCTAGCTGCGTGCATACCTTCAAGCGTTCTATCTCAATGCAACACTTTTCCTTGCCCTCCTTCTAGAACAGTTTAATAGGACTCCCTGAGTTCTCACCTCAACAATGTCCACAGCTGCTGTGGACCTGCTGTGGCTTGGAGCAGGCAAGGGTAAGGGGGCAAACCTGCTAGGCAGACCAAACTGCAGCTGGACGGAGTGCGCTGGCAGCCCCGGTGCAACTTGAGCGAGTGCTGTGTTCAGCATACACAAGGTAGGAGGTGCCTCAATTGCCTCAGGCTTGCCAGGAGGACAGCATGCCAAGTGGTAGGCCTTACAAGCTAGGTAGTGTGCTGAACACAACAAGCAAACAAGCTCCAATCAGGAAATTGTTCAGCAAGCTAGATACAGATCTAGCAGCAAACAGACTACCACAGATGATTCAAGGAGAGCAAAGGCCCACCTCCACACAGCTATTCCATGTCAAATGCACTTGCTGGCTACGAAACTGCTGGTGTCGTGCCTGTGAAATAAAGCAAGGACAAGGAGCTGTCACGCTCATGAAATTAGGCAAGACAAGGACCAACCTGCGCACAGCTGTTCCATGTCAAGTGCACTCGCTGGCAGTGACACCGCTGATGCTGTTGTGATTGCTGAGGGCGAGCCACTGTACAGGTGGGCACCGGGATCATCTTGCTGGCTGGTCACCCAAGCTATCAGCTGCACACACCCTGCATGTGCACCATGCAAGTGACCTCAAGGTAAGGTTTGTACCGGTACAAAGTGGACTCGCAGGGAAAAAATGGATCAAGCAGCATGGATTGTCCATTTCGTGAAGGCCACATTGCTCAGTGTACAGCGTCTACCCAAGAAATGGCTGGTTTCTTTTGCATCCTGGCAGAATGGCCTCATGGTAGCTGTGAGCAAGAGGGGCGTGACACAACTGGCTTGCTGATTTTCTCACAAATATATGGCACAGCTGGGTTGCAGATTTTTCCGTAAGACATGACACAGCTGGGTCGCTGGTCATGCTGATTGCTGGTCATGCTTCCCTCTTCTCAAGCAACATTGCGCACAGTGAGCACCAATTACCTTCACAAAAGCAAGCGCGGGGTGCCTCCTTTTCCTTTATTGATGTAGGGAGTGTTTTCACTGCCTTCAAAGTTTTTCTTCCTTTTCTTTTAGCATGGTGATCCTGGCTGCTTTTTTAAAAGCGTATTACTCTGGAGCAGCCAAGGCAGGACGAGTAATTTTTTTTCCAAGGCAGGCAGGCTTTTGTACCTCACCAGAATTGGTCCTGAGCACCTTGATGGCAGCTACTCTACATCTTTGAATGCCTTATCCTCCTTCACTTCTGGGAACTATCGCCAAGTAAAGTCTTGGTGTCCCTAAGACAGTGCATTACAGGAGTTGGACTTTTTCTAAACACTGCTGCTTCCACCTTAACAATTTGCTGTGAAAGCCAAACACCTTCTGTCCAAATTGTCATTCCATTATCACTGAGTGGATACAAAAGGGGCTTTACAGGCATAAATGCCCGTGCTTTTGCAGGAAATACACAGGGAATGTTATGACCAACAAAAGGCAATGACAAGATTTGTCAGGAACAAGAAGGTGGTGTGGGCTGTCATGCACTCAACCACGTCATATACTCAACTGTTCCATATACCCAACTGTTGCATACACTCACCTGCGTCATATACTCGACTATATCATACAATTACTAATTTAGTAAATGTGTCATGTACTCAACTGCGTCATACAGAGAATGGTTTGAAGATCAGCAAAACTTCCTCACAAAAAGTGCTTGAAAACCGCTCATGCCTGACATGTTTAAACTTATCTTCACTTTGGTTAGGCATGCTGCATCGATCACCCACCAATGTGTCTCCTTTTCCTGAACTGATGTAGGAGGGTTTCGTCTGCCTACATATTTTTTCAATCACCCACCCGGAACACATACTGTTGACACCAGGTGGTCAGGACGCGGCAAACGGCCAAGGTTGGATCCCAGGAACTCAGTCTGCACTTATTGTTGGGCCGGTACACGGATTGTGATCAGCGGCAAAAGTAGCAGCAGATATAGCAGGCAGAAAGTTGCTGCGCGGACCGTGATCAGTGCAGCTCATGGCATGTGACACAAGCTCATGTGGTACAAGTGCGTGCAAGGCGAACACTTCCCCCCGCTCAAATTCAAGTGGAATGCTCACACAGCTTCATGCCACCAAGCACTGTGTGTGCACCAAATGAAGCCAACTGTTGCCAGCCATGTTATTCCACCATCCTCATTAATTCTGACCACACACAATGGATTCACCCCTGAGTACAACAATCAACCGTGTCGATTACCTACCACTGCATGCGCAACGTTCCAGTAGCGGTCGAAGGCAAACTGGCACTTCTCATTGATCAATATGCTTGTTACGTTGTATCTGGGTGTGGAGAAGAAGAAACAGTAAATGTGTGTGCTGTGGTGTGCACTGCGCTGTGCTGTGTTGTTATCACAGCATGTTCCAAAAAAAGGACTACGTTGCCCAGTGACAAAACCCCTGACAGTATTTGCTTTGAGCAAACGCGTTGCCAAGCAATCTCAATAGAAGAGGCAAAAACACACATGCAATATTGCATTAATGAAGTCATCACCTTGTAACTCCAGTGTACAGCTGAATGAGTGGGCGAGGGCCATGCTGCAGCGGCAGCCTCCTGGCAAGTTTGCATCGACTCGGCAAAAACGTGGAGGCTTCAATCAGCTGCCGCCGCCGCACTGCCCTGTCATGCGACTCGTCATCTAAAGGGCCCGATTTCGGTATGAACTGCAGCCCATGTGTGTGTGTGTAATTACAGGTAGGGTAGCTTTGGTTGCACCATTATAACTAGCTCAGCATCCAAACTCACGAGTCGTGCACATGCCGCATCTGTGGCCGGCCACTCAGTTCCTTGATGTATAGCTACAGGGGGAAGCACTTACATAGCTCACGAGTGAGGCAATAACATTCTTTGCTGGGACTTGTGGCCGAGTTGCCTCCTTCATGACCTCCTTGGTGGCTGGTTCCTTTTTGGGTTGCATATCAGATCATATAGCAAACATTGTCTGGTTCATATAAACGAAAAGTTATTGAATTCAAGGGAAATATTATTGAGAAAGGCCTACTATCAGCTCACAAGTAGCTTTTACATCAGGTGAATACACGAGGAAATAGTACGCTTAAATACACCAGTAAATAAATTTTCATATGTAAGAGACGTTGAAAGCAGAATATGGTGAGCAGGGATCTCACACGTACCTTGAGAGGTGGGCCTCGTTGCAACTCTACCACGAACTGCAACTAACACAAAGTTTACTAGCATACTGAATTATGTAGACAACCTCACAGAGCCCCAGAGGAAGTTGGTGGCCGCACAATTTCAGTTGCGCTAATTGGAAGGAAGCCCCGTGAGGTGGTGCACCATTTCACAAAAATGTTTCCTTTGAATAAAAAATATTTAGTTGTTCATTGGCAGCTTACAATACGTTGTTTGCTCCCGTAGTCCGGTGGCAAGTCGAAAATAGGGTGAAAATAAAAAACAAAAAATCATTAATAAAACAATATTATAGCAAAGTGACTTGTTACTGGACACTACGGGTGCAACCCACGATATATTGATGACCAATCTCACCAATCTCACATCAAAGGTGCTCCTTTTGGATACTGCACCTCACACTTTAATTATTTTTTTGTTCGATTCAGTATTTTTCAATTATAAAGATGAGACTCTTAAACTTAGGGGGTGTCCCGAACCAGTAGTTCCCTGCAGTTACACCTGGGCACTTTGGCAAAATTCTGGGGGTCCGAGACCGAACTTCTTGGATTTGCCTAAAACTTGGTATATAGGGTATAGACCGCGTTTCCACTGGGACCGCTCAAAAATCGGAGTCGGTTGGCACGTTCGGCTTGAGCGTGCATGCACGTTCGCGGACACCAGAGACCGGAAAATTGATTTGGCGGACCGGGAAATAAAAAGTTGTTTCCACTGGGCGGTCCGGGAAATTCCTCGGCGGACCGGGAAAATGAATTTCCCGGTAGATGAATTTCCCGGACCGGGGAATTTATATGCGGACCCCCCCCTTGCATATAAGTTCAGGCGGACCGGGAAATTCAAATGCCTCCAGAAGACCACAAATGCTTTGGAAAACTTCATTATAACTTCAATCACCATTGTAAATATGTCTGAGGGCTCTCAAGTGGCAAGGGAATTTCCCGGTACAGATGTCCACTGGAAACAACTGGCCGGGAAATTCTTTTCCCGGTAGACCGGGGAATTGAATCACGGACCGGGAAATTTGTTTCTGAATTTCCTGGAAGGGGCCCAGTGGAAACGCGGTCTTAGTGTGTTTTAAAAACATCTGCATACTCAGTTTTCTATAATTTCCAAGGGATGTGTGATGCAGCTGCAGGGAGGTTGCCTAATTCGCACGTTATGCATGCACTCTTGGAGGGCTCATACACTGCTGGCCTGGATTTGCCTGAAACTTGGTATGTAGGGTAAATTGGGTGGTTTGAAAACATCTGCACACTCAGTTTTCTATAATTTCCAAGGGATGTGTGATACAGCTGCAACCTACTGCCTGACCATGCGCTGTTCTGCAGGACGAGTGCTTGCTTTTTGAAATGATCATGGCTCCGAACTGCAAGAACTGTTTCCACCTCCATCTTCTTCACAACTGACAATCCAGAAGGGTGAAGAATTGGTCCATGAATTGAGATCTAATTTCAGCCCAATTTTGAATGATTCTGTCACTTCAATGGAGGCCATGCTGGATGGAACTGTGCACATTACTACTTTGGACTGGCCATCCTTTCTGCTTTTTAAATGCCAGCTATGGGAATCATCATTGGGGGAATTGCGTTGAGCTTTGGGCTAATTGTCACCGGCGGGTTTGTGTTGCTCCAGGTTTTCAGCCTCTGCCAACTTTAAAGCAGAAAAATCAACTCCTAGCCAAAATTTTGGCTAGGAGTTGATTTTTCCTAAATTGGAACCTGGGCCTTAAGGCCCGGAGGTTCCTTTAGGACCCAGCAGAATTCTGGTGTGGCAAACACACTATTATGTAGCCCTCTCACAAAAGGCCTTCTTTACAGGAATTCAATTTTGGACACTAACAATTTTAAGACACTAACAAATTGGACACTAACAATTTTACTGAGTCCATGAACCGTGTCTTGAAAGCACTTTTTTTGGCCCACGACCAGACAGGCGGATGGACTCCTTGTTGGAATGCTGCTGCAACGAAGCAATACCTTATTTCAATGCGAAATACATTGAAAGAAATAAGTGGTTCATGCTGTGGTGGCATTGTGTTTGGCTGCTTGTCAATGCAACTTGTTCTATTTGCTCATTTTGTCTCCAGGCTGTTTGCCACTCCATTTATTCCCAATTTACTCACCGTGTCTCTTCTTTTTGTAGGTCTGCCCGGCAAGACATGTTAACGCACAAGACACCTGTGCCTGACTATCTGCTTGGCCGCCCTGTACCAATTTGTGCTACCTTGCAACAACAGTATCAGCTTGGAGAGGCGTGTGCTCATCTGGTCCAATGTGTATCAGGTATGGCTTGAAGTTATTCAATCTTGAGGGCCATGTTAATTAATTGTGAAGCACTTAAATAGTGAAGCACTTGCTAACTGACACTCC
Source organism: Dunaliella primolecta (assembly GCA_914767535.2). Classification (NCBI taxonomy): domain Eukaryota; kingdom Viridiplantae; phylum Chlorophyta; class Chlorophyceae; order Chlamydomonadales; family Dunaliellaceae; genus Dunaliella; species Dunaliella primolecta. The sequence continues at coordinate 14,589,047 of OU611752.1, forward strand.
CACCCCCTCGTTTACTCACAGAGTCACAATCTACGGTTCCCAGTCTGACTGTGCAGCATCGAGAGTGTGAAGGGGTCTGTGGATGGACGGTGGGTGTAGGGAAGGGCTACATGTACAGCCATAGATTAGAAGTTCGATTTATCAACAACCTATCCATTGGATGGTGTGGGTGTTATTATTATTGGTGAGCAGAGCCTGGTTGCTTCAACAGAGAGGAGCTTAATTGTTGCTTTCTATTTTGGATCAAGCTTTTACAAAGACACTTCGTGCAGCCGGCAAAAACCTCCTCCATTGCTTGTTTACAAATGTGATTAAACGTTGCTCATGATTATCAATCTTTTCATTGGGACCCATGTATGGTGCTCAACAGGGCTATCTATTGATTATTCTTTTGTGCAGGATACTTAGCTTTTCAGGAATTTAATGTGCTATAGCAAGTAGTTACTTGCTATGTGCTCATGCCTCTTTTTTGAGCAACATGTTTCGACCTAGCCCTATCAAGCAATTCTGAACTGAGAAGCATAGCTGCTCATTCCTTCAATATGTACAAAACTGAGTATGCAGATGTTTTTAAACCACCCAATTTACCCTACATACCAAGTTTCAGGCAAATCCAGGCCAGCAGTGTATGAGGCTCATACACTGTAGGGGTGTTCACCCCCCGAGGCGACTTTCACCAAATGAGTTCAAAATTTGACATTAGGTGTACATTTGGTAGATATGAAGGGCTGCATACTTGGAATTTCGAAAATTGGCCCAGGGGGTAAGCAGGAGCGCCCCCAACCTTGTATCAGGTCTGATCATGGACGCATCTCACACAATCCCTCATAACTGGCCAGCATACAGTTCAATTCTTGTCATTTTGAATTTGACAGGTGCCTGCTACTGAGACCTTTCTGTAGATATGCTGTTTGTGGAAGACAACGCCCAAATGGGCAAGCTGGCCTGGGAGATGTGCGTTTTTGGCCATGTTTGGCCACTTTGCTCACACAAAAAGTGGCATTAAAGATGTGGAGGGCTATTTCCCTCTTCCCAGTTAAGCACAGGTTTTTAGCATAGTATGGTACAGCAGCACGAGCAATATGGGGCAGAAACAATGTTGCTCAAGGCTAATGCCTGCCAGAATTGTAATTTTTAATTGCAAAAAATGCACGTTTGGACCCATCCCTGACCAACCATGCAACATTTTTTGGTACTTTTTGTTGCAAACCTATTCTTATATCACAAGGTATCCAACGGTGTGCTGCTTGACCAAACCGGATGACTTGCAGAGTGACCCCCATTTTAGGGTGCTCATTTGCCTTAGTGCTTACACAGAAAGTGGGTTTTTGGTGCATAAGGTGCCTCCAGGATGGTTGTTCTGGCATGAAACTCGGCATGGGGGTCCAGCATGGTGTTTTGAAGGGGCTGTGTGTGGGAATTTGGGAACGCGCAGGTGTGTGGGTGCCTGCTGTTGGACACGTGCTCATTTTTCAGGGGTAAAATGTATGCTGGGCCTGGTAGCATGCTGAAGGTGTGTTGATGGTCCTATCAGAGCAAAAACTTGCCCATGCCTTCATGTCACAGAGGAACACAGCTGGGAGGAGTGGCAGCTGCCACAGCCCGCCGAGTGCTTTAGCTCCACATGCCATCCACAGCCCTTGTTTGAGCACATCACCATGCGCAGCTCCCTTGCCCTTACATGCAACCCCCTGAAACCCTTTCCAGACCTCACAGGTACCCAGAGCCACCCTACAACACAGGGCCTGCAAGGTTTGGAGCAGCGAATGGTCAGCTGTCCAGTGTTTTGCGTTTTGGTGACGTGCATGCAGGGGGTGTGTCAGGTGTGCTGCAGCGGTGCTCCCAAGCTCCAAATGCATGCATTTTGAACTTATAGACCCTTTCTGATGCTTCTCGAGTGCTGGAGTGCACAGTGCAGGCCAGCTGGGGTGCGTGCGTGTGCGACAGACCCCTTGCCACCCACACAGCATGTCCACAGCACGCAGCTGCAGCAACCTGTGTGCAGGATGTCCTTCCTCACGTCTTAGTGCAGGTCTGGGACAGGTTGGGGCAGGCTGTGCGGGCTGCTGCTGGCTCCAGGGTGCTCCTTCCTGCTGGTCAAACCTCTGCAACAGCTGCTGTAGCTGCAGCTGTGTGGAGTTGCTGCCTCAAAATCAAGACAATGATTCATTCAATAACAAAGACCAAACATGCCCCAAAACCGGCGAGGTTGATGGCCCGTCAGGAAGGCGATATCGTCAAACCTGTCAAATTTCCGAACCTGACAGCTGGTGCACCGGGGCTCATAAAACAAGTGCAGACGGAATTTTTAATTTATATTTAATAAGTTCGATTGCTCAGCTTGAGCTCCACGTGTTTTTTGGAGAGGGGGCCGAGCCATGTCTGGACACCCCCTCCCTGTATCTCCCCAGCCACTGCACCATCCCAGACTCTGAGACCAGTTTTGTCAACCAGTTTTGCACCATAAAACTGCTTGAGAAGTCAAAAATGAGATTGGAGCAACTTGGTCCGGGTGTGAACACCCCTACACTGGGCTTTTTTTTCGTTTTGGCAAAACCATGATTTCATTACTGTGAGGGAAATCCCCTCTCTTGAGAAGTGCTATTTTATTACTTTTGCCCCCCAACCAAGCCTGCCGTAGGCCTCGCGGCAAGATAAGGTAACAAAGATTTTCCCTTGCAATGCTGCAAAGTGCTGTGCCTTCACACTTGGAGTAGCAAAGTCTCATTCGCTTTGCATGAGAACCAGTCCATCAAGCAAGAAAGTTCCAACAACCATGCACCTCCACGTGTTCAAGTTCAGAAAGTAAAAGCATCCAAGTCATATCAAATCTCCCATTAGCAAGTCCACCAAGCAAACTGCACTTCACCAACATCCCCTTATAGCCCGTATCGTCCACGCTTCTTTTTTGCATCTAGCCACCTGCTAATTGCATCAGGATAGGGGAAGGACATCAAATCATACTCCATGCTCTTGAACCCTCGAGCACACACATTAATGTGCTTCTCCTTCAAGGAATTGCGTTGAGGGCTTTTCAGATACTTCAGAGCAGAGAACATCCGCTCATCCTCTACTGAACCAGGCACCATGACAAGCACAAGCTCAGCGAGCTTTATCCACTCAGGGCATCTAAAGCAACCCCCCTTGCTCTCTAGCTGTCCCAAAACTCAGCAGCTATGCTTGCTACTGTTGCAGGCTCTGAAGCTTGCTTCTTCCATGCTGGCTCCTGCTCATCTGCGCTGCTACACCCACTGTCGCTGTCGCTGCTGCCGCTGCTGTCACTGCTACTGCTTGGTTGAGGAGCAGGAGCAGGGTTAGGGGCTTTGCTTCGGTGCTGCAAAAAGTCCAGCATCTCGTGCATGAACATGCACTTCTGGTCCTCAAGCTTGTCACAGCAGAGCAATGACGCAACACTGTTGCTGCTGCCGCCCTCCTCATTGCTGATCAGCTTACTTGTGCAGAAAGCGCTGTTGAGGATTTGAAGGGCACTCTGGGCATGTTCGTGCGTTGCTTCAGACCAGGCATCCTCCCCAGATGGTGGCAAGAGCCCATGCCACCAGCTGGGGTGGACGATGCCCATGGCCCAAGCTAAGTCGGTGGAAGGAAAGCGCGCGCTGGTGTCATCAATCACTGCGCGTGCTGCAACTGAAAGTTTGTCCATGACCTGCTGCTCCACTCGCTGCTTGATGTCAAGAGATGCTGCTACAGGGCGCACACTGTGACGCTGGTTTGCTCTGGGTGGGGGCACAGCTTGCAGTTCGGAGTCCACGCTGACTGCCTGCATTACCAAAATGCCACTGTTCCATGCCAGGCTCTCTGCTGTGCTTTGTGCGGGCTTTTTGCTGGCAGGAGGCTGTTGCTCCTGGTGCTGTTGTTGCTGCTCCTGCTGCTGTTCCTGCTGCTGCCCCTGCTGCTCTTGTTGCTGTTGTTGCTGCTCCTGCTGCTGTTCCTGTTGCTGTTGCTGCTCTTCCTCTGCTACCTCCGATATTCACCAGCACTGTGACCTTTCCTTGTTCTACCCATTGTATTTATTAAAGTTGAAGGTAAGGTCCCTTCAGCGGTGGAAGTGGGGGTCAAAATGGTCGATGCGCCTCTTTCATTACGATTTTCAGCCTCCCCAAATCCCGGATTTTATTACGATCGTAATGCCATTACGCGAAAAAAAAAGCCCTGGTATGAGCCCTCCAAGAGTGCATGCATAACGTGCGAATTAGGCAACCTCCCTGCAGCTGCATCACACATCCCTGGGATTTTATAGAAAACTGAGTATGCAGATGATTTTAAAACACACTATACCCTATATACCAAGTTTTAGGCAAATCCAAGAAGTTCGGTCTCGGACCCCCAGAATTTTGCCAGAAGTAATTACTAACCCTAACCCGCAAAATTTAAGAAGTGCCCAGGTGTAACTGCAGGGAACTACTGGCTCGGGACACCCCCTGAGTTTAAGAGTCTCATCTTTATAATTAAAAAATACTGAATCGAACAAAAAATAATTAAAATGTGAGGTGCAGTATCCAAAAGGAGCACCTTTGGTGTGAGATTGGTCATCGCCCCGATATATTTGGCTTGCACAACAGTTGAGGAAGTACAATGTATATCAATGTTCTTGCTAGATTGTGAGCTCCATCTTTCTTCAGATTGCTAAATACGAGTTGCTCTAAGTCTCATAGAGAGGGAAACCATGTCAGTCTTCGCCTATGCTACTTTTAGGTGCTAACAGAGCTCTTGAGAGATGGAGCTAGCACAGTCCCTGCGGTCCGCTGTGGTTGAAAGCAAAGCAGCTCAACAGGACACAAGGTAGTTTCTTTTTTCGCACCATGCATCAGGGTATGAACGAGGGCAGATTCAGCCCTCATTCTTGCAGCCTACATCATGCATTGACATACTCATAGTTAGCTCTCATTCATCCCCTGGGTTGTGTGTGGATATTCATACGATCGAAGCTTGCTGTACCCAGGTTCTTATTTGGCACCGAGGTCTCCTGCAATTACAAGGTTCCCCCTGCTGAGGCATACGAAACTTGGAGACCACTGCCTGTAAGTCCTCAATTTTCATCATCTTGTCTGTTTATGTGGAATTTGAGGGGGCATCTGGTATCATGCCCTGAGTGAGTTGCAACAGCGCTGTCTCACACCAAGTGCATATTGCAAGTGCTGTGTCATTCATGTGGGTGCACACATGTATGATTGTTGCAGGTTAGCTACCTCCAAAACCAGACGAGCGAAGCTGGCAAGCATTTGATCTCCCATTCAGCAATCTTTCCAAGGCTGGCCAGCAGCTTTGAGGAGGCAAAAGGAAAGCTTCTTCCAAAGCTCACCGAGTTTGTGAGCGCATGCAAGGTATGCCACAATTACTTCTGCTCATCACGATATGTCTCCTTCTGTTCTGGCAACCGCACGTGGGGTGGGAGCAAGGCAGGAGGAGGTACAGTGAAATGAAAACCTCAAGGCACTGGGTAGTAAGTAGCACAGGACTTTGGAGACTTGGATAGTCAAGCCTTGACCTGCTGCTGGTCTAAGCTCCTGTTAACAAGACCAGACCTGCAGATGACCTGTGCAGGTAGCCCACGACTGATAGTTCCGAAGAGAGACCACTGGACAATTTGGTCGCCCTCTCTCTCTCTCTCTCTCACACACACGCACACACACACACACACACACACAGTCACACACACAGACATACATATGCAAACAAACAAAATTGAACCAGTGCTGCTTGATAAGCGCAAGACAGTGTGGATGGGTTGAAAAAGTGTGGACTTCATCTCCTTGATTTAAAAGCAACTTTTACTGTTCGGCTATTAAAACCCAACAGTGCAGGCTCAAACACTATGACACTGAGATGACTTCCCATGCATGCACTCTTCAATTAGTGCTATTGCTCCGCCACTTGGATGCACAGAGCCTGGATGAGGAGGGGGAAGAGGGAGAGTTGAGTGATGAGGAGGTCACAAATGCCATCAAGGAGACAGGAGTTTTCTTGAGCAGGTGTGTGCAGTGAGAGGAATGTGTGAATGTGGAAATGGATGTGAATGTCATCAAGGACACAGGACTCCTTTTGAAAAGGTAAACCCTTTCCAAACATGGTACAAACTCCATGGAATAGTTGGACATTTACCATTCATTGTCCCTTAAGCACAAAAAGGTGCTGCGCCAAAGCAGTGATCTTTGCGCATTGTACTCACACATTCTGTAACAGATCTTGCAGGTCTGAAAAACAAGTAATCCGCAGTTTGCAATGTCACCATACCAAGGCTAGGCTTTGCGTACATGGTAAAGCAATTTTTTACACATGGAGCCCAACATATGTTAGATATTGCATTCTTCTACTTGTATCATCACGGGCCTTGCAATCATGGTAAAGCAGTAATTTTACATGTAAAGCCCAACATATGTTTTGATGTAAATGTTTACTTGTGTGTGTTATCACACTTGGGCCAACATTGAAGAGCAAGCAGAGAAAGTGCAAAGCTGTGTCTTGCAAGCATCTTTGTTAAACATCTCTGTCAAATGTCTCTGTCAAAGTGCAAAGCTGCGTCATACAAACATTTCTCTGTCAAAGGCTTTGTGACGCCCGTAGCATGAAAACGCACACTGTCTTAATTCCTTTCCTCGTTGTTGCTTGTTGTGGTTTTGCAGTGCTGACCTGGCTGCCTTGCTGCCCAAGGCTCCAAGGGCTGCGAATGGTGCAATTAAGTACATGGAGCTGTCAGATCTGCTGCTGGGCCAAAGTGAGTCCCTTCTTATTTTGTTCTTTCGGTTTCCCATCAGGCCAATATCCAATTGTTTTGCTGTCAAGGAAAATGATTTTCAAACAGGCCAAATTCAGGGGGCCTAAGTAAGACCTTGTGAGCCAAGACAAGGCCTGAGATCCCATGTTGAAGTTAGCTAGAACGTTCGCACATCATCATCCACAGAAGATTGCAAAGAATCTGCTCTTCGCAACATCTGGCCTGCCATTTCCCGTCAGTTGTTTCTCAGATGTCAGCAAGGGCACTTGTTGTCAATACAAGGGTTACAAGGGGGGTTGGCCTACAGCCCGAGAATCTGGCTGATCGGCTTATGGTCAACACTGTGTGTGTGAGTGTGTGTGTGCGCGCGCGCATGTGCCCCTTGGGCATTTTACATCTTCCTTTTGCTGCAGTGTGAGCCTCTACCACTGCATAAGCAAACCAGTTTTGTGCATGCATCATACAGCACACGTCAAGTGCCTGACAAGGCTTCAACACGAGCATGCGTGAGCATGGAGCATGAGCTCTCCGTTTCCTGGTATTTTACCGAGCTCGTCACATGACGTGGACGTCCTTTCTTTGCATTTTGTCACGCTTGCCTCCTTTATTTTGCTTTGACAATGTGCATAATGTGATAAGAATGCTATGACTGTCGCTTGGACCTCAGGGCGCCTCCCCCTTCCTCTCATTTATACCAAAGACACATGCCTTTTTGGGTGTTATACTTCCTACGGTGCGTGTACTGCGCAGCCCTTCCATCCACCCTAAAAATGACTCCCTCGGGCATCTGCGCGGGCCGCCCCATCTTGCCCAAAACCTTCAGATTTGAAGGCCAAGGCTTCGATGTTGTGCTGCGGCTCCGGCCTGAGAGCAGCCCTTATACCCTGGATGGAGCTCAGATGGATAGATACGCAAGGAAGGCCAACGAGCTGCGAAGGTGGGGGTGGTTCAGGTAGCATGGGATTTCAAACACTTTGACATGATGAAAGAACATAGAACATCACTGCACAGAACTACAAAAAACTGTTCATGATCAAAGTATGCCGCTGCAGAGAGTCACAAACAGGGATGGGTCATACGTGAAACACGTATTTTAACGCATCTTTAGAAATGACTTTCAAACGGGTTGCTTGAAATGACTGTTTGCCAAACATAAAAAGGTATGTCTGCGGGCGGTGCCTTGCAGGCCCAACCTACTGTGTCCTGGCCTTCCATTCTAGAAAAATGCATACATTTACAATTTGAGCACCAAAATCAGCAACCCTTGCTTTCTTTCAGGCTTCTTGACTGGTCCTTAGAACGGAATCAGTCTGCCTGTGCATCCCGACTTCATTATAGCCCTTGCCTCCCAGATAGACCCCTCATCCCGACTCTTCCTGAATCCATAGCCGGACTCCCTGTCATTCCATGGCAGTAGGCTGGAGCCTCCTCCCTTCCTGCATGCTGGAGCATCTGTGATGGCATCTGTGATGACACCAGCACAGCATTGTTTCAGCTTTCCCTTCAGCAAGCTCCCTCGAGACCCTTGGGCAGACTCTTGGACTTGTTCATCATGTTGGCATCATTGATATGGCCTTGGGGTGAAAGAGTGATTCGCTGGGGGGTGGTTGAGTGCCTCCAGGGGGTCACTCCCACCCGACCCTCCCTCCCCATAATTGCCCCTTGCAGACATGTTTATACGCAACGCATCGGTATTTCATGCGTTAAAATGCATACAGCTGCCCCCTAACCTGTGTATGACCCAACTTTTGGTCTAAAACAGCTTTACATAATCAAAGTTTGTCCCTGCAGAGAATCACAATAGAAGGATTTAAACAGTAGAACACCGGAGGGGCCCAAAATTGCCTGTTCTTTGTGTGCTTCCTGCATAGGTTTCTCCCCGAAATTGGCACTTCTGTCTTTAAAACTTCGGTTTGAGATGTGCCATTTGGGGGAACCCAGCCAAACTGGCCGCGGCGTGAACCCTATTTTTACCAAAAATTATCAATATCAGACCAATCACTGCATTAAGTTGTGTGATTTCTATAGGTTGAGAGCCATGTAAAAAGAGGATACCACTGCAAAAAAAATGGAGCAAAAAGACCCAGTGGTTGGTGAGATATATAATTTCAGCCATCTCCCATATGAAAAATCCAGCACAAGGAGTGCCAAAGAGGTCTATTTTGACCACCTCTCCTTTTTAAAACATGTGTAATGCTAGCAGGGCATATTGAGATAACAAAAACATATATTTGGGTCCCAGGGTGGATCTGCGGGCCTTTTTGGCTGACCTGAGGCGGGGGCCTACAGACTTTCATTGTTCTTTGGTGAGCGTAGTAATTCTATGAACAATGGTTGGAATGGCCAGGTTTGAGAAAGAAACTTAAGAAAGAGCATGTCCGGCAATGATGCCAGTTGGCCCCTTCTGGTATAGCACATGAGCGTCTAAGCATTTTCAGCATACCCCAGCATGTTATAAGTGCAGCCCTTTTGTTATGGATAAAGCTCTAATGGATGGGAATGCGAGGAAGGCCACTGATCCGCAAAAGGGTGGAGCCTGGGGACCTTTCTGATAGCTTGTGATATTTAGCGCAGGCTTGCATGATCCTCCAGCTTATCTCTGTGGGTATCGAGGTCCACACCAACCGTCGGATCCTTTCCGTCCCGTTCTCGCATTCTCTGCGGAAAAGAGCTGTTGCCTAGATTCCATGGTCTCATTATGGCAAGAGTAACTTACAATGTTCCTTAATGAACAACGCTGTCCGGAGTTACAATGTTGTTGTCAAATGTCATCGTGGCCAGATTTGTTTTGGTACTACATGTCAATGGCGTGCCAGCTGGAAGTCTGGAAGAAATATGACATTTGGTGAGAAGGTATGCATGAAGAAAAGTATTTGAAAACTGACCTTATGCTGCTGACCAGATCTTACAGCTGAATGCATTTCAAGACGAAGGCTTCCTTCGCAAGACTTCTGGTCGGAATTCACAGCTGCCATTCTTTATGGATATTGCCTGCCTTATTTGCAAAGGATTTCGTGCCTGCGCTTGCGCTTTTATGCCGTAACAGGCTAGAGGATGATGCTGAGAAAGTCCACAACATGCTTCGTCATGCCATGATCGTAGATCTTGTGGTGAGTGCCCGCTAACATCCATCTCCCCTGTGTTTTGGGTGCACAACAGAGTGCTCACAGTTGCCTTTGGGGTGCACAAGAGAGTGCTCACAGTTGCCTTTGGGGTGCACAACAGAGTGCTCACAGTTGCCTTTGGGGTGCACAATAGAGTGCTCACTAGCACCTCATCTACTTTGCCTTAGGAGTGCACAACAGGTAAGGTGCACACCTGCCTTGCCTAGAAGGAGACGTACCTCATTCATAAACCCACCAAACTGACTTTCCTGTGAGGAGGAGCATGCAAATGCATGCACCTAATTCATCCTGTCCTCTTGGTTTTCTGTTACCTTTAGTTGCTCTTCTTTTAATTAGGTTGTGTGAATTGACCATGTCTCAGCCCTCAGCTGTTTGCTCATCCCCTTGTGTGTGTCTCCTTCTGTGCCTTCTTCATATAACTTGTCATTGCGTCACCTTTTGTCATTGCGTCACCTTTTTGGTTTCCTTCACTCATAGGTAGAAGCTGGGCGCCCAGGTCGGCCTGATTTATCATTTCGGCAGTGGCTGTCTGATAATGGTGTCCTGTCGCTCACCACTCGCCAGAGACCAGGCCCCATAGTTCCTGAGGTGAGTGCCAAAAAGATCCAAAATTGCTTACCAATCTATCAATCATATTAATGTGCTTGTGCTTATACAATAGCTTTCTTGCCAATAGCACCACCCGCCAGCAGCCAGGCCCCACAGGAATTCCTGATGTGAGTGTAGTGCAGATCCAAAACCGCTTATCAAAGTCTATCCAATAGCTCAGTGCAGGTTCTAATTTTGCTTAATAAAACCTGACCTGCAATTAAAGGCAGGCCAGCTCTTGAACTTACACATGAAAGTAGAAAGCAGTCGTTACGAGGAAGAGGTGAAGGCATCAGTCAAGTACGTTGTTGCTCACTGCAGCAGGCACTGATCGGCAGCGCCTTCTGTCCTTCATCTTTTGCACAAGTTTAGTGCATGCTTGCCTGCCTCTGCTGCCCTCCTAGCGTATGTTTGCCTGGCTGCACTGCACCCTTAGTTAAAGTATGTTGGCGCCCTTAGTTAAAGTATGTTTGCCTGGCTGCACTGCACCCTTAGTTAAAGTATGTTTGCCTGCCTTTACTGCCCACTTAGTGCATGTTTGCCTGCCCTTGCACACAGGCCTGGACATGCACTGTGTCTAGCAGATCCCTGCAAAGCATGCTCACAAGTTTTCCCGACTTGGTTTCAAGCAGCAAAAAATATGTTATGGTGCCAAGATCATGGACGCCTCCTCTGAAGGGTTGTGTGCGCTGTAGGCCACCCGCAAAGCCAAGCACTTTGTGGGATCAAGATTGCCAGGCCTGCTTGGCATACCTTTGTATGTCTATAGATGCCAGTACTCATCTTCCCTAACCTGTTGCTTGACACATAATTGCAGGTCTATGACTGCTTAGACCAAATTATTTATGATGGTTTGGGCTTCCCTCGAGTCGTACCAACAACACAGATTCTCACCAGCTTTCAAAGCACAATGCGATCCAGTATGCAAGCAGACACTGCCAAAAGTGTACAGCAATGATGCGTGCCGTTCTTCTCGACTGCAGAAGAAAAAAAGACTACACAAGCCACCCCGACTGCTAATGCAATGAATGTGTAGTATTGCTATGTTACCGTCTGCTACAACCTGCTGATGAATTAGGCTCCTTCCGTCTTTTCCTGATTTCCTTTCTTTGCTGAATTTGCCAGCGGCATTCCAGTGGCACCTCACTTGGCACCACTCCTTGAAGCAATTGCAAAGGCTTGGATCGTTTGATGCAAGGGACCTACAAAACGGATGATCCACTACCCAATTCAATATGCCCATGGAAAAAAAATTAAACTTGTTATATGAAGGACAAGGGATTACGCGGCCTGCAGCCCGGTATCCTGGCTGATAAGAAAGAAAAGAAAAGTCTACGCTAGCCAAAAGGCAGTGTGCATTAAGGATAGGTTCCTTAACTAGCAAGCTAGCAAGGGTCTCACCAAGTTCCTGGCTGATTGGGCGTTGTTGATACAGACTCACACAGCAAAGGAAAGGCTGCGCAGTCCACTTGGCTCCATGCTTTAAAAACAAGTTTCCTGAGCAGGCTCAGGCCTCAGCAAAGGGCTCTGGACCCTGAGCCAGTTTGAGCTAGCCTGGAGAAAGGAAAAGTCTACGCCAGCCAAAAGGCCGCGCCAAGAGAAAGCTAGAAAAAAAGAATGATGGGGATCGAACAGGGGGCCCTACAGGAGTTTATGGGAAGGGGTTCAACGTAAGTTACAAGGGGGTTGGCCTACAGCCCGAGACTCTAGATGATTGGCTGCTGGTTTACGGGAAGAGCCACCAGTCAATAAGCATAACTGCTATAAGTAGTCTACAAGGGTTACAAGGGGGGTTGGCCTACAACCCGAGAATCTGGCTGATCGGCTAAACTAACTGCTATAACTAGTCTACACGCGTTACTGCTATCACGTAAAGAACAAGGTGTATAGAACATATTTCAGTGACTTATGTCTATATCCTCACATATCCTCAGTGTTAACTTTGATTCCTCAAACAGACGTGGCAATGAAAATAAGATTTGAACACTAAATGTGTTTGATGCCCTGGGGCAAGGGGTTTACAATGGTGGCCTACAGCCCGAGACTCTGGCTGATGGCAGCTGGTGAAACAAGCTCAACCAGTATCAAAAATTGAGACTAAGTCTGACACAAATCTAAGAAGTCTGTATGAGTCTTGATTTAGGAAAGCATTGATCTCAGAATCAGTGATAGTATGATGGCAAGCCAAGAATGGAATAAAGTCAGCGTTTGAAGGCGGAGCAAACACACGCAAAGTCTTAAACATCTCCTCAAAAAGGTCCTTGTATCTCGTGCGTAGCTCACGCACCTCAGTACATTTGCAAAAGAAAAGCACATGTTTTTCGTCCTGGACTTCCCCACACTCACACTTATCACAGATACTTGAACCCCCAAGCCATTTACCAGACTCCACTCTCAAGTGATGAGCACGCAATCTAAATCTGCTAATGTTTCTCAAAACATGCTTGTCCAAATCCTTGAACAGATACGAGGGGATACAAAAAGGAGCACCTCTGGGACCACTCTCAGAATTCCCACACCACTTATGATACGTCACTGCCTTCTTGTTAACTGCACGAGGACAAAAAACATCGGCCCCTCTCCACACTTTCTGCTGTCTGTATCGCAAATCACCAATGAACTCTTGCATGGGGATTTTCTCAGCTCTCAGCATGTTCTGTTTGAACGAATCACCATTCCGCATCCCACCAAAAGCATTAGAGACTTCAGCAGCCCAGCAAGAGGAATCAAAAGAAGCCAGACTTAAATCAGCCCTCAGCACACGACGCAAAACTTCACTATTGGAGTCAAGCATGCTATTAAAAAACTTGATGGAGGCACGGAACCAGAAGAACTGCAGAGGCTCCTGGCCAAACTCTCTCAACACCGGCCAATTTGTAGTACTGTTCTTTACTCCAAGAATGCGCCTCAAGGAACACAGATGTCTTTTCTGCAATTGTCTATCAAACTCACTGCCTTTTCTCAAGTAATGAGTTCCCCACACCTGGCACGCATACATCCCAGCAGGAATGCCATACACCTTAGACAACCAGAGCATAGCATGAGCCTGGGGCTGCATGCAGCCAAAAAACCACCAAATTAACGCTAGCTTCCTTCTTGCCCTCTGGTGAGGGAGGATCACGGCTCTTTGTGCTAATATGTCTCCTCTTCCTCGATTGATGTAGGGAATGTTCCCACTGCCTACCTGTTTTTTTCTTTTTCTTGAAGAGCCAAGAACCTCCTGCACCAGAGGTGGAGAGGGAAGCCAACTTGGGTTGGGTGGGTTTCTGGCAGCACGCGGCACCAGGACACAGAACTATGATGAATGTTTTTGTTTTCAATGGCAATGGTCAGTTTGAGTGTTGATGTTTGAGCATAGTTTACTTTTTGCTGCTTCATCTAACTCCACACCACAACATGCAGGATTTGTTATCTTTTTCAAAGTCCAATTTGTGAGTTGAGCATTTTTGGCCAGGTTTTGTTACAGGCATTGTTTCCGCTCAGCTGTCCCGGACAAGGGCCTTGTAAGCGGACATACTATTCTTACTCTCCTCTTATTCTTCACTGCCACACCATGCACCCATGTAGTGGTGTTCAGGTCCCGAGGCGACTTTCACCAAACGAGTTCAAATTTTGACAATAGGTGAACATTAGGTATATATTGAGTGCTGCATACTTGGAATTTCGAAAATTGGCCCAGGGGGTGATCTGGGTGCCCTTAAAAATTCAGATCACCCTCAGATCACACATTTCTCACAATTCAGGCCACTGCCTTTATGAATTTTAGAGTAAATTCATTTTTTGGAAGCGTGTCTTTAAAAGATCTCTGTTGGTATGCTGCTTGTGTGATTTGACAGCCAAACGGGCTTGCAACGCTCAAAAATGTGAAATTTTTTGCTGTTTTGCACCATAAGCCTTGACAGTCAGCCCCAGAAAAGACCGGCAACATACTTTTTTGGCCCAAGAACCTGGATGTGTGATCATTGTTCAATAATAAATCAGCTGGTAAAACCTGGAGTGGAAAAATGAAGGGGCTCAACTGCTGCTCTGTCCCTGTCATGTCCCTGTCATGTCAAATTATCTGTATCAAAGGTAAAGGTCTACGCCCTTGAGCGTGCATTAAGGGAAGAACCCGTCAGGGAACTCACCAACCACCCGGATTCCTCCAAGTTTCTTGTGCGTAGCGAATGTGGCTACCAGGGTACGAACCCCTGACCGCTGGACAAATAGCGTTTCCCGAGTATTTCCGGGAGAGCGGCTCAGCTACGCGTGCTCTCAAATCATACACCTCTGTTTGTGACAACACTCATCCCCTCGTCCCCTCACATTGCTTTGCCCCTCACATCTGCTTTGCCCCTCTCTATCCACATGCTTTAGTCAGTTTCGTTGCCGCTGTCATCACAGTCAGCCGAGAAGCTACTTTCGCTGCTAGAGTCGCTGCTGCTGGCCTCTTTTGTACATGGTCAGTGGCTGCACCAGCGTGCACTGCCTGGCTAGGCGAGGTTTGCTCGTGCGTGTTGTTGGCTCTTTGATTTCTTGCTGCTGCTGCTGCTGCTGCTGCTGTGAGGGCTGCTGCTGCTGCTGCTGCTGCTGCTGCTGCTGCTGCTGCCCTCTGCTGCATGCTCTTCGACTTTTGTCCAAGCTGCACTCGGTTTGCGCCCTTCCAGCTTCCCCTTGCATCCCCCAAAGCAGCAGCGAGCAAGCTCCTCCCGCTGCTGTACATGTGCATGCTCAGCGTATAGCAGTGGATGCGGATATTGCTTCATCTGCGCAGGTACAGATGGTGATAAGCCAGTGTACGCATGCTAGGCAAGAAGCACTGCATGTGCAACAACAGAGCAATCTTAGGCGTGTTCAGGATTGAGCCAAAATTTGCACATGTATTGTTCACATAAAGAGGGACTTATGTGAGGAGTGGTAGCGGGCCACTCTCGGCCTGGCACTCACCGCCGCCGCCGGCGTAAGAGCCTAAAAAAAACTCAGTTGCAGCACACCAACCTGCCGCTAGCCGTCAGGCGCCGCGCGCCACGCCCAGAGTGCCTCACATGCACTCACAGGTGTACATGGTCACCATCCAGGACAGGTCCTGCAAGGTTTGAAGCGGCGCATGGTCAGCTGTGCTGTATTTTGCCTCTTGAAGATCAGCATGCATGGGGTGTATCAGATGTGCTACAGTGACAATCCCAGGCTTCAAATGTGTGCAATTTCATCTCCTCAACTCATGAATATACTTTTCAAGTGGTGGAGTGCACTGGTCAGGTCATCACGGGTGCATGCGCGCGCGTCTGGTCCTCTTACACCACAAGAGCCTTCTTCAACGCGCAGCTGCTGCAGTTTTTGCACATGATGACCTTCCACACACCTTGAAGAAGGTCTGGGCCAGGGTGGGGCAGGCTGTCCGGGCTGCTGCTGGCTCCAGGGTGCTGCTCCTGGCTGTCCGAGGCTCTGCTAGAGTCGCTGTGGCTGTTGCTGTGTAAATCGCTGGCTCAAAATTAGGACATTCATTATTTGATTAACAAAGACCAAACGTGTCCCAAAAGCGGCCAGTTTGGTGGCCCGTCAAGGAGGCGATGTCGCGAAACCTGTCAAATTTTCGAATCTCACAGCTGGTGCACCGGGGCTCATAAAACGAGTCCAGACAGACTTTTAAATTTGCTTTTAATAAGTTAGATGCCTCAGCTTGACCTGCCGGTGTTTTTTGGAGAGGGGTCCAATCTATGTCTGGGCACCCCCCCTCCTGTATCTCCCCAGCCACTGCACCATCCCAGATTCTGATACCAGGTTTGTCAACCAATTTTGCACCATAAAACTGCTCATCAAGTCAAAAATGGATTTGGAGCAACTTGGTCTGGGGGTGAACACCACTACCATGTGACAACTATGACCTGCAATGACCAAAATTGACTTTTCAATCAGCGCTGCGTACCCAAAGAACTTCTTTGGCTAGGCTTGCGCATGCAATTAACTTGATACTCTCTGGTTCTTTAACATTTTTTCACATGTCTCATTCACTTTTTTTTGTTCACATTTTTTCATTCAGAAATGCTACCCTAATAGCATTTCTGAATGAAAAAATGAGTCTTATCATATCTCTTCTTTCTTAAATCAAAACAATAACAAGCTTTTTCCTTTTCTACATGAATCATTGCTTTTTTATGAGCAGGCTGGCAGTCAACCGTTTTGACTGGAGGCCTTCTTTTTTCCTGTAACCTGTAACCTACCCTAACAGGCAGGTCCAGAAATGCCATTGGCATAGGATAATAATAATACCCTGCTTTCCTCTGTGTTCCTCTCCCTGTCTGCCAGGTGGCACTTCTCTAGTGCCCCTGCCAGCAGTGCTCTCAAGCTCTCTTTACTGCCAGCGACTTATACTGAACGCCCATTGCCAGTGGACGTCCTTTCTCTCTTTCCATTTTTTGGGTCTAAATGTCCACTTCTCTTGCCCACAACTCTGTCTTTTAGTTTCAAGGGATTACAAGAGGCCCACAGCCTGGTAGAAACATTCCCAATGAAGAAGAAGGCGCGACAATTGCAAAGCATGGATAAATCATTAAGAATGCTTTATCATAAGCATTTAATGCACGCGGCCGAACGGCAAGCGTAGATCTTTCTTTCTTTCATAAACATTATTCTTCTCACGTGCCAATTATTTGCCACGTTTTTGAGTTGCCAGAAACTAATGCGCAACAAGCATGCGCAGGACCCTTCATTCATAGACTTATAATTCGGTGATTCTGTGTAAACCTTCACACGAGATCTGCAAGAATAAGCAGGGCTTATGCATTTAAGGACATCTAAGCAACATGAAATGTGTTGCATGGTCTCAGCATAGCCTGCGAGGCTAAACAAATGCAATCAAATCTCAATTCTGATGGTCATGTCTCAATGTTGACCGGCCGCATGGCCTCAAGTACGCGATTCACGGCCTTTGTTATCCTGGCACTGAGCGCTTGGTCCCCTGTGACCTTGACGCCTCCAAGGATGTGAATAACCACTGGCTGACCCATCACCTGTGTGTGTGTGTGTGTGTGTGTGTGTGTGTGCGCGCGCGCGCGTGCGCGCATGTGCATGCATGCGTGTGTGCGTGCATGTGTGTTTGTGTGCGCGTGTACACGTGTGTGTGTGTGTGCGCGCAAGAGAGCACAAGCATACATGCATCCGTTTCAGAGAAATTAGTGCAACAAAGGACAGGCTTGGGAGGGTGGCAAAGCAAGCTTGCTCTGAGCCCATTCTCCAATGCATTGCTATAATTTGAACCCTTGGGCCCTGTCACATGCTTTCATTGCCAGTGTCAACTCACTACTCACAAGACTTGTTTCTCAATCGCTGTGCTTCCAACAAAAATCCAGCTTTGAAGTTCATTATCATTTCCAAGCCCCTCACAATCCAGAGTCACTTCAATCTTATCGGAATTTTACAAGCCCTGCTTGAGAGTCTAAAAAAGCCCCAAAATTCCACTACATTTCTCTGCACCTTTCTCAGAGACACTCCATCTGCATTACATCAGCAATCCACTCATTACACATCCCAGCACCGCGCAACGCATGTCAACATGAAACACCAACAATAAAGCAGAATTTTGTCATGTAGCCCTCCTGATGGTCTGTTCATCTCTTCAGCCGAGTGTTGTTGGCCCTAGCCAGCCTTCGTTGGTCCTAGCCAGCCCTGAAGGCTGAAATGCAATTGCAAGACCCCTTGTGAAAAGCACCACCCCTACCATTCCTTGTGAAAAGCACCACCCTTACCATTCCTTGTGAAAAGCACCACCCCTACCATTCCTTGTGAAAAGCACCACCCCTACCATTCCTTGTCAACCCATGAACAACCCCAAACGCGTTTGCTTTGTTTGAGCAGCATTGTCATGTCATTCACAGGATGTAATTCCTGGAAACACTCCTTCATTTTTGCAACCCTGCATAGTCTCGCTAGCAGGCCACGGATGCTGAAAAGAATAACAAGAGAGCGCTTCTAGCATTTTGAGCACACGCATGCATTTTGTGTAACCTGCATGGTCTTGCAAGCGGGCTGCGGATTCCGAAAAGAATGCTAGAGAATGCTGTCTAACACTCTGAAAACGCTCTCCTTTTTGTGCAACCCTGCGTGGTCTTGCTAGCAGGACGATGGAAAAAACGCCAGAGAGTGCTCTCAATGATTTTTTCCAGCACCCACAGCCTGCAAGAGCAGCAGAGCTTAGATTGAACTGCGTGCAAGCATAATGTCATTCAGAAGTGCAAGCCCCAGAGCCTGAACAGCTTTCCGAGCAACCTGGTCACCTGCTGCCCCTATCCTCGATTTGGGAAAGGGTTTCAAGTTCTCCAGAATCAGGGCAGTGAAAAGTGCCGAACCGTACCTCCAAGTTCACCACCCCATTTCTTTGGTCCACAGAGGCAGGCCCAAACTGGGATCCCACTACAGCAGCCACCACGCCCAACTCTGCAGCAACTACAGCGGCCGAGTCAGAGCCTTCCCTGCAAGAAAAAAAAAAGTGCTGTGGGTGTTACATGTAGCAGCACCAGTGTAGCGTTTTGGCAGCCACCACGCTCAATTCTGCAGCAACTACAGCGGCCGAGTCAGAGCCTTCCCTGCAAGAAAAAAAAGAAGTGCTGTGGGGGTTACATGTAGCAGCACCAGTGTAGCGTTTTGGCAGCCACCACGCCCAACTCTGCAGCAACTACAGCGGCCGAGTCAGAGCCTTCCCTGCAAGAAAAAAAAAAAGTGCTGTGGGTGTTACATGTAGCAGCACCCGTGTAGCGTTTTGGCAGCCACCACGCCCAACTCTGCAGCAACTACAGCGGCCGAGTCAGAGCCTTCCCTGCAAGAAAAAAAAGAAGTGCTGTGGGTGTTACATGTAGCAGCACCAGTGTAGCGTGTTGGCAGCCACCACGCTCAATTCTGCAGCAACTACGGCGGCCGAGTCAGAGCCTTCCCTGCAAGAAAAAAAAAGAAGTGCTGTGGGTGTTACATGTAGCAGCACCCGTGTAGCGTTTTGGCAGCCACCACGCCCAACTCTGCAGCAACTACAGCGGCCGTGTCAGAGCCTGCAAGAAAAAAAAAGAAGTGCTGTGGGTGTTACATGTAGCAGCACCCGTGTAGCGTTTTGGCAGCCACCACGCCCAACTCTGCAGCAACTACAGCGGCCGTGTCAGAGCGTGCAAGAAAAAAAAAGGAGTGCTGTGGGTGTTACATGTAGCAGCACCAGGCCCACTTTAGCATTTTGGCAGCCACCAGGCCCAATCTTGCAGCAACGTCAGGGGTCGAATCAGAGCCCTCCCTGCAGCAAGGGGTACTGATTTCACGTGCTTAATGGCCCACATTGTACAAAACAAGTAGGCCATGGTGTCCTTCACAAAGAAATCGATTGTACATGCTCTCACCTCAGTACAGGGCAGGAGCTGTAGACAACGAGCATGACGGACATCACATGACGGCATGATCTCACCAACATCACACGCATCTCATCATCATGCTGCATGATTCATGCGCATTTCCTGAAATAACTTGCTTGTGGCTGCGGCTCAAACTTGTGGGCCTCTGCAGGTGTGCCCTATATCTGAGTCAACATCGTGATGGTGGTGGTGTGGCTGCAGCTCAAACTTGTGGGCCTCTGCAGGTGTGCCCTATATCTGAGTCAACATCGTGATGGTGGTGGTGTGGCTGCAGCTCAAACTTGTGGGCCTCTGCAGCAGTGCCTTATATCTGAGTCAACATCATGATGGTGGTGGTGTGGCTGCTCAAACTTGTGGGCCTCTGCAGGAGCCCTACATCTGAGTCAACACTATGATAGTGGCACTATGACAGCATGCATCCTCTCCCAAGCAACATTGCGATGCTGACACCATTGCAGCAATCCGCCCTGTCCCAAGCAACATTGCGATGGTGGCGCTATGATAGCATGCATCCTTTCCAAAGCAACATTGCGATGGTGGCGGTGTAACTGCGGCAGTGCTCATCCAGCAAACCAGGCTCCTTCTCCCGGCATGCAAAAGTCAGTGAGCAGAACAGGCTACGAGGATCATGCACCCATCTGAGCAAGGGTGCAGCACACTTCCTGAGTGCAGTGACCAGAGCGAGCTGCTTCACTCATGCCCGCATCTGGATGAGGGATGGCACACTTCCTGAGTTGCTGCAAGGCTTGCCACACCTGCTTATAAAGTGCTCTGCACTGGTCACTGGTCATCAACAAAATGGCCGGCCAGAGCGGCTTCCCTTCACACCCACACCCACACCCACACCCAGGCTGATGACCAGCAACAACACTGGGCAGCCAGCACAAATTTCCTTCAAACACACATGCACACACATACACACCTCCTGGCAGCCTGCCAAGCCGCATCTGCAGCGGCCACGCGCCCATGCACATCCCCCGTCTCACGCAGCAGCACAGCCACCACCGCATCGGCAACCATGTCCGCCACCCGGCCGCCCTCCCACTCTACTACAACGTGCGTGCCGAACGTCCCCCTGCATGTACATGTGTGCACATCTCAGTGCATGAATGCCAACGACCACCGCTGCATTGGTGGGCAGCAACCCTGTCTGCCACCCACCCGGCCGCCCTAGTACCATTTGCATGCTGACACATCTCCACATGCCCTTGTACATGTGCCTATAATTTGTGTGTCTTTTACAACTCCCTGCATGCTTATACACGTGCCTATTCAATGTGCTTCGACACCTCTCTGCATGCCGTTCACAGCAGGGTTAACAGGAGCGCGTGTACACGCATGTCTATGCGCATGTGTGAAGGTCCATCACTGCACCACAGCTACCATGCCCACCAACTGTCCCCCCCTCCCATTCTACTTTTTGATGCATGCCATTTGTTCCCCAGCACATGCACATGCACATGCACATGTGTATGTATGCATGCATGTATGTATGTATGTATGTATGTATGTATGTATGTATGTATGTATGTATGTATGTCGTAATTTCTGCACACACCACACACACACACACACACAAAAGCACATGCGCACACACACACACTGACCTTGGACACTCAGGTACGTAGGTCACTGTCACAAGATCCCCTACTCGTACTGCCGTCACCTCCCGCTGCTGCTGCTGCTGCTGCTGCTGCTGCTTGTCATCAGCCCCTTTGTTATGCCCACTCTCATGGTGCCCTGCCTGCCCCTCCCCTTGTTGCCCCTCATGCCGTGCCGCCAGTAGCCCCTGCTGCTCGTCAGGCTGCTCCTGTTTTACCTTCACCTGCTGCCCTTCACTCTCCCCACCCCCCACCCCTGCATCTTGCTGCTGCTGCTGCTGCTCATGCAATTGCTGCCCTTGGAAAGAGGCTCCCTGGGGATCCTCCCGCCGCTGATGCTTCACCCCAGACACTGGCAGCATGCCGCTGCCTTCCACGCCCTCAAACATCACCTCCAAAGCCAAGCGCAGTGCGGAAAAGGGGCGGTCTGTGGCCAGGGCCTGCAGGTGTGCAGAGAAGGACGTGCAACACATCAACAAACACATTTGTGTGTATAGGCACACCAAAACGGCATGGAAGGCTGCATGCACGTGCTTATAAGCACATTGAAAGAGGGCGGTCTGTGGCTGGGGCCTGCACAGGCGGGCCCAAAAGGGCGTGTGGCACATCAATGTACACGTTTGCGCACATGCACACATGGGGCACAGAAGATTGCATGCATGCATGGAACACATAAATTAAAAAGGGGCAGTCTGTGACCAGGGCCTGCATGGGCAGGCACATAAGAGCACAGATGGCTGGAAGCAGGTGTGCACTAAAATTGCACATGTGTGCACAGATGGGCATGTGGACATCAACATACGTATCCATGCCTGCACACACCAGGGGCACAACAAGCGGCAGGCTTGCGCACAGTCACAGAGATGAGAAGGAGCGGGCAGGGTGGCCGGGGCCTGCATGAGTGTGCACGAGAGGGCGTGCACACATCATCGAGCACAGAGGGCACAGGAGGCTGGATGCAAATGCGCACTAAAAGTGCACTATTGGACACATGAGAAGGAGGGGTTGAGTGACCAGGGCCCCTACACACACACACACACACACACACACACACACACACACACATGCACAAAGTGGCATGTGCCCACCAGCACACTTAGCCGTGCACATACACAAAAGGCACCAAAACCTGTATCCACACGTGCCCATGCAGAGACGAGACGAGAGAGGGGTTGGTGCCCAAGACCGGCACAGGATTACGCAACAGGGTGCGCACACATCAAGGCACATGCCAGGGCACAAAAGCTGGATGCATGCATACATTGATATGCACGCATGACATGCGCACCAATATGCGCACACCCATGGGCATGAAAGGGCATGCAAAAATTGATGCACATCAAAGGGCACAGAAGGGGTCACAAGTGTGCAGAATCAGAGATAGATGAAAAGGAGCGGTCGGCGCCTAAGGCCTCCAGCACCAACATGCAAAACAGGAGTAGAAAAGGGGCGATGGTAGGTGGCATTCAGGCTGTTGGGGGGCAGTAGCAGCGGTTACAGCCAGCAATTTGTTGAGGCGAAACACAGTGGTTTTTGGCATGCAGATTGTTGGGGTGCATTTTTGGCATGCAGAATGTTGAAAAGCTTTCGATAAACTCACACAGGTGTCAATCGCTGGCTGCGCACTGGTGCAGCAACCGTTAGGTCCTGTTCAACCCCACGCACTCTTCCACACCTGCTACTTGGCCTCAAGCTTTCAAAGACCTCCTTAAAAGGCTGGATACATGTGCTCCTTGAGACCTTCTTAGAAGGCTGGATACATCTACTTTCAAGGCCACAAACGCCTTCGAGGCCATGAATGTATGTTCCATGCACTCCACCACACACTTCTGTCCTCATCTGACCCTGCCCTTGCGCAACTCCTTGTTTTGATTGCATGCGCTCCTCCGTGCACGTGTATGCCCTAAAGATCCTCCCATGCAGTCCACCACCACTGAATCTGTCCCTGTATGAACTGTCCCTGTCTTTGTGTAGGCGCGCGCAGGCATGCAGGCCGTGTGCATGTCAGACATGACATGTCTTGATGCGTGCTTTCCATGCACAATCTTCCCTGTCCCTGTGTGACCCTGCCTTTATGCAGGCATGCAGGCCGTGTGCATGTCAGACATGACATGTCTTGATGCGTGCTTTCCATGCACTATCTTCCCTGTCCCTGTGTGACCCTGCCTTTATGCAGGCATGCAGGCGCGTGCATGTAAGACATGACATCTTGCGTCTTGATGCATGCCCTCCGTGTACTCCATTATCCTGCCTGTCCCTGTGTGACCCTGCCTCTGTGCAGGCGTGTGCAGGCATGCAGGCCGTGCACGTCAGACATGACATGTCTTGATGCGTGCTTTCCATGCACAATCTTCCCTGTCCCTGTGTGACCCTGCCTTTATGCAGGCGCGTGCAGGCATGCAGGCGCGTGCATGTCAGACTTGGCGTCTTGTGTCTTGACGCATCTCTTTCCATGCACTCCACAATCCTACCTCTCTCTGTGTGACCCTGTCTCTGTGCAGGCGCGTGCAGGCATGCAGGCCGTGTATGTCAGACATGACGTATCTTGATGTATGTCCTCCATAAGCTCCATTATCCTACCTCTCTCTGTGACCCTGCCTTCATGCAGGCGCATGCAGGCATGCAGGCCGTGCATGTCAGACACGGCATCTTGCGTCTTGACGCATCTCTTTCCATGCGCTCCACTATCCTACCTGTCTCTGTGTGACCCTGCCTCGGTGCAGGCGCGTGTAGGCGTGCAGGTCATTGGGGTGCAGCAGCAGCTGCTGGGGAGCCGCGCCAGAGCCTGCAGCACCTGCACAAGTGCACATCCGGCATGGTGAATGAAAAGTTACTGACAGGCATGGCAGACACAGTGGATCGCATGCACCAGCAGCAGCTGCTGGGGAGCCACGCCAGAGCCTGCAGCACCTGCACAAGCGCACGACCAGCATGGTGATCGGGGGGAATAAAGAAGCGCACACAGTAGACAACAAGCATTGTGTAGTGGCACCTGCACATCAACACGGTGAACAAAAGACAGGAGAAGGCATACACAATAGGCAGCAAAGCCCAGGAAACGGCACCTGCGTGCATGCACAACTGACATGTTGGGTGATGGACAGAAAGAGGTGCACACAACAGACAGCAAGGCCCATGTAGTGGCGCCCGCACACATACACAACTGACATGTTGAATGACAGACAGAAAGAGGTGCAAACATTCAATGAGTTATGCAAAGCCCATAATTTGGCACCTGCACTCATGCGCAACAGGCGTGATTAATCAAGTTAGGGGTATGGGTGCACAGAAAAGACAGCGGTGCTCAGATTGTGGATCAGCACACGTGGACAGGAGAGGTTGCCCGTGCCTAACATCAGGCAAAACTCTTGCTGCGACATACTTTCTGAAACAGTGCAATTTGACCTTAGGGCATGAGGGAGAAGAGCACAGAACAAACTGCCAATTCCAAACGGGAGCCTTTGCGCTGACTCACCTTGGTCGCGCACAGAAGGGGAGCCATCCTTTATCCTGACAAACAACTCTTGCCATATGGCTTTTCTACCTAACTCAGCACACTGGGCACGCTCTAGATATTGGCCCCATCACACTGATAACTGTCCTAATTCAGCTCAAAAGCAGCATTCCAACCCCTGGCTGTTTGGCCTGACCCAGCATGGCATGAAACATGGGCCCCCATGTCCATCAGCACAAGAAAAAAGGAAAGTCTACGTCAGCCAAGAGGCTGCGTGCATTAAGGAAGGGTGCCCTAGCAGGCACAAACTTGTGCGCCTCTTGCTGAATCCTTCCCAAGAGAAGGCCACAACCTTACCCTACATACTTCTAACTTGCTTGATTACTACTTACTTACAACTTCTTACTTGGTTCCACTCATCTGATAACGTCTTACTTTGTTCCCAAAAGAAGGCCACAACCTGTGCTTGCCTCTTGCTTACTTTTCCCCAACAGGAGGCATCCATCTGTGCCTGTCCTCACCTCAACCCTCCTGCGCCCGCAGGCCCTGACACCATGATGCCCTTGAGTTGCTGGCAACATGAAACCCCAGATGAGGTGTTGGCGAGACCGCCTGTGCCTGTCCTCAACTCAACCCACCTGTGCCTGCAGGCCCTGACACCATGATGCCCTTGAGGTGCTGGCAACATGAAACCCCAGATGAGGTGTTGGCGAGACCGCCTGTGCCTGTCCTCAACTCAACCCACCTGTGCCTGCAGGCCCTGACACCATGATGCCCTTGAGGTGCTGGCAACATGAAACCCCAGATGAGGTGTTGGCGAGACCGCCTGTGCCTGTCCTCAACTCAACCCACCTGTGCCTGCAGGCCCTGACACCATGATGCCCTTGAGGTGCTGGCAACATGAAACCCCAGATGAGGTGTTGGCAAGACCGCCTGTGCCTGTCCTCAACTCAACCCACCTGTGCCTGCAGGCCCTGACACCATGATGCCCTTGAGGTGTTGACCAACGTGGGGGGGCTTCTCTGCAAGTTGGCCTGCGACGCGCACCACCCTCAGCGGCTCACGTGTGACCTGCGGGAAGGGGCGGTTGATGTGGTGTGATGTGAGCGAGGGGCAGCTGATTTGGTGTGATGTGATCTGATGTGAGCAAGGGGCAGCTAGGGTGATGTGAGGTGAGGTGATGAGGACGAGGGGCAGCTGATGTGATGTGATGTGAGCGAGGAGTACCTGATGCCATATGATATGAGCGAGAGGGGCTCGCGTGAGACCTGCAGGAAGGTTTCATTTCTTCCTCTCCTTAGGCACGCTACATGTTTTCTCATGAACTCTTTGCTCCATGATACAAACCAATGATGTCAGAGGATACTAAAACATGACATGTATCATGAACTCTTTGCTCCATGACACAAACCAATGATGTCAGAGGGTACCAAAACATGACATGTATCATGAACTCTTTGCTCCATGATACAAACCAATGATTTCAGAGGGGGCCAACTAGCCCATTTGCCGGACACGCTCTCTTACATGTTTCTCTCTAAAACATCTAACTAAGCCAACCAATTTATTCCATTAATATCATGGAAACCAACAAATGATGGAAATTAAAGGACCCCAGATCACTCTCTTGGCCTCAGGCCACCCAAGAAAGGCCCACGGTTTCACCCTGGAACCAAGTTCACCCCAATAATATGTTCCTGTAACGTTCATGCACTACATATTCAAAAAAGGGAAAGAAGGTCAAAAACTGCCCCTTTGTTAATCCCTTGTGCTGGATATTTTCCAAAGGAAATGGCTGAAGTTCTGTATTTCACCGTGGCTTATTAGGCATATTGGCCCCAATCTTGGACAGTTGAGCCCTAATGCAAGACATTTTGCAACCAAGCTTGAGTGTCCTAGTTTTGAGCCCACCTATGCTGGGAGCATTTAAAAACATGCCTAGTTTTTGGGGTTGAAGTTGTCCACCTCTGCAATGATTTATAACTATTTGTTTCATAATACAAAGCAATAGTTGGAGGCAGATGAGGTGGGGCGTGTGAGCGAAAAAGTGGGCAAACAAGGCCTCCGGGCATGCTGCACATGCATATGCCAGCTATGCCGCAGATGCCGTGAGGAGAAAAGGCCCCCAGGCATAACAATGCTGCACACGCATGCGCCGGCTATTCTGCTATTAATGAAGCTCCGCAGCATAGTTACTAAAGTAACACTCGATTGAGTGGGATTTATGTGCGACCTGCAGGATAAGACTGTCGGAGCGCAGCATACATGTGAGCAGGAAAAATCAGCTTGGCACTGTTGTGTTTGCACTTTTTTCTGCAAGCTGGCGTGCAAGAGGAGACAGTTGAGGCGCAGCACATATATGAGCAGGAGTGCTCAGCGCATCGTCAATATTAGCAGGGGTGCTCAGCTTGGCACTGTTGTGTTTGCAAGCTGGCCTGCAAGAGGAGACAGTCAAGGCACAGTACATGAATAAGCAGGAGTGCGCAGCAGGGCTTGCCCTGTTGTCAGTACTTATTTCTGCTAGGTGCCATCCCAAAGGGTTCATGCCGGAAGTGTGCCTGTGGTTTTGCTCTACAAACTCATTGATACGGCCGGAAAATTTGAATTATGAGAGGTGCGCACTTTGCTGGTACTTGTACTCACCAGGAGGGCTGATGCACCTGTCAAAGCCAGAAAAAGTCCTCATCTGGTGAGATCTTTAAATTGTACTCAATATCAACGGCAGCATGCAGAAGGAAAGCAGTGTACTCTGGATAGGTGCAACCTGGGACCACGCATTTGAAGCTCCAAGCAACCAGGGAATGAATGCTTTGGCAAACGGGCACTTAGGCAAATGGGTGCTTTGGCAAATGAGTAGGGATCAGCATATAGCGCTATAAG
This sequence comes from Dunaliella primolecta, assembly GCA_914767535.2. Taxonomy (NCBI): domain Eukaryota; kingdom Viridiplantae; phylum Chlorophyta; class Chlorophyceae; order Chlamydomonadales; family Dunaliellaceae; genus Dunaliella; species Dunaliella primolecta. Next base: position 14,616,793 of record OU611752.1, read on the forward strand.
CCACATTTTCCAGCGCTATATAGCGTGATGCGCTATGTAGCGCTATAGGCCAACATTGATCCCTACAAACGATGCTTTGGCAAACGAGTACTTTGGCAAACAAGTGCTTGGCAGATAATTATTTTGGAAAATGAGCACTTTAGCCAACAGGAAATTGGGGAAAGTGTGGAACATTTGTTACAAGGATATGGGAGTTCTAAGACCTAACCAACACATCCAAGGTACACATACACCTGCACACCTTGACGGTTTGCAGAATGGCTGGAGTGTACACGGAGCGTGGGATTTCCTTCTCCGCTGCTGCTTTTTCCAGCGCTCCTTTCAAACGCATCATCTCTGTCTTTTCTCCATGCACAAGCACCACGTGGGGAGGCTTCACCTGCACAACGCACACCACGAGCATGGTCTAGAAAGGCACACATGAAGAGGCTTTACCTGCAACTTGAAAGGCCCCAATAGTCAACGTCAGGACCAGTGAAAAAGAGTACCTCAACAACAATGCAAAAAGGGTCATCATCATCATCAGTATCAAAGCTAGACGATGCAAGTTGAGAATGCTTTGAAGGATAAGTCACCACCAGGACCAGTGAAGAGCACCTCAACAATCACGCAAAAGGAGTCACCATCATTGCTCCCCAAAACATCCCAAAACAAGTCACCATCAGGACCAGTGGGGAGAGAGTGCAAGACAGCTTGTCAAATGGTGCAAGGGATAAGAGCTGGTGTGGGAAGCAGTGCCAGGGGATCAGAAGGTGCGGAAAGCAGTGCCAAGCCCCCTCTGGAAAGCAGTGCCAGGGGACCAGCAGGTACGGAAGGCAGTGCCAAGCCCCCTCTGGAAAGCAGTGCCAGGGGATCAGCAGGTGCGGAAAGCAGTGCCAAGCCCCCTCTGGAAAGCAGTGACAGAGGATCATCGCCCTTGTGTACGCAACCAAAGCACACGACAAAGGCATCAACAGGAGCCCAACTCGGCAAAGCAGCAGCTCAAGCACCTCTCTGAGCTTCATCCCTCTGTCCATGTGTAAATAACAATGGGCAATCTCTTGCACTTTTGTTGTATTACTAAGCGGGCAGCACGGGGCAGCGCGGTTAAGAGGCCGTCCAAAACCATCTGTTCTTGATCACAAATCAAACATCCACAAGAGTCATGCTTTTGAAGCCTCTATTGTGGTGCCCACCTCATCCAAAAAGGTTGACGTCTGGTCGTAGTCAGAGTGTGCAGAAAATGAGATATGTGCGACACTGCAGTTCAGCTTTTTCTGCGAGCACATTAAATGGTCACAAACAGAGTATGCAGGAAAATGAGATGTGGCCAACACCGCAGCTCAGCTTTTCTGCAAGCACACAGTGTGAGCATGTATGTATAGGAGAAGGACATGGGCGACACTGTAAATACAGAGTATGAGCAGATATAAGAGGGACGTGGGCAACACCGCAGCTCAGCTTTTCTGCAAGCACACAGTGTGAGCATACACAGGAGAAGTGTGGAGGCACTGCAGTCGAGCTTTTTTTGCGGGCACACAATGTGAGCGTGTGAAGGAGAGATGGGTGAGCGATCAAACAGTCAGCTTGCACACAGAAGAAGAAAGTAGGGGTGCAAGGACAGGGTGGAGGGCCCAGTGCAAGCATGCACGTAGGGTTCTGGAGTGGACACTCGATGTGTTTAAGAGGCATGTAGGCAGGCTGTTTATCTAATCAATTTAATTGCTTCCAGAAGAGTGTCTGGTGTGCAATGAAAGTTGAAATGCTGCTCTTGTCTGCGTGACTATTTTTTCTGGATGATTGCCGCAACGCCTAAAATGCACATGGATGATGGCTGCAACATCTGATATGCACATGGGATCCAACTTCAATCATTGTGCCCTAGCAAGAGCAACACTCCATGGCAAACCCTCTAACACTGTCCACCAATGCACTTCCAAGACACCACCCACCCGACCGCCGGTTTTAGTCAGGATGTCCTTGGGCCCTCCAAGGATTTCTCTTGCAAGGGTGCCCTACAAACATTAGCAGGTAAGGCCATGCCAGGCAAGGCAGCCATGATTGTGCAGGATCAGGAGATCAGGAGGAACAGAGTGAACAGCACTTAGAGTAACCTTTCAAAAATAAAGTCGTTCGACAAATGAGTAACCTGTCAAAAATCAAGTCGTTCGACAAATGAAAACCAGAGTGTTTCAATCATAAAAACAATGAGAATCTTTGAACGGTGGCGGGATGTGGTGTGTAACCTGCTTGAAGCAGAAAAGCTGAGAGCGAGGAAGGAATGGTGAATACTCCCTTTCACTCCCACCTATCTCGCATGCACTCCCCCTTTTGAGCATTTCAAAATGCCACGAGCATTAGAGGCAGCAAAAGTAGAAGCAAAACAGCATACCCAGGAATTAAGAAAAGAACTATCACAGGTCGCACTAACCTTTTCAAATTTTCCAAATTGCAATGAGCATGACAAGTAGTAAAGATAGAAGCAAGACAGAATGCCAGGAATGTGTTACGAAATGCCGGCCTGCAAAACCAGAGAGAACACTCTGTTCCTTCACTCTCCGAGAACGGTTTTCTTGCAAAACTTTGAGCCCCCTTGCCCATCTAGCTCACAAGCCACCTTCAGCACAGTTCCGCCTTCCTGCTTCACACATCCAGAGCTCTGCACTTTTGCTGCATGTAGTTGCAACCTAAGCACACATACACTGCTTCCTCAAAGCTTTGCACATCCATGGCGTCCAACACGCTGCTCCACAATGCGGTTCTGTACACTTCTGACAGCGAACACACAGCTTATCCATGGCTTTGTGCACGCAGGGTGCGAGTTACCTGAAACGGCAGATTTCTCTCATCCACTACTTTGTCAAATTACTATCACCCACCTGAACGGCAAAGTCACACAAGATCACAGTGTTGCGCCTGTCTTCGCACCACGCCTCAAAGATGTCTCTGGACACTCCTGACTGCAGACCACTGCGGGCACAGAGCAGCAGGCAAATGAGGGAATGAGGGAAGCCATCAGGGGGGTCACTGTGTTGCACCTGACTGTAGGCAAATGAGGGAATGAGGAAAGCCATCAGGGGGGCCACTGTGTTGCACCTGACTGCAGGCAAATGAGGGAATGAGGGAAACCATCAGGGGTTCACTGTGTTGCACCTGACTGCAGGCAAATGAGGGAATGAGGGAAGCCATCAGGGGGGGGGTACTGTGTTGCACCTGACTGCAGGCAAATGAGGGAATGAGGGAAGCCATCAGGGGGGATCACTGTGTTGCACCTGACTGCAGGCAAATGAGGAAATGAGGGAAGCCACCAGGGGGGGCACTGTGTTACATTAGACTGCAGGCCACTGCTATCACAGGGCAGTACAAAAACGAGGGACGCCCTCAGAAGGATGAGGACAGTGCTGCGCCTACCCTCACAACATGCCCCATAGGTGCGCCTGGGCAACCCTGACGGTAAGCTGTTGGAAGCAAGCAGTACAGAAGCAAAAACAAACAAGCACACACACAGGTGATTTTACAAGTACTAAAACACACAACGCTCAAAAACATGTTGTCCAATGGAAGAGGGATGTGAGCATTGACAGCTCGCTGCCGTGAGCAGGTAGAGTGTAGGAGTGTAGAGCTCGCTACCGTGAGCAGGTAGAGTGTAGGAGTGTAGAGCTCGCTGCCGTGAGCAGGTAGAGCACCAGGCAAAACAAAGAGGGTGAGCAACATTTTTGCCTTCTGCGCGTTCCAGGGTATCAGCATCGCAGGCTTCATTGGTGATGCAGGTAAAACACAGCAAACAGAAGGATGAGCATAGACGGCACTGAGGCAGATAGAGTGCAGCAGTGGTTGCTCACTTTCCTCGTTTTGCACCAAGAGACTGCCAAAAGCAGTCTGCAGGCCGTGATGCAACAAAGTAAGAAGCACCATGACGATGTGTGATAAATTGATATAAACTCATACTAATACACATGCCAGCAGGATGTGCTGACAAATAGGGATGAGGTACAAATGTATCACAGTAAGCACTACGTGATGAAAGGTTCCATTGAGGCAGTTGCGCATCTAAAAGACAATGCAAGCCGTGACCACATGCATGTACGGCAAAACATGTACGTGCAGTGCACAGATGTGCATTTAAAAGACAATGCAAGCCGTGAACACATGCATGTACGGCAAAACATGTACGTGCAGTGCACAGATGTGCATGCTGCGCAACATGCTGGAATGGGGAAATGCTTTTGTACACAGGAGCTGCCAGCCAACCAGCATTCTTTCAGAACGCATATGACAACAAGGCGCTCAAGGCACACCCACAAGCAACAATAACAGAGGCGCACCCACAAGCAATGATAAAAGAAAGGCACGCTCTCAAGCTATGGTAACGAAGGTACACCCACAAGCGATAATAACAAAGACACACCCATAGGCATATAATAGCAAGGGGCAAAAGGCTCACCCACAGGCAATCCACTTGGGCAGCAAAACCAAACCCCGACTTCACAGGAACATATCATGCAATTTGGCCCAAAGTTTGGGTTTATGATGCGCTTTGGGCAAATGAGCATTTTGTGGCATCTGAATGTAAAAGCCAAAGAGCAACAAGTCTCTCTGCAGCTCCTTTGGACATCAGCTTCCGCAACAGCTGCCCCAACACACTAATTTGGGCTTTGAAGTATGGTTTGCGCCTCCACACATGCACCCCAGTGTGGCAACCCCCCAGCGCACTATACCGTGCTTAACCGTATGTTTTGCGCCTTTTCAAGCAACCCAGTGTGACAGTCACTTCTACACACCCTTTTGCGCTTCTACGTATGGTTTGCGCCTCCACACATGCACCCCAGTGTGGCAAACCCCAGCGCACTACACTGTGCTTTGATGCACGTTTTGCACAAAACTGTTGCACCTTTTGCACCTGAGTGTGACAATCACTTCTACACATCTTCCTGCGTTTTCGCATACGTGTCCCGCCCTTACATGCACCTCAGTGTGACAGTCACCCCTACACACTAGCCTACCCTTCTGTGGATCTTTTTTCGCTTTTGCAGGCACCAGCCACCCATGCCGCCAAGTACACGCTCCAAGACACACAGCCACGCCTGGGCCTAGGAATGATACACAGTACAGGCAGCACATGGATGGTGCTGTCATGGGGCATAGCCAGCGCCTGGGAGTGAGCACTAGAGGGACCCACACCAGGGTGAACTCACACACTCATTCTCAGGCACATCAGGTGGTACACACATGCCAACCTGGAGCCTGGTTGTGGCCATGAGCACGGGGGAGGGGGGGGGGGCCCTGCACCTCAGTGAACTCACGCACCCCAACTTCCAGGTTCATGAGATGGTGCACACATGCCAATCTAGAGCATGGTCGTGGCCCTAAGCACATGGGCTTTCCACATCACAGTGAACAAAAACACTCATATTTGCAGGCACACCAGGTGGTGCACATATGCCGCTCTGGGGCCTGGTAGTGGCCATGAGCACATGGGGGGGCTCACATCATAGTATACTCACACACTCAAACTCCCAGGCATATCAGATGGTGCACGCACACCTGAATCCTGTTCGTGGCCATGAGCGCATGGGGGCCAACACCCAATCCAATTCATTACATCAGACCCGTGGTACGTCACACAGGGGAAGTGCGTGTTGAAGTGAAAGTCACAGACCTGGGAGTGGCCATGAGGACGCATGGTCCAACGTCATCGAATTGGCCAGCATGCTTCAAGTGCGTGACATGGTGGAAGGCAAAGGGGTTCTCGTGCTGCAAGCAAGAATGCAGGCACAAAGCATCAATGTTGCGCAGAGGCTGGTTCCTGGTCAAATGTCGGGTCAATGTGTGGTGGTAGGTATGCACACCAATTAGTTTTGTCGCCACAAATTGTGCTAGGAGCACGAGCGATGTGGTTCATGCAAGTCTGACAGCAGATGGCAGTACAAGTGCCATAGATGGGCTTACAATTTCTGCCATGTATGGGCTCACAACCTCTGCCATAAATGGGCTCACAACCTCTGGACTGACACAACATGAATGCAGGATGCTCCTTTTTTTGTTTTGTGAGGCCGTGACTGTAGCCAGTGACGAGGCCCACAGGACTCAAGCAGAGTAAGGTAAGTTTTTCCACCCCAGGAATAAACAAACACATGCCCCCTTTTAAAACACAAGCCAACATGCCAAACAGACAGACAGGAGTTTTAGCTCTTTTAATCTGGAAAACCAGATATGCTCCTGGCCGCAGAGCTCATGTTTCCAATAAACTTGACGCATCCAGCAAAGGTCAAATGCTCATCCATGTCAACATTGTCAAATGAGTGTTGCAAATGTCTAACGGCGACGCTTACAAATCCAAGGAATCCGACGCATCCAGCACATCGGCCGCCCATCCTACCATGAACAGGGTCTTGATATCCTCATTTAGCATCTCCTGGTAGGTCTCATAAACCTTCAGGCTCTTTCGCATCATGCCGCTCGCCTGTGCATGAGTTGCATGCAGTGATGTGCGCTCACAAATAAGAGGAAGCGAGTAAACCTAGAGACGCGCCGCTCGCCTGAGCATGAGTTGCATGCAGTGACGCATGCTCACAAATAAGAGGTAGCAAGTAAACCTAGATATGCACCGCTCGCCTGAGCATGAATGGCATGTGATGATGCGAGCTCCCAAAATGAGAACAAGCATGTGAATTCAGGGACCAATGTTATCACTGGGCGGGACACGTCACTTTGGGTCGCACTTTTCACACACTGAGGAGGAACCCAGCACAAGATCATTCATGCGTCAGAACTTGAGGCACTTAGTCCGTGACAACATTAGAGCATGCCATGAACATGCGAGCATGCATGCATCATTGGCACGGCATTGCTGCGTGCATGGCTGCATGCATATGCTGTGCGCTTTGTTGCATGCATTGCTGTGTGCATTCTGCACAGCGATTGCTGCATGCATCCTCTATGATGATTGCTGCGTGCATCCAACATGACGTTTGAGGCATGCTTGCTTCTGCGTTGCCTGCATGATGATTGCTGAGGGCGAGCCATGCAAGCTGGCCCATTTCCCACCTTCTCCTAAGCTTGAACCAAAAAGGCCATGCACCAGAGACACATAAAGCGAATGCTCAAAGCGCAAGGGTAAGGGGTCCTCATTGCACCAGCAAAGTGTGCCTGGCTTCTCATCTCCACTTGATTTGCACAGGACACCAACGTTAAAGTATAAATGCAAAAATCATCAAAATTATTGGAATCCAAAGTTACTTTGGCGAGCTGGAACCATCTGCAGGAGCAATTGGATTTTGTCAGCCAGGTTGCTTCCAGGCCCTGGACTCAGCAATTACACGAGGATGAGTGTACTGAGTGAGACTGTACCATCAGGTGCAGTTTGTGTGCGTGGGGTTGCCGGGCTGGGCCAAGAAACGTCAGCTTTTCCTTTGCAATCAAACACAAAAGTTGTTCCCGACAACTTTGCCCACTGCAAAGCAAGCTACCTGAACTTGGATGACCCGATAACAGTTTTTGCTTGGCCTGTATGCCAAGTTTCAGGGTGGAAGTTGGGCTTGGGGGCTTTGGCCAAGAACTACCAAAACTTGTTTCAAACCAATTTTAACTGCACTAACCACAACCTCCCCAGCCCCTCTAGCACTGCAGAGCCGCCTGAAACTTTTCCCTGGCATGCATGCCAAGTTTTGGGGTGGGGATGCTCTGGGTGGGCCAGGGCAGCAGGTGTGAACTTTTTTAGGGGAAAGGCAAACCTGGGGGCTCATGCTCCATGAATGTGGCTTTGCCAATTAAAAATTGTGTAGCACAGCTTGTTGTGCTGTGCCATAGACACGTAACCCAGGAATGTGCCATAGACACATAACCCAGGAATGTCGCTCAAATGCCATAGACACATAACCCAGGAATGTGCCAGACACATAATCCAGAAATGTGCCATAGACACATAGCCCAGGAATGTCGCTCAAACGCTGAACAACAAGCCCGCCTTGCCTATGCAAGACTTTGCTGTCGCTCATGCAGGATAGGTACCCTTACGCAGGGTGTACCTTGCGCTGATATATCTGTTCATGCTTTTGCTGATGTCCTTTTTAACCTGAAAGCATGAACTCTGTGGCCTCTTTAGCCCGGGGGACAGGGTGTGAGCATGGTGTGTGCTAACCCTCCACAAGCATTGCAGTAAAAGGTAGGAAAGCAGGCTTTGGACTGTTGCAGCTATCATTTTTGTGACCTTGCTCAGCAACATACAAAGCGTGATCAAATGCCTGCCCCTCAAATAAGCACCAAATAAACAAAGCCATCACATCAATAATGACCTTATCCAGCAAGGCAAACAAACCATAGGACATAGACACAATGAATGCCAAGCAAACACTGCAGGGCACACCAGCATCACAAAGATGCGGTCATCATGCAGATCTTCCTCCTTCAAAGAACCTGAGCTGCAGCACGTATACCTCAATAAAATTGGGGAGCAGCACCACAAAGGCGCAACCAGACTATGCCTCGATAAAGCTGAGGCTTGGAGAAAAGCAAGCGCAGGCAAGGAGATCAGCGCAACCATTTGTTTAGAATGCACATCTCAACACTGGATTCCCAATGATCCAGAAGGCTTCCTCACACATGGATGTAAGTACTACCTCCAGATACTTGCATTTGCACAAGAAAAGCACACCTGGTAAATGGGTACGGCTTGCAGCTCAGGATGTGCCTCCCAGTGCTCCTCCAGCATCAACAGCAGCTCCTGCAGCACAGGCCAGTCGTTGACACTGGTCAGGATTTGAGCAAGCCAAGCAGATCAGGTCAAGTATTGAAAAATTAAAAAGGAACAAGTTCAGCAGTAATATCGATGGCACAAGCAGTAGCACAGATATGGAAGATCACACAGTCAAGTGCACAAAATAAGCAATTACAAGTACAGCATTGAAAATACAAAAGCATGGCTAAATGGGGATGCGTGCAAGATGACATGTGCTTCATGCTGCTGCTCAGATAAGTAGTTTTCACCATAATTGCAAGGTATTAATAAGATCAATTTGGGGTATGGAAGGCCTGCTTGATCCACAAAATTGGTCCTGCCTTCCAGAGGCAGAGATAGCAAACAAGCCACGTCCAAGCTCTTGAGAAAGTGCATGCTGTGCGCAATGTCCAATGTGACTCGAAACAAAGTGCAATCTTCAACGGACAGAGCTGTTGCAACTCCAAAAAATTGCCTCTTTGCGTCAGTGCGCCTCTTTATTAGCACTTGGCTTCAGAAAGTGGAGAACAGTCAGCAGGTGTTCAGGAATTGGACATGGTTCTGTTGGGTCATCAGCAGCCAAGAGAGGCAGTGTAGAAATTAGGATCGATGCTACAGTGCTGACGTAGATCACATAAAGCAAGAAAAGAACCAGGCTTTACAAAGTTGTGGAAGTAGGTGCATGCATATAAGACTCTGGGCATGGCTTTCTCGAGCTGAAAGCTGCCTGGAAGGGTTATAAAGTACAATATTCATGAGCTGTAATCTGAAATCAGATCACCAGGAGCCATATATTTTTGGACGCATTTGGCTTCAGGATGTAGAGAAAGTTCATCAGATGCAAGCGCATCGGGAATTGGACATGGTTCTGTGGAGTCATCAGCAGCCAAGAGCAAGCATAGACAGCAAGCTGAAGGGCGACGCTCTGAGGTTTTCACAAGGCAAATACTTAGATTGCTTTCAGCTCACGACACTGCATGACGTACATGATGATGATGATGATGATGGTGGTGGTGATGATGGTGGTGGTGGTGATGTTGATCATAGCGACAATGCTGCAATGAACTATTTAACAAGCAATGCTGCATGGACGTGATTTGAAAAGGGGATGACCACTATGCAAGGACCACATTGTATAGCTCTGCTGGATTGCATGGACGTGACCTTAACAAGGGATGACCACATTGCAAGGCAGCTCTATGCCAAGGATTAGGCGGTGTTGCAAGTTGATAGACAATGAGAATGATGGCAAACAGGTCTGTAGAAAGTGAGCAAGAGGGCAAGCAAGATTGTAAACGGGCGTAGCTCCAAGAGGGCAGGCACAAAACAATTCCTCCAGATAGAGTTGATGGTCAGGATTCATCATATGCATAATGCATGATGCATAATGGCCTTAGATAAGCAGAGGCTTCCTTTAGTGTTGACACCAGAGAAACAAACAAATTGGCATTGCAAGTCACAATTCATGCACGGCGTCAGACAGCAACAGGCTATCAAAATATATTTCAACTGCACTCTCAGGCTATGTATGGAGTCACAGATCCAGTTCACGCATGTTAAACTACACAAGCTTGGCAGCAGGGCAGGGTTACCTGGGGGCAGGGCAAAGGATAGACAAGTGAACAGGGTGTTCATGAATTACACCTTTGTTTGAGTAGAGAGGTGCTGACCTCAGGGCATACAGCTTGTCAGCAATTGCTTGCATCAGAGGAATCATCAAATTGTGTGCACATCCCAGGTCAGCATCTCTCTTGGAATTGCAAGAGTTTAGGCATATGTGCATGGCAGCCAAAATAGCAGGCTGGCAGAAGCGGAAAGTGAGGGAGCTTCATTGAAAAAAGACTTTCTGTCAATGCTTGGCACGGCTTGAGAGCACAACAGGGTGCCAACAAGGCTGGGGGCGCCAAAACAGCATTTATTAATGCTTTGCAAAAGCTAGGTGGGAGTGCCAAAGGGTGCCAAAGAAGCAGCAGTGCACCACAGGGTGCTGCAGAGGTGCTGTAGACCGCCACATCAGTTTCGGTCACTTCTCTGCAAATGCTAGAGGGGAGTACCAGAGGGTGCCAAAGAGGCTGGAGTGCACCACTGGGGTGCTACAGACGCTGGAGTGCCACAGCAGTGTTCGTCAATCCTGTGCTCGCAACAGACCTCAGGCATTGTATTTGTCCACACCTTGTGTGCTCAGCATGTTAAAATTGGTTTTTTTTGTTTGAGCATCACAGGTTTATTGGCACAGCTGTGCTTGGTGGCACATTGACAGGCACAGGAAAGGTCCATGATGAGTGGCATGGCATAATTGCACACAGCAAAGGTCCATGATGAGTGGCATGGCTGCGCCTGGTGACACGAGGCTGGACACAGCAAAGGCTTTTGAGTAGGAGAGGGTACATCTGCTGAAGTGCAGCAGCTCCTTGGAGAGGGAAAATGGGAATTTGAGGGCTAAAGGAACCAAACTATCAAGCAGTGTCCTTCTTTCTAGCTTAAAAAAAGTACTTTGAGGAAGAGTGCCGCAGCCTACAAGCGCGCATTATCCTTAACCTGAGGAGAATCTCACCTAGAGTAGACTTGTAATCTACTGCACTGTTTTTCGATTGAAGAAAAGTAACCACGTTGCGCAAGTGTAAAGACCATTTTGTTAGTATGGGCCAGTGTTTTTTTTTCCGCGTAATACTATTACGATCGTAATAAAATCCGGGATTTTGGAGGCTGGGGTTCGTAATAAAATGGGCGATGCGCCCCGGAGGGCGCATCGACCATTTTGACCCCCACTCAGGCCGCTGAAGGGCCTGAACTCGGGCAGCAAGTTAAAGTTTACAAATGAAAACAAGGAAAGGTCACAGTGCTGGTGAATACAAGTCTTCCTTGAAGCATGGTGTGAGCAACAAGTTCCAGGCTAGCTGGCTGCAGGAGAATGAGAGGCACTTGTGGCTTGAGGATCAGCAGTGAGGCGGGCAGCAGCAGCAGTACCAGCAGTGTTGCATCATTGCTCAGTTATGACAGGCTTGAGGATCAGCGGTGCATGTTTATGCACGAGATACTGGACTTCTTGCAGCGCTGTAGCGATGCCCCTGCTCCTGCTCCCAGACCAAGCAGCAGCAGTGACAGCAGCAGTAGCGATAGCGGGTGCAGCAGTGCAGACGAGCAGGAGCCAGCACAAAAGAAGCAAGCTTTAGAGCCTGCAACAGTGGCAAGCAGAGCTGCTGAATTCTGGGCACAGCTAGAGAGCAATGGGGGTTGCTTTAGATGCCCTGAGTGGATGAAGCTGGCTGAGCTCGTGCTTGTTATGGTGCCTGGATCTGTGGAGGATGAGCGTATGTTTTCTGCTTTGAAATATCTAAAAAGCCCTCAGCGCAACAAGTTGAAGGAGATGCACATCGATGTGTGTGCTCGAGGTTTTAAGAGCATGGAGTGCAATTTGAGTTCCTTCCCCTACCCAGATGCAATTGGCAGGTGGTTGGATGCCGCAAAGAAGCGCGGACGATACATGATATTTGTGTTTTGCTTGATGGACAGGTCCGCATGCAACGTGTATGACATGATGACAAACTTTTAGTTGTGCATGCAATGAAGTACCTCATGCGCAAAACCGCGACAGAATGCAGCATTGTAAGTGAACAACATATTACTTTAACCCGCCGCGAGGCCTGCGGCCTCGCGGCGGTCTTGGTTTTGTGGGGGCAAAAGTAATAAAATGGCACTTCTCAATCAAGGGTATTTCCCTCAAAGTAATGAAATCTGGGTTTCGCCAAAATGAAAAGAAAAACACTGGTATGGGCTACTCAGAGCAAACAGGGAATACTTCCACTATGCCAGGAGGGTGTCTGGGGCACCCTATCCGCACATTGTTACCAAAAGCTAACACTTGCCAAAAACAAATGCATAGGCCTACATACACGCACATACACATACACCTACCTGCGCGCGGCCCAACGCCACGACCGGCAAGAGCACGCGACCACCTCCACGCAGTGTGTCTGTAACCCGTTGTAGGAAGTGTGCCTCCCGCTGCTCGCGCGGGAGATGGCGGGAGACGCCATAGGTGGCCTCACACACCACTGAAGGGCGAGCAGCAGATGATAGAGAGGCACAGAAGAGATGAAAGGGGTGGCAGGCAGTAGGGCAAGCCATTTGCGGCCTCACATACTATTGCAGAGTGAGCAGCAAAGTTGGGTGGGGCAAACAAGGAGCACAGATGGGAAGGGTCATGGTGCTTGTGGGCAATGGAGAGACATTGCATGGGTGACGCGCCAGTGCCAACTGCATTGGCAACAACATGCAGTCAAACTCCAATAGGGATCACTGCAATGCCAGACTTGAATCATGTAGCCAAGATTGGGACATGCTTGAGGTGGCGTTGAATGGACTTCTTCAACTCCTTCTTCATGCCATAGCCTGGCAGTCATGCGTTGTGACTGATGGCTTCTTTGTGTAAACCTAACCCAAAACCTAAAGTGACAAGCTGCATTTCCATCAGCAGCAGCACACAGCCACGAGGCATATGGAATATTGCACAAGAAATGCACGGGCAAATGGGGCTCTATATAAGTGTTCACGAGGCGGGACTTAGGCATGCTATAAGAGGCTGGATGTGATGAGTCCAGTGTAACCATGCGCTGAGGAGCCAGCATAGTGGAGCACACTTGATGCAGCTCGATGAGTCCTGTGTAACCATGCGCTGAGGAGCCAGCATAGTGGGGCATGCTTTAAACAGCTACGGAACCCTTTCCTTTCCCTTCCATTAAGTAGCTTGGTGCGATGTGTCCAGTCTACCAATCTGGCGAGGAGCCAGCAATGCAAAGCATGCTATGAGCAGCCCCTTTCACTACTGCCCAATCAGCAGCAAAGCATGCTATGAGCAGCCCCTTTCACTGCTGCCCAATCAGCAGCAAAGCATGCTATGAGCAGCCCCTTTCACTGCTGCCATATCAGCAGCAAAGCATGCTATGAGCAGCCCCTTTCACTGCTGCCATATCAGCAGCAAAGCATGCTATGAGCAGCCCCTTTCACTGCTGCCCAATCAGCAAAGCATGCTATGAGCAGCCCCTTTCACTGCTGCCATATCAGCAGCAAAGCATGCTATGAGCAGCCCCTTTCACTGCTGCCATATCAGCAGCAAAGCATGCTATGAGCAGCCCCTTTCACTGCTGCCATATCAGCAGCAAAGCGTGCTATGAGCAGCCCCTTTCACTGCTGCCATATCAGCAGCAAAGCATGCTATGACCAGCCCCTTTCACTGCTGCCCAATCAGCAGCAAGGCATCATTTTTACGGTTGTACGGATACGTAATGCTGATTTCAATTTCGACAACCACTCCGTTTAAAACCAGATAGCGCGACACAGCGCTCCTTTGAAGCGTATGGCCTAATTGCCAATGCCGATGCATACTTTTCCAACAGGAATGCCATCCCATCAGGGTCATTGCCCTGTGGGAAGTCGTTGGCTATATTCAGAATCAATGAGCTCTGCCCTAAAGTCAGTGCTGAAGGAAATCAAAGAGCTAGTCTGCCTCTGCGTGCAAGAACTACTTGCCTTATCAGTGTGCGCGTGTGTGTGTGTGTGTGTGTGTGTGCGTGTGTGTGTGTGTGTGTGTGTGTGTGTGTGTGTGTGTGTGTGCGTGTGTGTGTGCATGTGCGTGTGTGTACCAATTGCTTAATGCTTGCTAAGAGGTAAGCGCCTGACCAGCAGGAGATGCTACATACAAAAAAAAGCTCGAGGTATGAGGACTAAAGAGGCTTTTTGGGGGCACACAAGGAGTGCCATGCAGCAGCAGCAGCAATATGCCTGCTCGCATGTTTGTGTCTATGCTATAATGCGTGCGCATGCGTTACGTCCAAATTCCCAAATTCTTTGCAAAAAAAGGCAGCTGGGTACCAGAGGCGGAGGGCTTCACAGCTCAAGAGTTCAGGAGTGCGGACGTCAAGAGACTGTTCCAGGAGTGCAGATGGAAGAGATGGAACAACGGCCATGAAGGTCACCCTTACAACCAAAATGCAGGTGGAATGGGCATGGTGGGCCCCCAGTAGCATAGAGAAGGTGTTTTCAACAATGGGCGAGATGGGACACAATGTGCGGCAAGCAGCAGCTGCATTCATCTGGCTGTCACTAAATGGCTTCACCTGGCTTAAAACAACAGACCTGCCAGTGGCACTGAGCCCTAATCTCCAGCTCTACCAAAGAGAAATTTCAGTCTTGACAGCTGGGCTGATATTTCAGGCAGTATCCCCACTTCTTCTGAATGCTTTTGTGCTCCTCCAGCAAGGGTAAATTGGCTGTTGGCCTTTAGAAACAGAGGCTGTAGGCTGGCCGCAAATCATATTTCAAACATCACCACATAACCACACATTACGCCCACAAAATAGTCTGTCCTTGATGCACCCTGGTTGCTGCGCAGCATAGACTTGTACTTCTTACCAGAGGGGGTCAACTGGCCTTTATTGCTGGACACGCTTTTTCTAATGTTTATCCTTCTACCAACTAAACTGGCAACTAAATCAACTGCTTTAACCAACAGCAGGCAACCATTATTTTTATTCAAGAAATGATGAAAGTGGGAGGACCCCAGATCACCCTCCTGCCATGAAATCACCCAAAAGGGCATATCCCAGAAAAGGAAAGAAATGGTCCAAAATTGCAAATTTTGATCTGCTTTGGCACCCCTTGTGCTGGACTTTCTCGAAGGGGGATGGCTGAGATTCTGCGTCTCACTGACCACTGGATCTTTGCCCTCCATTTTTTCCAATGTTATTTCCCTGGTATAAGAACTTCTAATCATATTGACTACCCGATTTGGTGCAGTGGGCAGACAGGAATGGAGAGTTGGTGGTGGAAAATAGGGTTCACGCCGCAGCTTTTTAGGCATGCTTCTCGTAGCTTGCTGCTGCCAGACCCTAGTGCTACATTAAGAGAACCCAAGCTTGAAAAAATCGCATCATGCCCCACTCATACAAAGAGCATGCAACAAACAGGCAATTTCAGGCCTCAGATAAACCCCTCTAACTTCTTACTCTGACTCATCACACAATGTAAAGCACCCCCCCCACCTGCCTGGCTCCAGCTTGCTTGGGATCGCCTGCGTCTGGCATACGTCTGGGCGCCGTTTCAAAGAAGTGAGCTCACCTTTGTGGCCACGCAGTGGTGCATCAACCTAAATACTCACTTGTATCTAGCTGCACATCTGGAGTGTCTGCCCCTGGCAGATGCGCGAGCTCTTTCCCCCCCGAAACAGACAAATCTATGATAATATAAAATTGTGGGCCCGACGGCTGGACCCCCCTTGATTCACACGTATCTGGCTACACATTTGGAGTATCCGCCCCTGGCAGATCCTTCGGCACCCTTTTACAAAAAGCGAACTCAGCAGTGTGTGCTGCGCTTAACATCAACCCAAGCATTCACCCACATCTGGCTGAACATCAGGGGTGTCAGCCCCCGGCAGATGCCTGTCTAGCACTCGGCTGTAGTCCCTGGTGTTCAAGCAACGCATAAGTAGACAGCTAAACCCCCCTTGACCCACCCATATCCGGCTGCACATCAGGAGTGTCAGCCCCCGGCAGATGCCTGTCTGGCACTCAGCTGTACTCCCCGGTGTTCAATCAACACATAATAGACAGCTAAACCCCCCTTGACCCACCCATATCCGGCTGCACATCTGGAGTCAGCCCCCGGCAGATGCCTGTCCGGCACCCGGCTGTACTCCCTGGTGTTCAAGCAACGCATAAATGGACAGCTAACCCCCCCTGACCCACCCATGTCTGGCTGCACATCTGGAGTGTCAGCCCCCGGCAGATGCCTGTCTGGCACTCGGCTGTAGTCCCCAGTGTACAAGCAACGCATGCCAGCGATTTCCACCATGAACATGGCAGCACCCAGCACGTGGCCGGCTCGGTAGGGTGTGATCTGTAAGAGGAGCAACAGGCACAAAGGAATGTACTTGAAGAATGGCATGGGAGGAGAGATAGCGCCCACTTCTTAGCAGGTTTCCTGCAGCATGGTGGGGCAGACGATGGCCATGGTAGCTAAGAGATAGTTGAAGAGTTGGCAAGGCAGCACCCGATGCAAGAGTGGCTTCGTGGGGCGTAATCAAATGGATGGAAAAGACATGGAAAAGACGGCTCATGCATGCGCACACATATACAAACACACGCGCGTGCGCACGAGCGCACGCACGCATGCATGCACACAAACCGCACCTTGATACCGCCAGCCACCTCCAGCGTCTGCAGAAAGTCCACAACCTCGATGCGATCCATGCTGGCATCCACATCCTCTTCAGTGTACCTACATGTCGCATGAGTGTTTGCATCCTTTATCCTTTAAGGTTGCAGCTTGTTCAGGAAATTGGTGAGTAGGCTGGTGGTTTACAAATGGCGGTCATGTGTGTGACGTTCTCATGGGAGTCGATCGTGCTAAGAAACTCCGTAGTGAGCCAATGGCGTTTCTCTGGACTGAGGTGGGTTCCTCATCTCACTCAAAAAAACAATCATTGCCACATGAAGACGATGTAACAAATTTACCCACGCAAGGGCGGGGGCACACAGTGCTTGGGATTTGAGCAAAAAAATCAGCCTGTTGGGGTGATCCTTTGCCCACCAGCATTTGCCAGTCATCCACAGCTGCACCTACTTTCCCATTCCCTTTCTCCAGCCATACTTCATTGTCATTTGAGCATCGTGCATCGACACCACGCGTGAGTTGCAAGGGGTTGCGACCTTCCTAAGGCTTCTCCAGCCATACGCTTGAGATCAGGTCAAGAGCCTGCGTCGTTTCACCTTGAGCAACATGCGCTGACATGGCCAGCATGAAGTAGTGAAATGCAGCGCGCCTGAGGCTTCACCAGTGATGCTCTCAAAGGCACAGCAACGCGTTGCCCTTCATGAGACCCCACCTACCAACCTATCCCAAATGAGCCCTCTCAATTGATGCTCTTAAAGGCACAGTGACGTGTAGCCCTTCATGAGACCCCACCTACCAACCTATCCCAAATGAGCCCTCTCAATTGATGCTCTTAAAGGCACAGCAACGCGTTGCCCGTCATGAGACCCCACCTGCCAACCTATCCAAAATGAGCCCTCTCAATTGATGCTCTCAAAGGCACAGCAACGTGTAGCCCTCCATGAGACCTCACCTGCCAACCCTTCCCTAAATGAGCCCTGCCAACCTATCCCCAAGTGAGCCCTCTCGATTGATCACGACATACTTCCAAAGTCTGACATGCCTGGGGCAGGAGAGGCACCCTCGACTTTCCGAGGCACGCACCTCTAATGCAAAATGGAAGGTAGGAGAACTTGTAATGGTGCCTGTTTTTGTTTCCATTGTGAAGTAGGGAGAGGCCCAGAAACAGCACTCACAGGGCTTCATCTGAGGACCCTTTGGCCCCACGCGAGCAAAGCCTCTGAGGAGCTGGTGGAACACGCCCTTTCGTCTATGTAAAGGAAAGGCCACAGAAACACACTCACAGGGCTTCATCTGAGGACCCTTTGGCCCCACGCGCAAAGTCTCTGATGAGCTGGTGGAACACAGCTTTGGTTGGGTGAGTCATGAACATGCGGCCCTGCATGGGGCGGGCAAACAAGAAAAGCATAATCCACAACAGGGCACTGAAAGTGACCAGGACAGCAGCAACAACGTTAACAATGATACGACCAACAGGAAAAGTTGTTGAAATGGAAGCAAAAGTAGTAGGGAGACGGATAGCAAGGCTCCGTAAGCTTAAACAAAAGGCCCTATGGGTCAGCAAAGCTTGAGCACGGCCTGTATGCAGGTGAAAGAACAGGCGCTGAGATATGCATCATAGGGCCTTCACAGAGATGATGATGCCGCCGACGATGATGATGGTGATGTTGACGGGAGATGATGATGGGAGATGTACCATGGGGCCTAATGGGTCATAAAGGGGACATCCTTTTCCACATTGCATCGAATGATGGAGCACCCCTGTGAAGGACATGAGCTCCCTTGTTGCCGTGCGAGATGCAAGGGCTCACATCCTGGGGGATAAGACTTGTTGAGGTAAACCGTCAGTGAGACATTAACCCTCAGGTCAGCGGGGTGAGAGGCAAACATGTGCTCTGCCTTGCCCATGCTCTTGCGTCCGGCTGCTAATTGAGCACGCATGTACTCTATGCACAGAGAGCAGAGCATTCACGTGCTCTATGTGCGTGCCTTGCATACGTCATTGCGCACGGGTGCTAATTGAAGCAAGTAGACCCTGCTCTAATAGGAAGAAGGCCAACGTTTCAGAGGGAAAGGGCATTGCTTGTGTGCAAGTATTAATTAGCACGGCCAGTATTTGACGGTGCATGAGGCATGACTCCTGGGCGTGTACAAGGAAAGCTTCAGAGCAAGTTTCAAACAACAGAAACCCCTATTTGATAGTGTATATATAACTCGTGGGCATGCACACCAGGATCAGGACTGCAACAATCAGTAGACAGAGCAGCCAATAGCAGCAAACACTGCAGGACTCTTGGGCACAGACGACAAGGTCAGGATGCTTGCAGGCTCAGGCCTTGAAGTGTGCCTCGCTCAGCTGCCGAGGCAGGGCAGTGCAGTGCACTGAGACTCAGGACAGTGAGACTCAGGACAGTGACCCAGGCCTTGAAGTGCGTCTTGCTAAGCAAACAGGCACAGCAGCGCAGTGAGTCAGGACAGTGAAGCTCAGGGCAGAGAGACTCAGACCTTGGAGGGCGTCTTGCTTAGTAGGTAGGGCACAGCAGCGCAGTGAGTCAGGACAGTGAAGCTCAGGGCAGAGAGACTCGGACCTTGAAGGGCGTCTTGCTCAGCAGGTAGGGCACAGCAGCGCAGTGGTCCAAGTGGAAGTGGGTGATGAGGGCCACGTCCACCTTTGAGATGTCGACGTCCTCATTGCCATCGAGGTAGGGCAAGCTATTGACGCCAGAGAAACCCGGGTGGATGCCGCAGTCGAACATCACGGTCTTGCCCCTTTGCATGCAAGCAGGTGTGTGTATGTGTGCGTGCATGCGTGTACGTGTGAGTGTATGTGTGTGTGTGCATGTGTGTGTGTGCGTGTGTGTTCCTGTGTGTGTTTGTATGTATATGTGTGTGTACCTGCATGTGTGTGCATGTGTGTATATATGTGTATACCTGTATGTGTGTGTATACCTGTGTGTGTGTGTGTGAACCTGCATGTCATTTTGTTCAGGCAGGGTTTTCATGATATGTTTCAGCTGATTTAAAGCTTGAATTAATATATGCAGGCATAACCATGCCAATTGCATGACCTGGTGAGACAATTCCACCTATACATCATCACCACTTGGTTTTCTCAGATTGCATTTGTGTCATTAACGGGAATGATAAGCCACTCACTGGTATTTCAGGATCATGCATGACCGCCCAACCTCTTGCCCAGCACCTGGATGGGTTAATGACACGGGAGAAAAGTGAAATTTGCTTTGAACACGGTTTTAAACCGGTCAAGGTGCAGTACTGAAATCAAGTGCGCAAACGCATGCCTGCAGACACAAGTATATTTACAGCACAGATGCACCCAATTGTGTGCCAACATGATTGCACGTACACGTGGTGATGCACGTGTGTATATGCCTGCGTTTGCAGGCTAACCTGAGCACAAGCTGAGAGCACTACCTTGATCAGCATTGCAGCGAGACGTAGATATGCACATGCCCACACAACAGCATGCAGGTAGGCAAATTTATGCACACAAAAACATGAGCAGTCCAGGATACTCCCTCACCCAGCGGTGTAAACTCCACCAGGTTGCTGGCATTTGGATTCGCTGCATGTGCAGCCTCAACCTTCCTCTTCTTCTCCAGAGCTTGGGATGTTGCAAGCATGATGTCCCTACAGACCAATAGTTGCTCACAGAGGCACTAGGCCTGCAGCCTGGCTAACAATCCCGGACAAATGTTTGTAATGCAGGTATTTTGAGCATGGGTGAATTGGAATTATAATTGTTTTATTGGTGGAAATTTTCTGTAATTGCATACCTCCGTGGCTTATGAACGATCTTCTGTCTCTTGCCAATGCAATCGTGCAAGATAAGGCCAAGGGAGTGGGGCCTAGTGAGGAGCAAGTGAATCAGGGTGCGTGTGTCCCTTGGCAAGCAAGTGAACCGTGTGTTTCATCTGGGAGCTCATCTGCACTTACATGTGTGCATTTCCTCTGAGAGAGTCCCGCAGGCCTGGTATGCATTTTGACCATCAAGGAGGAGAACAGGAAACTGGTGGCGCAAACAGAGGCAGAAAAGGCAGCATGTGCAAATTTGCAATCCAGTTTGCAAAGTGCGGATCTAGAAGTCCTCCAAGCGGAGCTGGCTCACCTCCAGAAGGAGGAGGAGATGACCAGGTTTGTACGGACATTGTGCATGGCCAATACGTGCGCAAATGTGCAACACGCGCGCGTGCACACACACACACACACACACACACACACACACACACACACACACACACACACACACACACACATACACACACACATACACACACATGCACACACACACTGTTCGCACGCAGGAGCTTCAAGGTGGTCCAGGAGAGCGAGCTGGGCCTACAACCCGAGGCAGAGTTCCTGGCCAGCCACCCCCACGCACGCGCACTGAGTGCACACGAGCTCATGAAGGCCCGCCTGCTGCATGAGCATGCACAGCGCAAGGCCTTGATGCAGATGCTGCAGGACCACAGGACTCAAGAGCAGCAGCTGGCCAGGCGATACCAAGCGCAGCACGAGCAGATGGAAGGGTTGCAGGTGAGGGGAGGGCAGCAGGTCTACTCGGGGGACAAAGCTTCAGGGAGACTGCAGGCCAACTCGGGGGATGAAGCTTGAGGGAGACTGCAGGTCAACTCAGGTGACGAAGATTGTAGAGGCTGCAGGCCAATTGGGGGAAGAAAGCTTGAGGGAGAATGCAGCTCGAGCGGGGGAACAGAAAGAACTGGGGAAATAGGTTGCTATCCAGGGCACCTCTGACGGCCAGCCCTCAGAGTCAGGTCCGGTGAAATAGCAGATCAAGTCAATCAGAAAAGGGGGTATTGCTGGCCAGCGCGTGGTGTTTCAAAGGCTCTGTGTTCATTGGATTAATTGGCATGCACACTTCTTAAGCAGCTGGCCTGGTGGTGCAGCAGGGGCGGAAACAGGGACTGCAAGTAGAGCATGAAATATGGACTGCAGGTGAGCGAGCATGCGGTGTTTCAAGGCAGTGTTTTAGAAGCTGTGCGAAGGATTGGCATGCCTACCTCTTGAGCAGCTGGCCAGACGGTCCAACAGGGGGCAGACACAGGGACTGCATCCAGGGCATGAGGTATGCACTGCATCCAGGATCAGGTTTCAGACAGGGAGTGGTTGGCAGAGGGTGAAGGAGTGGCGCGCACAGTGTCTGGCCCCATCTCCACCTCTCCCAATTGGCTGTTGGAGGTGATGAGCAGCACGCACGATGTCCGTACCCTTCTCCACCATGCTCCTTCTCTCTCTTTGTTTCAGTGTTGATCCGCTGGAAGCAAATATGCATAGCCGCAGCATGCATGCTCATAACGAAGCGGAGATGTGTGGTGACGCGTTCCCCTGACTCAGTAGAAACCAGGGCAACAGGTATGCCTGCCCTGGTTGCGTGTGCAGGGCAAGCTGCGTCTTCTGGAGCAGCAGAGCAAGCCGCTTCATGCTGTGCTCTTGCCTGTGGCCCCTCTGCACGGGTGCATGGACAATCAAGGCAACAGTTATGCCTGCCCTGGTTGCGTGTGCAGGGCAAGCTGCATCTTCTGGAGCAGCAGAGCAAGCCGCTTCATGCTGTGCTCTCGCCTGTGGCCCCCCTGCATGGATGCATGGACAAGTCAGCCTACCTCCTTCCAGCGCCCTTGTAAGTGTGGCAACACAAGTACTTTAGATAGCCTGCCTGCTGCCATTGCCCTTGTGAGTTTGGCAGCATACGTACTTTAAACAGTCTACCTGCCAGCGCCCTTGAGAGTTCAGCAGCATACGTATTTTAAACAGCCTATCTGCTGCCAGCGCCCTTGGCAGCGTGGGAGCATATAAAGGCCGGTTTGCAAGAAAGATTGTTGATTTGTGACCGCCCTGTGTTCTGCGGTGGCTGGCGCAGTGGCTTCCGTACATTTGTATGCAAGCATGGTTTATGATCTTCACAACATGGATCTTCTCTGCGCCCTTGCAGCTCAGTGATGCAGGCACTTACTCTCATTGCAGTATTTAAACATGTGTGTGTATGTGTGCGCGCGCGTGTGTGTGTGTGTGTGTGTGTGTGTGTGTGTGTGTGTGTGTGTGTGTGTGTGTGTGTGTCTTCGCACGCGCGCGTGCACATGTGCACAGCCTTCATCCATTTAGGAGAGGTGCATTTCTTATTTTAAAAAGAAATGCAGTGGATGTAGTCTAAAATTTCTACATGCCAGAGGACTTAGACCTCTCAGGATCGCACCTCTGATAGCATGTGCCTGGATCCTCAATTTCATGTGTGCCTGTGCCTGAGCAATCATTGCTTTTTTACACCGAGCAACATGAAAAAGCCATCAATGCTTCTTGTTTGATGCTACTAAAATGGTTCATGAGTTTGAAACCCTTGGGTTGAGAACTGTGGTCCATCAAAGCCTCTGTGTAAGTCCCTGTACGAGATATGGTGCTGCCCATCCACATTTGGGGTGCTGCCTTGTTGAAGCATGCGCTATGCTTTTACCTTGCAAGCCTCATTAATGGAAGCTTCTTGCCTTGCATGCATAGGTATGTGGTGTACTCGCAGCTCGTGTCTGCGTGCGAAGCGCTGCACGAGCCCTGCAGAGCTAGCATTGAGGGCGACCTTGCAGAGGGAGAGGCAGCCTTGCGCGCATCCACCTCAGGTACACGTCTAGAGGAGGCAGCCGTGCAAGCATTCCCATCAGTCGTTCATCTATAGAGAATGCATCTAGTGTGATCTAGGGCAGAGGGAGAGGCAGCCTTGCGCGCGTGCACCTCAGGTACACAACCAGAGGCAGCCGTGCAAGCATTCCCATCAGGTACAGGTTACAAAAGCATGAGGCCTTTAGTCAAAATGGCTGAGTGCTAGTTTGTACACAAAGATGGAGGAGTTCAAGCAAGATAGGATGCAGTTTGTTGCTGTTTTGGTTCATGAAAGTGAACACATCTAAGGACTGCGTGGTGAATGGGAGACAGGAATGAAGCCCTGCATCAGGTACACATCTAGAGATTGCATACCGAGAGGAAGCAAGAGGAGGCAACCTTGCACGCATCCACCTCAGCTACACATCTGGAGGAAGCAGCCATGAAAGCATCCACATCAGGCACACATCTAAAGAATGCATAACGAGAGGAAGCAAGAGGAGGCAGCCTTGCAAGCACCCACCTCAGGTTTAAGTCCAGATACGCAAGGCACCACCTTACAAGTGTGCATGCTGTTTTAAGCTCTTCATGCAGCACAGTATACAAGTGCATTCTTTGCCTGAAATAAGCAGATTGCACGATCTTGCAATACATCCACAGGACCTCTTTTTTTAGATGGTTTTCAGGAGGACCAACATTCTGCTCTCAATTGGGCACTCAGGCTGATGTTTCTGGGCTTGTGATACACACAGGCTCCTTAAAGAAAGGGTTGAGCACATAAGGCACACACACACACGTATACACAGGGCTCCTTGGAAAAAAAGGCTTGATTTCAAAGTACACGCACCCACGCACGCACGCGCGTGCGCACACACACACACACATACATACACACACACACACACACACCACAGGCTCCTGGGAAAGAGGCTTGAATGCAAGAGACAACCTCCATCAACGGCAGCAGCAGCAACAGTCCATCTCGTCACTTACAGAAGCAGAGATCTACCAGGTGCGGATGCAGGTAGCTAGCGCATAAGCGTGCGCAGGCAGAAAGGGGACAGGCATAAAAAGCACAGTCATGACATCCACAAGCAGTACGCGTGCAGCAAGTGCATAAGCGTGCACAAGTAGCAAGAGGGCAGGCAGCAAGCGCACAGGCAGAAAGCGCACAGCAAGGGCATGACCGTGTGCACAAGCGTGTGCAGGCAGCAAGTGCATGAGCGTGCAGGCCGTATGCACACAGCATGCCTTGCCATTTTGGAAGAGCATGAGCTGGCGCTGGCGGCAAATGCATGAGCGTGCAGGCTGTACATCCACATCGCGTCTTGCCATGGATTCAGAATCAGGTTGCTTGTATGCAAAAGCAGGCTCACCTGCAAGCCCTGTTCCACATATGCTCTAAAACCTGGGTGTGCCTGCATCT
The DNA here is from genome assembly GCA_914767535.2 of Dunaliella primolecta. Lineage (NCBI taxonomy): Eukaryota > Viridiplantae > Chlorophyta > Chlorophyceae > Chlamydomonadales > Dunaliellaceae > Dunaliella > Dunaliella primolecta. Next base: position 14,641,713 of record OU611752.1, read on the forward strand.
TAGGCTGAAGCATTTCTGTTGACGCCCCTGCTTTTTGAGTATGCCTATGCTATCTTAAAAAGGATTTGAGTATGTCTATGCTATCTTAAAAAGGATGCAAAGAAGTGTATGCTCATGGGTGCTCATGGGTGGAGAAAAAGATGCCCTCTATCAGTGGGAGTCATTGGGAGGCTCTTTCCTTAATGCACGCGGCAGAACGGCAAGCAGATCATTCTTTCTTTCTTTCTCATGGGTGCTCCGTTGTCTGCTACACTTCTCCTTGCTGCTCGCGCTACTGGGCTTGATCTGTTGGCAAGAGGTGTGAGGTTTGCAATCCCCAGAAGGTTTGCAATCCCCATTTATCTGCAGATGTAGCTGTGCACCGGTTGAGTAAGTTGGCAGCCCCCTTCCTGCTCCCCTGTAGACCTTCTCCTTGCTCCTCCTTCCACCGTGCAGCCCCATCCATTGAGTGTGGGCTTGGACATTTTGCCTTCATCCGGAGGCCCAGGCCATACACCCGAGAGCAAACAGCCCCTACTGCGTATCATCTTCCACTACTTGCCAGCCCTTAGGGTCGTCACCGCCCTCTGCCAACCACACAGTAAATCAGACCTACTCGCTGCCTTATTTCCTGGGGATGATGGTGATGGGGCAAGCATAGAGGCACTGGCGCAGCTCCAAAAGGGCAGCTTCAGGTTCAGCCCAGCGCAGCCATCAAGACCATACATGTGAGTGGGCGTTGGCCGCTGGGTGCAGGACCTTTACAGCAGGCGCTCGTGACCATGCATCATTGTTCAATGGTTGCACTGATGTCTGCCCTTGCAATCCCTGGCGCGCACGTGTTCCAAGCAAGCAGGATTTGGCGCATGCACGGTTTTGAAGTGTTCCACTCGTTCCAGTCCCTGCCATTTATGGAGTACACTCTTGCTAGCGCTTGCCATAAAGCAAGCTCTCAACATAGCGCTTCTCACCACACCAGACCTTGGCTGTGGCTCCTTGCTGCTTGGAGAAACAGCCTTGGCCTCCTGGGTGTTGTATTTCCTTGTTGGGCAGGAGGAAGAAAACAGGCAATTGCTTACCTTCGCGGTTGTCAGCAGCAAGGAGACGCTCCAGGTCAAACCTTCCTCAATGACAGCTCAATCAACTGGCAGGGACCAGCATGCGTAGTTACCACAGCTTTAAATCCCGTCTGACTTATCAGCCTTGTCTGGACACACACACACACACACACACATGTGCAGGTGGTGCCAGCGGTTGGCGGGGCTAGACTTTGTGTCTCCCCTACCTCAGGGAGACGCCTGCAACGGAAAGGATAGATCACAACAGCAGCTCGTCAGCACTGTGATTCAGCGTGCTCGGTTGTTGCTTGAGAGGGAATGAACACGAGGCTCCCTTGGGCTCCTTGACCCAAGGTCCGGGGCCCCAGCAGACGCCCTTTTTGCATTTGTACATGTCCAACAACTTTTTTCTACTCCTTGCACGAAAAATTGAAACTTGATGCATTTGAGCTTCTCTTAAAGGTAGGTAGATAGGTACAGCTATGTAAATACGCTTTGTAAGAGGCAGAGACAATTTATATTAAGGAAGGAAGGGTTGCATAGCTGTACCTGCCTGCAGGGGCAGCTTAGCTGAAGCAATTTCTAGGTGTGAAAAAGGTAAGCATCAGCAAGTCATATGAGATATTTTATTATGCACTACGGTTCTACTGTGGCAAAAGGCACTCTCGGGACTTCTGTTTCAATAACGTGGTTGTGCTTACATGTCGGGCCACGTGATTGTCAGGGCTTGACACGACCTCCACCAGAGAAATGCAGCCTACATGTAGCCTGAGGCTGCGTAACAAAAAGAAGGGAAAGAAACCTGAAGGGTCACATGTCTGTACCTGCCTACGAGGGCAGCTTAGCTTCACCTGGAGCAGCTGTGCAAACACGTTGGAACGAGTAGAGGAATAAAAGAAAAGAAAAGACTACGCAGGCCAGGTCTGGCTGCGTGCATTAAGGAAAGGTCCCCTAACTAGCAAGCTAGCTAGGGCCTCACCGCAGAGAAATAAAAGAAAAGGTTCAAATGAGCCAGGCAAGTCTTCAAGCCAGCATGTGCTTGTTTCCTCTACCATAAAAGGTGGAAGGTTACAAGGTTATGATGAGATTGACCTTCAGCCAGGCAGTTTGGCTGCATGGCCTGCTCCTTTTCTACTCCATTCGATCGGAAATAAAACGACAAGTCTCATTAGATTGCTTCTGCAAGAAATGAAAAACATCCTCAGAGCTAGCCTGAGAATAATAGAAAGTGCCTGTTTCGTCCAGAAAAATTATATGAGAAGAGGGGAAGTCAGAAAATAACTGTGCATAGGTCCTTCGAAGAGAACACACAGGAGTGCAAGAGCAAAGGAACACGGCATGTTTTTCATCTTGGAGCCCTCCTTGGTCACACCTATCACAACTTGAAGCAGATGTGTGCTCCTGCCAAAGTGATGTCTCAACTTGTTGCACTTAACCTTTATTTAGTTACGGAGACATGCGATTTAGTAATTTTCGTGATAATCCCGAGCATGCAGCAAAAAGTTCCCTTCATTAATAACGGGGGAAAGAGGCACGCATTTGTGAGAGGTTTGACTTTTGACCAGGAAATGTGGCAGCTGTATGGCAGGACAAGTTTACATAGCTGAATTGCCTATGAGAACATCGCAGCTAAAGCAAAAGGGGAAAGGGAAAGGACCCAAATCAGTCCATCCTAGTACGCTACCAGGTGAGCAGAAAAGGGATTGGCAAGTTCAAATGAAAACCACGAACTTATTGGGCGGAGAAAGGAAAGGAAGAGACAATCATTCCATTCTCCTTGACATTGGTCCAGCGCGCATGTCCAGTAAGGTAAGGTAACATCGATACATCCACCTACAAGGGCAGCTGAGCAGAAACATGGAGGCCTGTCACCAGACCTGGACAAAAAATGCTCAACTCACAAAACTAAGACTGGAAGGAAAAGATAAGACATCATGTTTGTTGCAGTCTGGTGTTTGATGTGAATCCAGTAAAGCCTAGAAGAGCCTGGCCTGTGAATGCCTCTCCTCCCCTCCTCGGCCCCCAATCCCCAATTGTTTGGATTTAGATTATGAAATGATTGCTGTATAGGATAGCATGCCTGGTGTTGGCGTTTTTGCCAAGGTCTTAATAGCATGACAGCAGAGTTCGTTTTCAAGTTTGAAAGCCTTTTCTTTACCTTTGATGTCTTCCTTGTCTCTCTTGGTGAAGGGGATACACGGTGCCTTGGCCCTAGGTATCCTCTTTTGTTAAATTGATGTGGGGAGTGCTTACACTGCCTATGTACTACAAAACTAGTAGTTTTCTTTTCTTTGGTGTAGATTGTAGGTAGCAACTTCTTTTTAAGAAGATGTGCGCAATAACATAGTCTCATTACACCATGTGACACTATCCTAATAGGAGCTGCTCACACAATCTACAACCATTATACAACAACCCCCTTTTGTCAGGCAGTGTAATCTCAGAAAGAAAAGAAAAAACTACGCAGGCAGGGGAAACTCTCCCTACATCAATTAAGGAAAAGGAGACACATTGGCTCAGAAGAGCCGTGAGCCTCCTCCACCACAAAGCTACAAAGAATAAAAAGCTAATGGGGATCTGGAGGGAAACTGAAAGCACCCGGCTCCAGAACCTGGCTGTGAGAAGCATCACTATTTTCCATAGCACGTCTAATGGTAACAAGCTTGTGGGCATACCGTAGTGACTGCACCGAATGGGCATGGAGTTTTTGAGCCATTTTATGGGCCCGTTCATGGCCCAGTCCTATTTGCTTAAACTGGTTCAAGGTATTGCCTTAAGGAACCGCTTTCCACCTTGCAACTACACTCCACTGCTATGCTGTAATGACCTTGACCAAAATAACCAACAGCAAAGAAAGAACAACAATGTAGGCTGAAGAAACTCTCTCTACATCATGAAGGAAACGGAGAAACATTGGCTTAAAAGAACCGTAATTTGACTCCACCACAAGGTAGAATCAAAAGTGGCTAGCGGGGATCTGGGGGAGTGCTGCAAGCACCCGGCTTCAAGAATGGCTATGAGGAGCATTGTACTTTTGATTGCGCGCATAGTGTTAACAGTTTTGTGGGCAAACTTTATAGAATTTGCATCAATGCCACACATGCCATCCCGTTGAGCAATCTAAGCATTGTGGGATCGGGGAGTGGGGCAACAGCCTGAGGACGGGCTGCTTACGGGAGGGTTAGGCGTATGCCTGAATAGGTGGCTGACACCCTGCTGGAGCCTCTAGACCACGGATGGTACTCACTGTTCGTCTCAGCGCTGACTGCTGGATCTTTCCTCAGGACTGCGATAAGGATTAATGCACGCTGGATAGTGTCCAGCGCAGACGTTTACTTTTAGAGAGGTGTGTGACAAACTTTATCCTTTTCTGCATGAACCTTTTCTTTTTCATGAACAGGCTCGCAGTCAGTCGATTTGGCTGGAGGCATTCTGTTTTTGTGACCTAATGTGACCTGAGAAAAGTGTGCGATGTGACTCTTACTGCATGTGCCTCCGTAATGCCCAATGGCTCTTGTGCATAAGCTTACACTAATGCTTTTGTGTCGGCTGCGATTGAGGGGTCAAGCTGATTATGATTAGAGTTTGTTCAGGGTTGGTGTCTGAGCAGGATTTCAGTTCAATCACTTTTCAATCAACAGACAGAAGGAAACAAGAAAAGCCTACGCCAGCCAACATGGCCGCGTGCATTGAGGTAAGGTTCCCTTACTAGCAATCAGATGAGCGCCTGTCCTTCGGACTCTTATGTCACATTGCAGACGGTCTTAACAAATGTGGAGGGTCTCCATCTTCTAGGGTTGTATCAGTGCCCATCATCACTAATGCCTGGCAGGGCAGCTTTGTTGCACTCTTGGGGGCTGTTCAGATAGTCACCCGGAATGTTCCTCTGGACACCATCACTAATCCTTGCAGGAACTTTATTATACCATAGGTTGCCTTGGCCCTAGGTTTCCTCTTTTCCTTAATTGGCGTGGGGAGTGTTTTCACTGCTTGCATACATTTTCTTTTTCTTTTTCACCAAGTGAATTCCTAGGATTTTTTTAAACCAGGAAAACAACAAACTTCCCTTTTTTCCCTTCATGTTATATTGTGCATTTATGAACAGGCTAGCAGTCAAACGTCTTGACTGAGGCATTTCCCCCTTGTAAACCTTGTGTCTGGGCAAAATTGTTTTTTTTTTTTTAACTCAGGCTACCTTGCATTTCTTGCAGTCTGAGACCATTTATTTCATGCAGGAGCAAACCAATGACATTTATCGGTTTAGTTCCAAATCATTTTCTGTGTCAATGGCACAGTCACCGGACGGTCCAGCAGGCCATGCAGCCAAACTACCGGAATAAAGTAGAAAAGGTTTGCAAGTAGTGCTCCTTTGAAGCTGCAAGCTGACATCCAAGCTGACATAAAAAAGCTAGGAGATGCGGGAGACGTTTTTACCTCGACGCCTTTTTTGAGTCAAAAGCTGTCACGCAAGATAGCGTGAAGAGTCAAATAAAATCCATCAGTCCGGTAGAGCAAAGGGCAGTCCAACTTGTCAAAGCCAGACTTCAGCCAAAAAAAAAGGCTGGGGGTATTAAAGAACGCAAAGCACCAAGGCCATCTTGTGAACTGAAGCTAAAAAATGACTACACAGTCTCAGTCTGGCTGCGTGCATTAAGGAAAGGTCACTTGTCCTGAAATGCAGGGCTCCACCGGGAACTGAAGCTTTCCTGAAAGCCCAAGCTAGGCCTTTCCATCTGCAACAGCAGCCATGGGCCTGATGGCCATGAAGGCATCCACGACATCATCTGTCACAGCAGCGCGTGTCTTTTGATGCCGGGCCACCAAGTCACTCAGCACCTTGATCAGCTCTGCCTTGATCTCACCTGTGGTTAAAGAATTCAGCACGAACTTGATCACTACGGCAAAGCAATGGCCAGCTTTAAAACTGCAATTGTATCAGCTGGGAAGACTCTGAACAGGAATATTGCGCACGAACATACACAGCATGCAAAAGCAAGCCTCCAGGAAGACAGTTGTATGCTTGTCTCTGTGTCAGCCTGTGAGTTTAAACTTACTTTAGAGCAGGGTTGGGTTGTTGGCCGGTATGAGAAAATAAGTTTGCCAACAGTTTGACACAAGGTTCCACAAACTATTCAAACTTACGTTTGCCTGTAGGCGGGGGGCGGGGACAGCGGTAGTACCTGCCCCTCAACCACCCCTTTCCCCCTTCCCCTCTCTTGCCCCACCTTCCCCCGGGCTTAATCAGTAATGAGGAAGGACAAAGGTCCTGAGTGGGACCATGCCACCGTCAAAGAGCAGAATAAAGCCCAGCCCAATGTGAAATGCAAGTAGGTCTCTGCCCTCTTTTGGCAGAGGGGTTTAAAGTCGGACGAACTGAACCTTAAAACTGTGCCAAAAACACGAATAAAAAAGTTTGCCAAGTGTCAGAAATTGGCAAATGGTTCACCCTGCTCTAGTATGTGTAAACCATTTGGGCTTTCCTTGATGCACGCTGCTTGGTATCCAGCATAGACTTATTTTTTTTCGCTTACAAGTGAACCTAGCAATTAGGCACCTCGCCTTGCAGACGGTAATGAGATGGAAACGTTTATGAACACCAATTAGGCTTTTATGACTTGAGACGCTTCTTGCTCGGCAATTTCTTAATGGCACATGTGACGATTCTTGCAGCGTTAGCCAATCCAGACAGAAAAGAAGCGCAATGCAGGCTTTCACTTCACACTCCCTTGTTACAGAACAACCACTTTTAAGGAGAACTCTGAAACCACAACCCCAAATTGTTTCAAACATAAAAACCCCAAGCAATCCCTGATTCCCTCTTTCACGACCACCAATTGCTGCTGGACTCAACAAAAGGGCATGCTTACCTGTGAGCATCCGGCCTGATCCATACTCTTTGCCTATGTTTTCCAAGGCCTTGTCGTCCTCCAGGAAAAAATTCAAGTACTTCCAAGGGACATCAACCTGGGTTACAGCATTCAGAGCACACATGAATACATCTTGACTGAGCATGCGTGAGCGTAAGGTCGTTACCAGACTACCATTTGCGCTGTTGCATGCACTATAGGCAGAATGCATTCATGCATGTACTTGTGCGCGCACACACACACGCACATGCACATAAACACACACTTGCACACACCAACATGTGCAAACCCCCTTCCTACCCACATACACCCCTACAAGCCCCCCCTTCCTAAAACGCTTGCAATCACGCATGCGCACCCATGCAATGGTTTCCATCTTATTTTCTGGCTGAGTGATTATGTTGTCCATGTATCAAGGCTATGCCCCATCCATCACTGCAATGTATTGTGCATACCTATGTGGGTTGTGCATGGATATCACCTGGTACACACTCGTTCTAGCAACACAGCGAGTACCAGCAATGTGTACAACTAGGCTCGTAGGCTCACCTCCAAGTTTGCACCCTTTTCTCTGTGCTCCTGGGTGGTTGTGCAGCCCCCCGAAAACGCATACTTGTTGATCTGTGAAGCAGAACACATAAGATGGCAAGTTGTCTAGCACTTGGAATGCTTGTTGATCTGCAAAGCGGAACACATAAGTCGGCAGGTAATGCTAGGATGCTGGAGTGCTTGTTGATCTATGAAGCAGTACACTAAGAAGGCAAGATGGCAAGTCTAGCATTTGGAACCTACAAGCCCATAAGTGTGGGAGCAGAAACCAAGCTTTGCACCGTGCATTGGGATGTTATGGCTGACGGCTCTCTAACTATTGCGTGGTCGATTAGATAGAAATGTATGCATATGAGAGAGAGAGAGAGAGAGAGAGAGAGAGAGAGAGAGAGATGTGTGTGGCGTACCTTACTGACCCATCGACTGTCAGCCTCTTTCCCCATCTTTTGCTGTGTACCATGCCTGGCCGCCCCACCACCAACCCCCTCAGCCTAGTCCGGATATTCCCCATTGCCTGTTTCCCACCTTCTTTGGTGCAACAAGACTCACCTTGGTCTTGATCTGTGCAGGCGTGTCGTTGACAAAGATGGCGCTGTTGGTATCACTGGCGCTCATTTTCCCGTTTTCACCCTGCAAATTCGAACCACAGCAGCAGGCAGCAAACACGGGATGGACAAGGTACCCACGCGCTGACCGAGCACAAGTGCCAAGAGGTGGAAGAATCATCTTCAGAGCATGAAGAAAATCAAACCAGCAGAAGCAGCGGGCAGCATCAGGGCTTGCATTTGCAAGGAGTGACACAGACATGTCAAGTTGCACATGCACAGGCACATGTGTGCTTAGGTCATGAAGCCTGACCAGGCGACGCACAGCAATCTACAGCCTTCTTGACATATGACCACAAGGAAGTCATGCACTGCACCATATGCAAAACAACAAAGCTGCATTGCACATACCCATCAAGTGCTGCATGCCCGGCAACAAAACCATAAAGTGCTGCATGCCCGGCAGCAAAACCATGAGAGTGCCGCATGCCCGGCAGCTGCTGAAACAAACCTGCAGCGCTGGGAAGAAGCGAGACTCGATGAGTGCTGGCTTTTGGTGGCCAATCCGGGGAGCCACATCTCGGGTCATGCGGAAGTAAGGATCCTGTGCAGGTGCACATGAACAAGCAAATGAAACTCAATGAGTGCTGGCTTTTGGTGGCCAATCTGGGGAGCCACACCTTGGGTCATGTGGAAGTAAGGATCCTGTGCAGGTGCACATGGACAAGCAAATGGACTCAAGAAGTGCTGGCTTTTGGTGGCCAATCTGGGGAGCCAAACCTCGGATCATGCAAACGTAAGGATCCTGCGAAGGCGCGCACAGATAAGCAAATGCATAACTTTAAAGGGTTGTGCAAAAGAAGAGATCCTTTGCAGGTGCAAATGAGCACACACAAAAGTCGAAAAAGGTAGTACGGGATAGATTCATTTGCAAGCATAAATAAATGAGCTATCATGTGTCACTCAATGGCTGATGCAAATTTGCTAATCCTTTGCAGGTGTACATGAACAAGCACATGTAGGGTGCGATCCACGATGGGATGCAGAACGAGACACAACTCCTTTAAATAGTGGCCATCTTCAGCCTCTACTCACAGCCAGGGCTCAAGGTGCTTTCCTGGGGTTTTCTGGCCAACTCCATATCTTTCCCATTTCCCTACCTAAAAATTGGTACGGGATATGTACACAGAATTGGCCACTATTTCTAACCCTACGCATGAACGGTGCAATCAACGATGGTGTGCTGGTAAAAGGCGCAACTCCTTTTCAATGGTGCATTTGTCACTATGTGCATGTACTGTGCAATCAACGATGGTGTGCAAAGTGAGACGCACCTCCTTTTCTGGGGTACATTTTCCGCCTCATGGCAACTTCTACAAGCCAGGCAAACCAAGAGAATATAGCACAGCAACCAGGGTTGTACTCGAACGGCGTCTTTAGGAAGTTTGGTTCAAGTTATAAAAGAAATATTCAGGAAAATGACGGTGGGCAAATCGACCAGTCGGTTGCACCGTCTGGCTCTGCCCAATCACCTGTCGCATGCAGCCTTGATCACTGCAAACAAACACACAAACTTATTTTGCCCTTCTATGAAATAATTAACAGTGCAGAATGCAAAATAACAAGGCTTGCCCAAGGGGCTAGACAAGCCCCAAGGAGCTTGGGAAACACCTCCCGGGCCCTTCAACAGGCCTGCCCAGGACAAGACAAAGGGCAAGAAAAATGCCTGGGTGTAAGAGCAGTACGAGAAGAAGCAGGTGAGCAAGGCCAGCAACACCATCTGTGCAAGAGGGCCTGCGGACAGTAAGGACGATGGTGAGGAGCAGGGGCAGCGGCAGCAGCAAAAGCAGCAGCAGGAGGGGAGTGGCTGAGCAGTGGCTGAGCGTGGAGGGGGCCAGGAGGGTCAGGGGAGAGGAAGGGAAGGAGGGCTAAGAGGGAGGGAGGGTCCAGAATTCTAAGGCAGCCAAGGTTCTGCAATCTTGTAACCTTGTTTATAATTACCGCATTGCAAGACTGATCAATTGCGAGGTTTCAAAATAATTTCATTGATTTGCTTGCGAACATTAAGGGTTTGTGAGGTCCGCCAAAAAATCAAAATTCGCAGACTTCTACGTTTTAGCGCCTCACAGTGTATGTCATACACTGGTTTCTGGTCTCTACTCATCCCTTTCCTCCATCTCTTCATCTGAGGAGTCCATAGAGAACTCCAGGGCTCTATGAGGAGTCCTCAGAGACCTCCATCGCCCCTCCCCCTGCCCCTTTGTCCCTCCTGCTTTACTACTGTCCCTGCCCCTACCCCTTCCTCCCTCGCATTGAGCTACAATTGCTGCTTCCTGATGTGTCATGCAAGCGCGTGCTGACACCCTCCTTCCTGCTTGGAAGGAAGCTTGGATGGGGAGCAGCTGAACCCACTACCTTGGGGGCATGTGGTGCATGAACCAAAGGCAGGAATCTGGGCCCTCTACAGGCAGGGTGGGGAAGGAGGTAGCTACAATGGCAGCAGAGATTCCTGGGCGGACCATCGCCCACCTTGTGCTTCCGCTTGGTACAGCCCACGACGAAGAGATTTTCCTACCCGTTAGCAGCATGTGGGGCCCAATTGATTGCTAGATACAAACCTGACACTCTTTGCGAGGCCTTGAAAAAAGTAAATTTCAAACGCACTCCATATTATGAGAAACCCCAAAAATCATTCAATTAATCGAAATACCTCAGTGCTGCTATGGTAGTTTATTCAATGACACTCCACCAAATGACACTTTCATTCAGCAGCAGATTGCCGTACCAAACCGTTCCATCTTTTAAACGGTCCAGAATTTGAAAAAATGGGGGGAAACCATAAAATGGTACCATACAATTGTAAACTGAACCGTCAATTGTCTGAGTGCAACCCTGACAGCAACACACAGCTGAAGCGGCATGCCGCACAAGGAAACCTGGCTTTTTCGTGTCAATCTTCTCATATGTCATTCACACTAATACACTTTTTGTGAAATGCAATTGCACAAACAGAAACGTGTACTTGGGAGGAACATACATGAATTAAGACACACATGCGTGCTCTCACTTGGTCAATGGCACAGGGGATGAGGCAGCGGATGTCCTTGCGGGTCCCAAACATGTGTGGGAAGGTATCTGGGAAGGAGGGGGCAGCCTGCATAATAACAGAGCAACCACAACCTGTTTGTTGGTTCTTAATGAGGACCTTGGGAGGGAACACATGAGGCAATCCTTCTTATTGGGTTACCTTGGCACTAATGAAGAAAGACAAACCTAAGAGGACGGCACACAGTGTATAAATGGCAGGACCTTGGGAGGGAACACATGAGGCAACCCTTCTTCTTATATCGTAACCTTGGCACTGATGAAGACAAACAAACCAAAGATGATGGCAAAGAGTAGATAAATGGCATGACCTTGACAAGAGAAATGTGGGGCAGACCAGGCATATGAGGAGCACCTCAACCTTAATATGGAGAAGCATCGAGATTGCTTGCCAGGCTAAGAGATGCAAAGGAGCACAAACTTGCGTTGGCCTTTTATGGGCACAAATTTGATTCAGGTCTGGAATGGCAAGGAACATGACTGGGCAAGTGAGAATCTGTGAGGTGACAAGGCTAAAGCAAACGTGGTCACAGATTAGAATAGAAGTTGAGGTAACAAGAGAGTAAGCAAGCGCTCAACGTCCATGGTCTCCCAAGTCCACAGAGACACAGTACCAATGGTGAATGCATTGTGCAAGCAGGTTTGCAAGCCTTCAAAACTTATTGTTGTACTCAAGCAGAGCATGCTGAAAATTGCACCTGCACAGCTGGGAACGCGATCTTGCCAATGTAGTCCTCCATGCCAAGACCAAAGATGCCTCGCACTTGGTTCATGGTCACGCACCTACAAGGGCACCAAATACAGACGTACACACAAGCATGTCAGTGGATGCGCAAGGGGAGGAGAATGGGGGCTTCATACCAATGCATCATGTACAAATCAAACATGGGAACTTAGTGTACAAAAAGAATGCAGAGTGTATAAATCAAACTTGCTGTACAAAAGCATTTGTAAGAAAAGGAGTTCATTAGAAATCTGTTCCCATTTCTTTTAATGCAGTCATATGGTGACCTTGTGAAGTACATAGATCACCTGCATCCACGTCCTAATTCCAAAAAGCTCTTTCATGTCATGTCATGATGCACTGCTCACAGGAGATCATACAAACTCATCCAGAAAGTGGATTTTGGCTAAACATAGCAAAAGGGAGGGGGGGTTGCAAGCAACGCTGAAACTGGCAAAACCTGTGCATGCGTGCGTGCGTGCGTGCGTGTGTACGTATGTGCGTATGTGTGTGTGCACGCTCCCATGCATGCTTGCCAGCAGCCCTCCAATAGCAGTCCAGCTGCACTTGAGTAGCACTCAGCGCAAAGTCAGGCTAGGCAACCTCCTTTGCAGCACAGTGGCTCTCCGTTCACCAGCACTTGCACAACTCAACGTCGCCAATTTGTCCAGTTATTTAACGCCTCCAGATGTATGAAAAAATGCAGTAGCCTCATCCAATTTGACCTTCTGCCAAAGACAAACCCTCAATCACTACTTTTAAGACACAGCACAGCGGATAATAGCAAGCAGCAGGAACTTCTTTCGTGCCCGAGCGACATGGCAGCAGAGCCAATGGAGGAAAGAGGAGCTTTTGGGTAGCCTTGGTGGAGGCACTGGAGCTTGGTCAAGCCCTCCTTTGGGCTTACCAAGGTACCCTGATCTCTAGCAGCCTGCAGCATCACTAAGCTGTTTTAATTGCCGACACAAGTTCCACAGCCTCACAGAAGCTGAGGGCCAACCGCGCTTCTTAGAATTTCTGTATTGTATGACTGTAGCACAGCATGCAAAAACACACACAGGAGCTTCCCAAACGTTGGCAGGCTTTCTAGCCTAAGTCTTCTTGGCGGCATTCCAAATCCCAGGGCTTGAGGCGGTGCAAATCAGTCACATTAGCCATGGGTGAGCAACGCTTTGACACGGCAAACAATAGGGCTTGCCCTATAAGGCATGCCCTTAAGGAATCACCCCTCTATTTTGGGGAGGGGGCTTCGCCAAATAGCACCTTTAGGTCATTCATACCCCATGACTTACATAAGAGCAGCTGTAAGTGATGTGGCATATGCTAGATTCCCATAAAAGTCAGGACGCTGCTGCTCTGCTCTCATGCCATCCAATTTTTCCTGATAAAGAGGATGGACAAGCATTTACAGAGTTCATGCAGCTTGAATCAGTGCTCAAAGCCCAGCGAAACACTCCCGCAGGAGCGCTGCTCCCCACCTCTGGATCTGCACGATGTTCCTGTAGAAGGCGCCCCCCACATACTCAAAGTCAGAGAAAATGAAGGTCTTTGAGATGTCAAAGCCGCAAGCGATGATGTCCTTTGCGTTCTGCAAAAGGTTGTGAAGAGAAGGGAGGGCAGGCGGTAGGGAGTTTGTTGTGGGGAGTGAGCAAGCTCAGCGGTCTAGCACGCCCATCTGGCCTGCTCATCTGGTCTAATGCTTGCTCACAAAGCATGTCACACCTGCTCAAACAGGAGTAACTTTTCATGTAAGCATTTGACCTCTCAGGAAATCAGCTTCACAGATCATTTCATGAAGGTGGGGACACAGGATCCACCGGAGCTTTTTACGACCAGCACTCGACACGATCATGCAAAATTCTGCAGTTATGCTGTCTTGGACAACGATCATGAAGAAGAAATGCCAAATCAATGCTATTTCCTTGCTACGCATCCAAAAGTGTAGACACTTTCTGGCGGAACAAAGATCTGCTGCACGAGGACATGCACATGAAGACTCCACCCTCCTTCCCCAGCCACACTTTCACATGAATAACAGTTGCTAAAGAAAACGAATCCCAGAGTTCCACGCACCTCACGTGCTAGCCGCCGAGATTCATTGATATCCAACCCTTTCCACAGTGTTTTCTCATCGTCCGTAAGCTGAATGACTAGTGGAACGTTAAAGGCATCCTGCACAGGTGCAAAGACCACAAGATCTACAAGTGGCACATTCATTGCAGGGAGCCAAAACTCACAAATATTACAATGAAAACATCCTGCACAGGCGCACAGACCACAAAATTCACGAGTGGCATGCAGCAGGCATCCAAAAGTTCACAAGTACTATAATGGAAGCTTCCTGCAAAGGCGCACAGACCACAGAATCCACAAGTGGAACATTGAAGACATCCTACACTACAGGGGTAAATAAGACCACAAATTGGAGCACAGCACTTAGAAGAAGGTATCCTGCAGAGGCGCGCAGACCACAAAATCCTCTAGTGGCACATTGATAGCATGTCGCAGGGGTAAATCTCCAAAACAACTGCAGCAGTCTCTTGATATTTCTGCACCAAATACTCCAGAAATATAACGTATGCACCGCATCTTTGAGCGCCTACAATGTTCTGGCTTTTAGCCTGAAATTAGCTGTATCTGCTTGAGACTTTTGTATCACATGAGCAGGCGACAAAGAGTTGATTGTTTTATGGCTCTCGGTGAACACATATGTTTGGGTTGGCTGATTCCATATATATACATACATAAACATCAGTGCTTCTTTAAGGTTTTTGGAAAACCTTGGTTTCATGTCTGCCCCTAAAAGGGTCATCTCAGAATTCTGCATTTCATGTCTTTTTCTCACATGGGCCCAACTCGGCGGGAGGCCGCAGGCTTTATGTATGACAGCATATGGAAAGCAAAGCTTTTTTACAAAATGTACTGTGCTTCAGCTGTAACCCCTAAATACTGTTCAGTGGCTACTTCACTCGACGCTTCTAAGCACTGAGCCATTTCCCAATGGCAGCTGGGTATGTGAATGACCGCACACTAAACTCTACTCTAGAAACTCCTTGCGCAGTAGGTCAGGTGTTGTTGCTTCAGGCTGTTGCGTTGGGGGTTCCAAAGGCACTTCATGGGGCTGTACATGCGCTCATCTTCCACTAACCAGGCACCATAACCATCACCAGCTTTGCAAGCTTGACCCACAACCGCTGGCATGCTCCCAAGTTCTCTGCCTGCTTCCAAAATTCCTTTGCAGTGGGGAATGGGAGAGCAGCACTGGAAATTTGCATCGCACAAGCTGCATACTGCCATGAGCTGCCCACCTTCACCTGCCCCTTTATCAAACAGCCAGTGCTCACGGCGAGGCTGTCCATCACCAGGGGGCTCTTTGAACCATGTAGCCTGGAACTTGTTGGTTGGACCCACAGCACCCAGTTTCAGCTTGTAGGCCCCATCACTCTTACCCTTAGGTACCCTTGCCTTTTTGTTTGGATTCTTATCATCACTCATTTGATTGAAGCCTGGAAGCTTTGAAAATTTTTGGATTTTGAAGTGCTCTAAGGGCCATCAAAGGCCCCTCTAAGGGGCATGGCCGAGGGAGCCAGGGCAGGGTCCCTCCCACACAGAGGCTCCCGGACACTCCACAAAAGTTGCTTTCATTTCAATGTGAAAAGTCGGAAAAGTCTGGTTTCATGTCCATCGACATGGTATGTCGAGTGAAAAGAAGCACTGGTAAACATACATGTGTGTTATATGTGTGTGTTGTGTGTGTGTGTGGGTGTGTTGAGCGCGCGTACAGCATTTATTTCATGGTTGCCTGCAAAAAGTGGAATGGAATATGCAGCATACATTATACATATATGATACATAATATATTTTAGAGGGAGTCAACATTGTGTGGGCTTTCCTAAAACTAAACCTCAAGAACGCATGGATGACCCCGGAACAAAATGTGTTCATGCAAAGATGGCATAAAAATGATGCTTTGCATGTTCAGAATGCGCAGGAGGCTTCCAGGAGAATGCCTGTGAATTAGAAGCATTCCAGGATTGAAGTGCAAGCTAGGTGCCGGTTATGGCCGAGAATTACTTTAGTAGAGTCGCATCTATAACTTCAGGTGTGTGCAGGAAGGTTGCCAGGTGCTAGAGCAAATTTTCAACCATTTCTGGCAGGCCCCATTGCACCCTGATCCCTGATTGACCCCATTCATTTGCCAATGCTGTCCAATAATTTGGTTCTACAGGTCGTGGGGTTCAAATGGTCGCGATGGGGAAGCATGATTGACCCCTTTGTGGCCTGGAATGGGAGAACCCTAGCTCCTCTCCCAGCCATCTGAGGGTGCAGGACACACTCATGTGATGCCTTTAGTGATCCTGCATGCTTGTGTCTCATGATGGAAGCCAGTTGACCCCATTGCCACAACTCAGCGTACATTGCTCTCTCTTCCTCTTACCGCCACACGCACATGGGGGCATCTTCCCCTGAGCTTTTGATGAGGATTGTCCCAACGGCACACAAAGAACAAACCTGCATCAAAAGATCGTGCACTGAGAGCTCCAGCCCAGAGAAGTTTGGAGGGTAGTCAAACAATGGTGACCCCCCTCAGATTATATACCGTGCAAACTTTATATCACAGCCTGTCACAGCGCAAAATAACATTTTTCGCCCTGCATGGTGACAGTGCGCACGTCAAATACATATGTAATTTTAAGGGTGTGTGGTTGTGCACGGTCGTGGATATATAGATATGTTTAACTGCTCTTGGGACAGCGAGAGGTATGAGTGGTCAGGAGCGCCCCTCGGCCTGCCCCCCCCTGGCAGCAGCCCCCTCCACACCTGCTCCTTCTCTGCTAGCTGCTCCTCAGGTCTTGCACCAAAGCAGCACCATGCAGCATCTGCAGGGCAAGCTCGCGCAAGCTAGGTCCAAGCTCGCTACCATGGAAGCAGCAGCAGCAGCAGTGGCAGCAGCAGTGAGAAAGACAGCACTATCAGCAGCGGGGAGGGCAGCAGTGATGACGAGTGAAGGATGGTAGGGGGATGGTTGGAGGGCAGGGGGTGTGACGGGCATGGTGGGAGCAAGTGAACATGAAAACTCTGAGTGGATTGCACCTATTTGTGGTCCAAACATACTTTACTGTTCATTCCTTCACTTATGAAGGACCTTTAAAAATTGATGACCCTAATACTACTTTGAGGCAAAGTGTGGCAAATGCCCCTGCGTAGTTGATGCGCAGATGTGTAAAAAACTATTCTGGGGATGCATGGTTCATGCGTGGTAGCAAAACTATTTTTTGGGTGCGGGATGAGTCCAAGTTTGCACGATATATCTATAATGTATATAAATATAACGTTGCATCAATTATATTGATTTATGATTTACATATATTGGAATAAAATAAATTCTACATTTATATACATATATTGTTTTACCAACCTACGACGGTTAAAGTAGCCAAGGTGTACCATATTATCAGGTCTCTAAGAATTACTCACCTGAAGGTACTTGGTAAACATGAATGGGACCAAGTGGCCAAGGTGTAGAGCCTCTGAGGAGGGCCCCTGCGAGAAGGAGTTAAAGACACCAGTGTTAGAAATGGTCCATCAACTTTGGCCAATCAGCATCCTGCAGCTAAGGCAACAGCCACAGAAATGTAAAATGCTCCCACAGCCGCAATGTCCCCTCTGTAGCAGACAGCACCCTCAGGCATGAAGTGTGCATGGGTCTTGGAGTAGAGAAACTCCTATTCATAGGGTTTCCTGTTGCGCATAGCTAAGCACAGAGGGGCAGGCTATCTCAAACTGCCAGCTTGAACCTACGACACGAAGCAGGTGCAAACCTCAGCAATAACACTCACCCGCCCTGTGTACAGGTAAAATGGTACACCTTTCTCGTAGCAGTCAAGGATGTCTGCTAAGTCGCGGTGCGCAAAAAATATCCCTCTTTTCAAAAAGGGGTGCGCTAGTTTCCCTGTGGCTTTTTCTATCCTGCAACATGCAGTGCAAAAAAGAGTTGTTCAAATCCCAGAAACGGATTTGCTAAAGAAGTGTTGCGGAACCCCTTGGGGGGGGGAAAGGGGAGGGGGGATGGCAAACATTTGTGCTTGACATTGCGATTGCAATGCAGGTACATGACTGCTTACATCAAAGACAGACACTGAAGCACTAGAAACAAAGATTATCATGGAGAGGTCATACCTACCTGGCTACTAAATCTTCTGTCAATTTCGAGCATCCGAACTGCACGCGGAAGGTTTGAGAACGGTGGGCATCAGTGCCTGGAAAGCCTTGGGTCCTTGTTCCACGTGCCCTCATGCCTCCCAGTAGTGCACATGCATTAACAGTTGACGCAGACTGTGCGTGCGCCAGATGACTGCTCACCTGCTCTACCAGCTTGTTATAATCAATCCGGCCGTCTTCCCCGCCTTGCACATTCCAGGGGTCCACATGCTGCAATGAGGGCAAGGATTGCAGAAAAATTGACTCCTGCATGTCCCCTGTGGAACCTGAGCAGCTCATTCGTATGCATTTCCCTTGCATAGATGAAATGAGATGCAAGTAGGGATGTGTAATCAATCTGCAAATGAAGAGCTTGGCACTTGTTTGAAGTTACATGCACAATGCATGCATGTCCATGCACCTGCTCAGGAGGCTGAGTGTCCGCCATGCTTGTGTGCGGGAAAGCAAATTTAGTCAAGCCGATAAAGGAATTAATAAAGGATTTACAGTTTAGATTTATGCTAACAAACTTTTGAATAGCAACGGAATAACATGCCTGCCTGGATTGGTTCCCATGGCGAGAATAGTATTTATATTTCTTTTACTAATGTTTATGATTTTTCCATGTCACAGGAATCCTAATTAGTGTGTGTGTGCCAAATGGTGGCTTTCCTCGAATTACGTTGGAATTTTTGCAAATATAATACCGGTACAGTATATTTCGGAAACAAATGCTGTGTTAAATGTTTTGCACTGACAGTACTTTTGGCTTTTAAAAATCAGAGGTTCCCGCATGGTAGAGCTGTTGCAGGGATCCAGCATCGAATTTTGATGTCTCAAGTCTCCTCACATGACAAGGCAGGAACAGGAAGGGCACCCGGCTCCAGAACCTGGTTGTGAGGAGTGTTCTTGTTACCGATTGTGCACCTAGTGGTAACAAACTTGTGGGCATATACATACTTTACAGAATGTGCATTGAGTTTGCGCAAGCTTGCTAGCTCGATGGTGGTCGAGGCCTCATTTTTTATGGTGTATTCGTCATAGCAAGTCCCACGTGTTGGTGCACTGACACCCATAAGAATGTTGTTTGATGTCACAACTTTCCTGCTAATATTCTTGCAAAGTTCTGCATGCTGTGCCTCTTCCAAGTTTGGCCCCAGGCCTTGTGTCTGCACAGTATTTAATTTCAATTGATTGAACGTGCATGTGCCGCTGGTTTCCATTCAGTTGGTGAGGCTGTCTCACGCGGGGAGCTGTGCTGGTCATCTGTAAGGTGCCGTGCCTACTTCTTCTCTTCCAGATGCCTAATCGTGCTTCATCAGGATATATCATCTGTGTTTGTCTTTTATACGGTCTATCACATCCATCTAGCAGTTCATTGTTCATCAAGGGTTACAAGGTTACATTGTTCATCAAATGTATTTTACTCGTCCAACAATTTTGAAGCCTTTGAGCATAACTTGACCTCGGTAAACCTTGTGGTTATACAAACACCAATTTGCAACAAACATGATTTGTCACCCTTTTTTCCAGTCCAAGTTCTGTGAGTTGAGCATTTTGGGCCAGGTCTGGTTACAGGCCTCAGTGCTTCCGCTCAGCTCCCCTTGTAGGCAAAATAGCGATGTAACCTCACCTCATCTTACCTTTTATAAAGGTCTATCACAAAGGCAAACCGTGTGCCGTCGAAAATTTATAGCTCTTAGATTTGGAGTGATGATTGCATCCTGGAGATCATTTTTGAAAGACTTGTGAGCAGAGTTTCTAACTCTGCTACATAATATGTATGAAGGAAGGATGGAAGGGGATAGTTGGCTGGATCTGCCAATGCTCCATGGCTGATTTTAGGCCATTACATTCGCAAATGTTACAACCTTGGAAAACGTGTGGTGCTTGCAACTTGCAAAACTTGTGGCGCTTGCGAACCTGCAAAAGTTGTGACTTGCGACAACCTTGCAGTCAGAACTTGTGACTGGTGATCAAAGTCCTTTGGCACCCCACCTAGGAGGCGGTTGAAATGCTCCTTGCTACTCCGGATTCCACAACACATGTCCAAAGCTTTGAACAGTTTTGGATAGAAAGCCTGTCACCCTCACCACATCCACCACCTGCTGACTTCAATATGGATAACCCGCCAAGGCTATGAAGGCTGCACACATCACCTTCCAAAAAACTGGCTCACAACTCGGGGTCACCCAATGCGCATTGAGGTAAATTTTGATCTAGAAACAATCACTTCCCACGCAGTTACTTTACCTACAAACAGAAGTGGAATCTGAGTGCAAAAAGTTTAACTTATGATACCAGGATCCAACAAAGACACTGACGGACAATCAAAAATCCCTCTTGCCGTCACCACTCAAGCCGCTTGCATTATGACACCAAAGGGAAATGTGCAGGCATTATCACCCCTGACCGCCGCGGCCTACGGATTCTGCTTCAAGCATACAGTGCAGCCAGGCAGGCTGATATCCATAGCTCCATCCAGCCCCCTGTTCACAGTGAAGCTGCTGAAATTATGGGCCCCTTACACAGAGACACATCTTTCTTTGGCAAGAGTAATACGGAATTCAATGAGTCCAATACTTTACGCACACCACACATCCTTAGAGCTCTCACTCGCTACGGAATGGTCACCAAAAAAATTGCTAGCCCCCTTGACTATGATATATATTCCCAGTGTACTGGAGCCCTTACACTCGAGACAGAGTTTTCGTTTTAATTATGTTTGGGAGCAAGTTCACAGGCTTCTCCTTCTATCACACTCCACATGATGACGAACTCATCTATCATGTGATCATGCATGCCCTGTCCTCCATTGCAAACACAGATATCCTTACTGCAACTTTCTTGCTCCTCCCTAGCCAGATGGGATGGACCAAGAAAGGATACATGCGCTGGCTAAGATGTTATCCTGATCATGCCACAGTTCTGGCGAAATTTCCTTCAAAAAATTTGGCACCCTAGAAACCCCAAGTCTATCTACTTCGACTAGATCCTTTGAAGGAAGAACACGAAGCTCCGGCATATGCAATTTGTTGCCATCTGGAACAATAAAGCAAAGCAAAACCTTCTTCATAACAACCCTCACTGGCTTAACGGCTTAAAATGTGAAACTCCGGAGGAATGTGGTGAAACAACAGCAGCCAAGAGCATGCAGGTAAGCATTTAACATTGCTATTTTTTAAAGTACAAAGCACCTGGATGAAAAGATTTGCGCTTTTACATCAAGCATCAAGTAAACACACAACCTGTTTGCAGTCAGCATACAAAAAGAATTCAAAGCCAAACATACAGCTATACAAACATCCCCTACTGCCCAAGATCCCAAATTGGCGACACATGGCATACACAGATGGCAGTGTCGTGCCTTCTCAAAGCAGGGATGCACAGCAATGAGGCGAGCATGCCTTCCACTGGGCTGGGGATCTGGCAGATCACCAGCTGAGCACTCTCTCAGAGCTCATGTGAGGACTGACAGTCCAATTAGTAATTCTGCAGCATGCGAGTTGGCAACACACTCACTTGTATTCAACAAGCCCGATGGACATCTGCATTCAATTCCAGCCAAATTTTGATGCTGTATACAGCTACCGTAGCTGTGACAGTTGTACGTACAACTTGTTTGAAAGCCTCTCAGGATTTCCTCGGCTGAACTGCGGTTGATGCAGTTGATGCGGTTGATATCAGATGCCAGATTTCGTTTGTGATAAACTCAGTAACAATGTGCGGTTGATTAGCGGTTGATGCGGTTGATGTCAACCGCACGGTTGACATCAACCGTGAGCGGTCGACGAGCGGTTGACAGACTATCAACCGCACGTCAAACGCATCAACTGCTCATCAACCGAGGCAGGAAGTTTCTGTCGGACATGAAATCCTTGAGTTCCTCATGCATGGCAGGCTCACTAAATATCCTGTTGCAAAAGTGTTTCAACGTGTGATCCCTTATCCCTCAAGATAAACAAAACCTTTGAGCTCCCCATGCATGGCTGGGTCACAGCAATGATCGCTGACAAATATCCCGTGCGGCACATGATAGGCACTGCATGGCAGGCTCACTGTTGTGATCAATCACGAATATCCCGTGGCACAGGATAAACCATGCCTGAACCTTCCCCATAGGGGCACACCTTTTAGACCTTTTAGAAAGAAAGAAAGAAAAGAAAAACTACGTAGGCAGAGGAAACTCTCCCTACATCAATTAAGGAAAAGGAGACACCTTTTAGAGACCAGGGACAAGTGAACGCAATGAGCAAAAAATGCAGTAGTTCTCATAAGAGTGCACCTGCTACAGAGTAGTGAGGGAAACTGTTGCCAGCAACAGGCAGCACTAATGGGTTAGCAAGGCCGAGTGCATCTTGTCCTATTGCAGGAAAGGAGTCATGAGGAATGTGAGTAGGTTTAAGCTTCGTGTCCACTGCTTGAAGGCCGAGTCCTGTAAATGATTGGGTGGTTGAATTATTTGTGATAAGTGTGGGTGTGAAGTCCAGGACAAGAAACATCATGATGTTCTTTTCTATTGCAATTGCCTGCAGTGCTTTGAGTTGTGTGAGCTGTGCAGAAAATACAAGGACCTGTTCATTGATTTTTTCAAACCATTACATCATGATACTTTTGCCCAGCTTCCAAACTCTGAGTTGATTCCTTTCTTGGCGAGCTTTCGCATTTTGACTGATCTTGAGGTCAATGCTTTTCTAAATCAAGACTCGTACAGGTTTTCAAATTTGTTTTAGAATTGGTTTCAATCTTGATGCTAGATGATAATGTTTGACAGCAGCCGATCAGCCAGATTCTCGGACTGTAGGCCAACCCCCCTTGTAACCCTTGCTGGTGGGACTCACTGTTATTTTCAGCGCTGACCGTTGGGTCTTTTCTTGATTCACGCTGGCTGTTGCCCATACTTCTACTTTTTACTCTCATAGTCAGGACTTGTGGCACATACAATACTCGAGCTAGTTCTGAGGATGTCTTTCATTTTTTGCAGAAGCAAGCTAATCAGACATCATTTTGATTCCAAACCCATGGATTGTTTTGCTTGTGGCTGGCACAGTTGAGCAGGCCGAGCAGGCAAACTACCAGGCTGAAGATCAAATCCAATTGTACCCTTGTTCTCTTGAAACCATTGGAAAAGCAAACCTTTAAAACATTACATTCGTGCACAAGTGCACATTAGATGCCAGCATCTAAAACAGCAGTACCCAGCACTTGGAACGGCAACATGCTCCAACTATTTTATACCCTCACCAATTGATTGAGCATCCACAGACGTGTTCACCTAGATTTCAACACAACAACAAGTATACATGAAGAGAAGAGAGCTCAAAAGCAAGGAGATGGGGAAAGCAATAAAAGCCTTTGAAAAAATCAATGAAAGCCAGACGTGCACAAACGGTACCTAGAAGGAAAGGCAGACATTTATCAATACAACTCATTTCAATGCAAGTTCCAAGTTTGCAAAAGATCCAATGGGCGTCCTTCCTTTGCGCACGGCATCCGCCATCTTGCGCCCAGCCTCGCGGTCTCCTGTGTGTGTGTATGTGTGTGTGATATTTGAGAACATCGCATGCTGCAAGTTAGGTCAGCCAAGCTTTGTGTAAAAAATGAGGGGATGATGCCCCAGCATAATTTGTGCAAAGTGAATATGCAGAGTATTCGAGGGTGATTTGTTTGGAACTTCAGCATATAATAAATGAGGATGGGGCCCTAGGTATGAATCAGGGCCACTTTTTGAGGCATTTTAGGCCATTCCTAGAAAGGTGGTTGCCAAAATATCTGCTCTGACCCAAATGTGTCCCATTTTTTGGCTTTTTAAGTAGATTTTGGGCCAAACATACAATATTGTTGTGAAAAAAGGGGGGGGGTTGGTCACAAAGCACTAGAGCATGGTCACCCATGAGCGCATCTGGCAGGCAAGAGTGGTGCAAACATGGAAACCAGGCAAGCACTATGTTTGGCCACAACCTGAGTATAAGGACTTGATCAGCATGCTTCCTAAGTATGCTGGGGGCCCAAGCGTGCTGAGAGTGGCTCCTGGCGAGCAGTGGCAGCTGGGCACTTGACCAGAACATCAGGCTCAGGACAGCCCGCCTGAGCATATGCTCACATGCTCGCTTGACAGACTCATGCATTTGCACCTTCAGATGAAATTGGAAATCTTGGGATGGCTCAAGTTAAGTTTTCAAAAATCGTGCTTAATATTTTTTAGTCCAGCAAACATTTTGCGACCCTATATGGTGCACTGGCTCTCTGTGATTCTTACTTGCCATTCCCCTGAGGTCCGGGGAACAATTTTCTTGACCCCCGTCCCAGCTCCCCGGGACCCCCAGAATGTGCTCCTGGCTAATTCCCCCGCCATCGCTGCTGGTCAGGCAAGCCGGGAGACAGCTTCCTGAGGATCCCATTTTGGTAGGCATTTTGCCTGCTTTCTGGCCCTTTCTCTGGCCCCACGCCGCGGGCACACCCTGGCACAAACTGAGTATGCTAAGTTGCTCAAGGGCATCCAGACACAGGTCCTGCATCTTGAGTTGGGTGGTTGCCGTGGGGCATTTGCTCAGACCTACTTGGCTGATCTGACTGTAAGCTTCACAAAAGAAAGTATCCATATTTTTGGGAGATGAGCACAGACCAATATGCGCTAGGATAGGGCGCATGCGTGCACAAGCACACACACACACACGCACACATTTGTTAAAGAGGCCAAAGAAGCACAGAGGGCGCATTATCTTTTCAATCAAGAACTTCCCAACCTGTTTGCCAAGGCATTAGCCAAGATGGGGGGGGCTTCTGGGTAGTTGTGGCTTGGAGGCTTGGGGCGCTGTACGTTGTGTGACCCCCATAATCCTGGGGTGATTTGGGGGTGGG